>OZ004704.1:130008723-130373065 GCA_963924515.1 Vespertilio murinus | reverse complement strand
GGCCCATATGGAGGAGGAAAAAAGCTGGAGCCCTAGTAGTGGTGGTCCCCATCTGACTGTTGTGCCTTTGGAAGTAGGATTTTTAACTTATTTCCCAAAGAACTAAGTAGATAGAAAATGAGGATAAACGAAACAATAGCTTTCTTGAGAAAGGCTGCATTGAAGAAACCCTAAGTTTGTCCCTATTATTTGGAAGGTAGCAGGCTAACAGCAGACATATTTTTTTTAAAACTTTCCTTTCTATAAATGTGTTTTTAATGCATCAATGTGGAGTAAAAGGAAGCCCTTTAAGGCTACAAATCTCCAGATGCTAAAAGAATTACACAGGAAACCATATGTTACACATTCTGCCCGCCATGTTGACTTCAGCTAATGGCTACAAGTCTTTAAGGGGGAAAGTGCATACATTTCTACCAAATATGTATGCTTTGAAGAAGTAATTTCTGCTGTGTTGAAATTAGAAAATTAAAAATGCTAAACCTACCAAAGGAAATGTATGCACGTTGTCCAAGGCTTAGTGAGAAGAAGAGTCCTCCTCCCTCTGGTGCCTGTGCAACCTGCACTGATGATGGAAAATGTCCCACTGGCACTTTGAGAGGAATATCCTGACAAGAGGAATATCCTGACAAGTTGGATTACTTTCCAGTGAATGTAACCAATAATTAGAAAAGTCAACAATCCTAGATATACCTAGATAAAGATTTGGGATAGGAGTGTTCATTTTTTTTTTTTAAATGATAGAGAGAAAACCTTTGTTTGTTTGAACAAAAAAAATTAAGGAGGCTTAAAATACTCATACTGAATTAACCCTTACCTTAAACCAGTGTTTCTCAAACTTCTCTCATGATGAGGATCACCTGGTGGAGTTGTTAAAATACAGATTCCTGAATCCCAACTAAGAAGTGCTAAACTAGAATTTTGGGAAACATATAGGTAAAATTGTATACTTAACTAGTGCTCAGCAATTTTACCTATATGTTCCCCAAAATTCTAGTTTAGCACCAGAATCTTAGTTGGGATTCAGGAATCTGTATTTTAACAACTCCACCAGGTGGTTCTCATCATGAGAGAAGTTTGGGAAACACTGCCTTAAACAGCTACTAACTGTAGTTCTTAAATTTTTCCTTTTTTTTAAATGAAGAAATTTGGTTTTACTGCAGACTAAGACGATTGTGGCAGCTCCTTGTGAAGGAGAAGACAAGGACCAGCAGACTCATCTCTATTCCAAGTGAATAAATAAATCCTAAGAATGATTATGATGGCTGAAAACAGTTTTTGAGATGAACCAAGATCTCTTAACCAGTAGTCTCCTAGGCAGACAGCCGTGGGCATTTGTTCTGGAGGAGTGTGATTTGATATTCACATTTTCTTCCTACAGACCCCAAAATGATCTCCCTGACACTTGAGCAAGGTTAAGTTGATGAGAGAATGGCCTGCAGCTGAAGCAAAATAGGGCCGCAGGAAGAAAATAAAAGCCAGTCTCTTTGTAGTTCCTCACACGACTTTAAATGCTCTACTTACCCCAACAGCCCCATGAGAAAGACCCTGAGTGCATGTGGCGCTTCCCACAGTTCCAGGACAGGGCTTAATTATGGTTCTTTCTAACTGGTCATTGTTGTAATTTTTCACTACTGGCGAACTTAAACCTGTACTTCTGGCCGGAAAGAGACACAAACAAACCAGTAAAGGATGAGATATGTGTACAGTTTTGATTATAGATCTAAGAATAATGGCCTTGAAGGATTACAGTTGAGCCCCATGGTTGCCTTAAACTGGCAATATTATAGAGAGATCTTGATTGAGATGGAGCTGCCATAGTGCGTGGCACCATACCTCTACCAGAGCCCTCATAAGCTTGGGTCACACTGTCCTGAGCTTTCCCTGGCTGTCTTGTGAGTTCCTGGAAAGATTAAAACTGGATTTTATTCCATCATCTATTAGTTCTTATATGTAGTAAGCATTTACTAAATGTTTATTGAACTTTTATAAGAGCTATTTAAACTGTCTTAAAATGGCTGTTTTGATCAGCAAGTTTTTGGTTCAATCTGGGTAAGGAGACAGAACTGAAAGGAAGATGGGGTTACTACTGACCAGGTCTGCTTCTCCTTTCCAGCCTGTTCTGTTTTCTCTCCTTGAGATCATCTAGCAACAAGGGTGTCAGATTCTAGCGTGCTCCTTAGACTCCAGTCCGACCTGACCATGAAGACAGCATTCGCCCTGCCGGCTTTCCTTCTTATCCCATGACTAAGGAGTGTGGCCAAAAGACACTGAAGGCTCTGCAGAAGGAAGGGATTAATCAGGAGCTGACAACTGCTGTCTGATCACAGACTCATTGTGTGACTTTCGGGCCACAACATTTGTCAGCTGAGTGAGAAGGACAGTTCACTGAATATTAAATTTCAAAAAACTCAATAATGGATTTGGATAATTGTTTTTGCCCAAGTTAGAGATAAAAATGAACAGGAGGTATGCTTGTAATTTTGGGATGTTTTCGATCCATCCCAAAGAAACAGCTATATTACTTAATTTCTTAAGACCTGTGGGCAGTAAGAGCATCCCACTCTTCAACTGGCCAAAGCACATTCTTTTCCAGAGGAGGCTCCAGGTGCATGCAGGGAAGAGCAGACTTCATTCAAGAATTAGATTCAGAATATGAGCCAAAGAACACTGGAAGTATTCCATGGTGTCATTGTACCACAGCTTTTTTAACCATTCATCCACTGATGGGTACTTGGGCTATTTCCAGATCTTGGCTAAAGCAAATAATGCTGCTATGAACAGAAGTGTAAAGAAGAAGAAAAGAACACGAGAGGGAGGCAGCATTCTGTCCCCGGCAGTGTCACCCAAGGTGTTATGAGATCCAAAAGTGTTTGAGATACTGGCCTTAAGAGGTTAAGAACATAGGAAACCTCACACGCAAAGCTTCCTTTGTCACCTTAAAGAGCTATCATTATGAAGGTCTCCGAATCCTTTTTGAAACTCTTAGTTTTGAATCTGAATCACCTCTTCAGGTAGCAGGTTCTAGAATTACACTACCAACTTTGCAAAGACATGCTACCTTGTATTGTATGAAAGCTTCTTAAATTTCAAAAGGAAAAAACACATTCAAAAGGTATCTTCTAAGTCAAGTATTTCAGAATTTGGCTAATTTGTTCTCCTTCTAATTTAAACTTTCATTAGATAAGGTTCAGAACAAGAATTCCTTATAAGTAGAACAAAATACATACACATCACAACTAGCCTGTTGAGTGACTTCACACACTTCCCTATATGGATAGCCATGACAACTCTATTTAAGCAGCTATTTTAATTTTTAACTTGCACTGGCTCAGGAGAAAAGTTCCCAACAAACAAAGGAACTGTCATATAGCAGGCAACATTACAAGTTTTTAAAAACATTTGGATACTCTCATGTAACATCAGGCATTTATCTTCTTTTAAAAATAACTTTGGCCAAAACTGGTTTGTCTTAGTGGTAGAGCGTCGGTCTACGGACTGAAAGGTCCCGGGTTCGATTCCGTTCAAGGGCATGTACCTTGGTTGCGGGCACATCCCCGGTAGGGGGTGTGCAAGAGGCAGCTGGTCGATGTTTCTCTCTCATTGACGTTTCTAGCTCTCTATCTCTCTCCCTTCCTCTCTGTAAAAAATCAATAAAATATATATTTTTAAAAAATAACTTTTGCTTAAAAAATAAAAATAACTTTTGCTTAAAAGAAATACTTGCAGTTGGAACTAAGTTATCTTTTACTGAAGGAGCCTTCCAAGAGGTATACTGAGGCCTATAAACATTGTTACTAATCTTTTATGGGGTCAAAAATTAAAGGACAGAAAGTTGAGAAACTGTTATGGTTGAGTCTCACTCTAAAGAGACAAGTCATAAAAAGACCCAGTGATTTAAAATGAAATCATATAGTTCCTCTCCAAATTTAGACTCCCAAAAAATACAGTATGAGGGTAAAAAAATTTTTTTTGAGTTTAAGAATCTGTACCAGTGTAGATAGTTGACTGATTCAGGGCACCTAGATGCCAAGAGAGTGCTTTGTGAAAGTCAAATGTTCTCCAGTTATTTGGAAAACTTTAGTTGCTGGCCCAGAAAGGAACTCACTACAGACTGATTCATTTGCCTCTCAGGATAACCATTAAGGCTTATCGCAGTTTAGGTTTTTATAAGGGTATTTCTTGGATCACATGACCTCACACATCTAGACGAAATAATGAACAACATAGACTGGTGAACAAAGATAGACCCAGAAAAAGAGAAGCAGCGATCAGACTCTCAAACCTCAGAGGGAAAGTAGGGGAGGGTGGGGGTAAAGGGAAGAGATCAACCAAAGGACTTGTGTGCATGCACTATGGACAATAAGGGGGTAGGGGAATATGTAGGGATGGGTTTGGGTTGGGAATGGGGGGATAAGGACAATTATGTGATACCATAATTAATAAAAATCAATTAAAAAAAAAAAACTCTAAAAAAAAAAAAAAATAAAATAAAATAAATGCCAAAAGAAGGCAAGAGCATACAATGGAGCAGAGACAGTCTCTTCAATAAATGGTGTTGGGAAAATTGGACAGGTACATGCAAAAAAATGAAACTAGACCACCAACTTACACCACACACAAGAATAAACTCAAAACGGATGAAAGATTTAAATATAAGATGTGAAACCAATAAAAGTCCTAGAAGAAACCACAGGCACTAAAATCTTAGACATCTCTCATAGCAATAAGTTTACTGATACATCTCCTAGGACAATGGAAACTAAGGAGAAAAAAAACAAATGGGACTACATCAAAATAAAAAGCATCTGCTCAGCAAACCAAACCACCAACAAAATAACAAGAGAGCCACTACATGGTAGAACATTCTTGCCAATGATATATCCAATAAGGGGTTAATCTCCAAAATATATACAACTTAACAAAAGAAAGACAAACAATCCAGTTGAAAAATGGGCAGAGGACCTAAATAAACATGTTTCCAAAGGGGACATACAGAAGGCCAAGAGACATATGAAAAAATGTAGAAGTCACTAATCATCAGAGAGATGCAAATCAAAATGACAATGAGATATCATCTCACATCTGTCAGAATGGCTACCATCAACAAATCAACAAATGGCAAGTGTTGGTGAGGTTATGGAGAAGAGGAAACCCCAGCACACTGCTGGTGGAAATACAGACTGGTGCAGCCATTTTAGAAAACAGTATGGAGTTTCCTCAAAAATTAAAAATGGAACTCCCTTTTGACCCAGTGATCCCACTTCTAGGAATATATCCTAAGAAATCCAAAACACTCATTAGAAAGAATATATGCACCCTTATGTTCATAGAGCAGCACAATTTACAATAGTTAAGATTTTTAAATAGCCTAAGTGCCCATCAGTAGATGAGAGGATAAAAAAACTGTGGTACATGTACATAGTGGAATATTATATGGTAATAAAAAGAAAGAACTCTTACCATGGATGGAACTGGAGAGCATTGTGCTAAGCGAAATAATCCAGTCAGAGAAAGGTAAGTACCACATGAACTCACTCATTTGTGGAATATAATGAACAACATAAACTGATGAACAAAATAGATCCAGAGACAAAGAAGCATGAACAGACTATTGAATATCAGGGGAGGTTGGGTAGGTAGGAAGAGATCAACCAATGAACTTTTATGCATATGTGCATAACTCATGGATACAGACAATGGGGTGGTGAGGGCCTGAGCAGAGGGGAGGATGGGAGTAGGCTGGAAGAATTTAATGAAGGAAAAAAAGAGGACTTATGTAATATTTTAAACAATAAAGATTAAATAATAATAATAATTAAAAATTGAATTAAATATCAGATTTCTCCATGATCCTGTTCTATCCAAGGGAAATACACAACTGGAAAAATAACAGACGACAACTAAAATTAGCTCAATTATTTAATAAAGGAGGGTACTTGAAAATAGTCAACAGGTCTAAGTGGAAGGTATTGCAACACTATTGGAATGTGTCTTCTATCAGAGTGAGACACAGGGAGTCAAGTTGGATATAAGCAAAATTATGCAATCATATACGTATCATCTATATATACATACTAGAGGCCCGGTGCACGAAATTCGTGCACAATCTGTCCCTCAGCCCAGCCTGCACCCTCTCCAATCTGGGATGCCTTGGGGGATGTCCAGCAGTCGGACATCCCTCTCACAATCCAGGACTGCTGGTTCCCAACCGCTCGCCTGCCTGCCTTCTTGATTGCTCCTAACTGCTTCTGCCTGCCAGCCTGATCACCCCCTAACCACTCCTCTGCCAGCCTGATCAATGCCTAACTGCTGCCCTGCCAGCCCGATTGCTCCCAACTGCCCTCCCATGCTGGCCCAGTAACCCCCAACTGCTCTCCCCTGCCAGCCTGATTGCCCCTAACTATCCTCCCCTGCAGGCTCAGTAGCCCCTAACTACCCTCTCCTGCAGGCCTGGTCACCCCCAACTGCCCTCCCCTGCAGGCCATCTTGTGGTGGCCATCTTTGACCACATGGGGGCAGCCATCTTGTGCGAGGGCGTGAGGGTCAATTTGCATATCACCTCTTTATTACATAGGATATATAAAAGGCTAAGTGTCCGTTGCTACAACCAGTAGCTATGATGTGCACTGACCACCAGGGGGCAGGCTCTCAATGCAGGAGCTGTCATGACTCACACTGGCCATTTAAAAATAAATGGCATCATGGACCTGGTGCTGACAAACCAATACTTGGCCTCCCCTAAGTGGGACACAGGCCTCCCCCTCCCCCCCCCCCAGCAACACCCCACCAAATCGCAGCCAACGCTGTTGAGACCCCATGGCACAAAATGTGGCCCACAGCCCAGCCCAGCCAGGAAACAGTCACTGTGGGCACCAGGTAGTGATGCCACTTAGCAATTCCCAGCTTCCTCTCCCTAGTGACTAGCCTCCTTAGAGTTTCTTCAGCCCAGGAATACGACTTGCTTCATAGCCAGGTGCAAGCATCTTGCTGCTGCTGGAAAGCCAATCTGCAACACGGGTTCTGTCAAATGGATCACAGTCACCAGAATGCGGGCTCTACTGTTGTGTCTTTAACACCTAGAACAGTGCTTCAACATCTGAGCAGATATGTAAATAACACACACAGAAGACACATTAGGTCATACAGAATAGTCAATGAATGCCATACCTCAATGGATATGCTTATAGAGATCAATCAGGTCCTATTTGGAGCATGTGAGTTTGAGCTACCACATAGGATTTGGTAAAAATAGACATTAAGTGGTTAATATGAAGAATGTACCTATAAGATTAGAATGGAGATACAAAGTAGCAACTTTCCTTCCCCAAGTTCAAAACACTGGACCTACTTGGGATCAATCCTCTCCTAGGAGGAGAGAGAAGGCAGGTATTAATTTGGTTCTCTATCAAGAGGCCAGCACATATGGAAATGAATGTTAAAGGCAAAAAATAACCCAAATACCCTGACACCTAATAATTGGGGTTAATTTTAGGGCTCAGAGCCTCTGAAGGAAAATCGTGTTTTCACTAGAAGTAAAATCGAAGGTTAATTCTTTCTTGTCCTTCCCTCTATGAATAAAAGGTCTCAATCGTCTAAATAGCCATGTTATTGGCTACAGTGAGATTCTCTTCACTGCTGTGGATAATGCTCTATATTTGTGCAAAATTCAAGATGATTAAAAATTAAATGCCAGCCCTAACAGGTTTGACTCAGTGGATAGAGCGTTGGCCTTTGAACTAAGGGGTCCCGGGTTTGATTCCGGTCAAGGGCATGCGTTTGGTTGTGGGCACATCTTCAATAGGGAGTGTGCAAGAGGCAGCTGATCAATGTTTCTCTCTCTCATTGATGTTTCTAACTATCCCTCTCCCTTCCTCTCTATAAAAAAATCAATGAAAACATAAAAAAGAAAATTCAATGCCATTTCCCAAAGCAAGTATTCTAAAACATCAAGCTAGTTAACCCAAAAATAATGTGATAAGATCTTCCTTAAAGGGAAGGAAGTTGGGGCAAAGCCAGCCAACCAAAACACATCGAAGCATTGAAGGAAACCATCACTCACCAGGGTGAGACTTCTGGAGTGAGAACTGCTACTTCGACTCTCCAAGCTGCCCCCTCTGCTCAGGTCACTGAGCCTGCAGCTGGGTGACAGGTCAGAGTCCATCTCTGAAGAGTCTGATTTCTGGTGGTTTACTGGCATCCCCGCAGAAATGTCGGCCAGCGGCTTGATCACCAGAAGAGGGGAAGAGGTCCGTTTTCCATTCTGAAGTCCTGGGTCACTTCTAGAGAAACCAAGCACAAGCAGCAAGGGTTAGTGAGCCCGAGGAGTAAATGCTTCATCCCCCAACTGAAAAGCTCAGCGTGAGTAAGCGTCATCTAGATAGGGCCTCAACCACTAAGGCAAAGATAATTAGGAACCCTAAGTCAACAGGTTTGGTGATGCTCGTTTCCATGTCTCCTTTATATTCTTCTCCATTATCAAGATGTCAGAATTATTATTTTTAAAAATATATATTTTATTGAGTTTTCACAGAGAGGAAGAGAGAGAGGGATAGAAAGCCAGAAACATCGATGAGAGACCACCAAGGTACATGCCCTTGACTGGAATCGAACCCAGGACCCCTCAGTCCGCAGGCCGACGCTCTATCCAATGAGCCAAACCGGTTCCGGCCAGAATTATTTTTAAGGAAAGACAGATGTGCTAAAAATTACTTTGGTGCTGATGATTTGATAGAATAGTGTGCATGTAGTGTACCTTCCTCTGCATGTAGGCTCTGTACTTCCATGCTCTTTCACGCTCAGACTCAGGTTCTCTCTGTGTGCTTTATTAATGCTAGCCTTTTCTGCTTCAAACACCACCAAAAACTATAGCTCCTTTTCCAGCTTTGCAACAGTTCAGAGTATAGTTGAAGTGACAAGAGTTATAAGTTACTAATACAAGTTTGGCTGACATCCCCAAGATTCTAGACTCTTTGGAAGTCGTATACTATTTTAGTTTCTACATAAAATATTGAGGTCCCATAATTTAATACTATCAGGAAGTTCATGTTTTTACTTTCAGGAAGAAAGACACTGAAACTATCCCCTATAAGGTCCTCAATCTCATACAGTCCACTGACTTTTTTAAAAACTTAATGCATTGGGGGTAACATTGGTTAATAAAATTATATAGGTATCAGGTATACAATTCTACAATATATCACTTGTGTATTGTATTTTGTATTTACTCCCATAAGTCAAGTTTCCTATTACCATTTATCCTCCCTTTACCTTCTTCCACCTCCCCCCACCTCCCTATCCTCTGGCAATTGCTATACTGTTGTCTGTGTCCATTAGTCTTTCTTTTTTTATTTTTAAAAAATATATTTTTATTGACTTCATAGAAGGAGAGCTAGAAACATCAGTGAAGTAGCAGTGATGAGAGAGAATCATTGATTGGCTGCCTTCTGCACGCCCCCTACTGGGAATTGAGCCCACAATCTGGGCATGTGCCTGTGACCAGAATTGAACCTGGGATCCTTCAGTCTGTAGGCCAACACTCTATCCACTGAGTCAAACCATCTAGGGATTTTCTTTACTTAAAGTACAAGTACATTGAAAGTTTGTTTTTTAAAAAAAACAATTGATTTTAGAGAGAAGAGGGGGAGAGAAAGAAACATCAGTTGTGTCCTGCACTTGCCCCCAGGGATTGATCTGCAACTTGGACATGTGCCCTGACTGAATATTGAAGCCACCACCTTTTGGTGTACAGGATGACACTCCAACCAATTGAGCCACACCAGCCAGAGTGAGTTTTTCTTTTTTCTTTGCTTAATTCCTTCATCCTTCTCACCCAGCCCTCAACAAACGCCAACCCCAGCCAGCTGTCTGCTGTCTATATTCATGAGACTGTCTCCACTTAGTTTATTTTGTTCATTAGATTCCACATATAAGTGAAATCATATACGGTACTTATCTTTCTCTGACTGGTTTATTTAACTTAGCATGATCCTCTCCAGGCCCATCCATGCTGTCACAAAAGGCAAGACTTCCTTCTTTTTCTATAGCTAACTAGTATTCCATTGTGTAAATGTACCACAGCTTCCCCCCCCTTTTCTTTTATATATATGCCAGAGGCCCAATGCACGAATTAGTGCAAGAGTAGGCCTTTCTTCCCCTGGCTGCCGGCACGAGCTTTGCTCTGGCACCCAGGACCCGGGCTTAGCCTCGCAGCCCTGGCTTTGTCTGGAAGGTCACCTGGAAGGACGTCTGGCCTAATTAGCATATTACACTTTTATTATTATACATACACCAGAGGCCTAGTGTGCGATATCTCAGCCCCACCCACCTGCGTGCACCTGGCCCATTGCCCCACTGTGCTCACAGCCCTGCCCACCTGCCAGCCAAGCTCACAGCTGTGTCTGATTGCCGCGCCCACCTGCCCACTGCCTCACCTGCCAGACACCAGCCTTCCTGTGATTGGAGCCTGTGGGCTATGGGGAAGGGCCCAAAAGGTGCTCCATGCACTTTATGGTGACAGGTCGTTTGGTCGTTTTGGTTGTGACGCCTTTTGGCCTTTTATTATTATGATATTATTGATTTCAGAGAGGAAGGGGGAGGGAGAGAAAAAGAGAGAAACATCAATGAGAGAGAATCATTGATCAGCTGCCTCCTGCATGCCCCCAATTGGGGATTGAACCTGCAACCCAGGCATATGCCCCAACTGAGAATCAAACCATGACCTTCTGGTTCATAGGTTGATGCTCAACCACTGAGCTACACCAGCCAGGTGTGCCACAGCTTTTTAATCCATTCATCTACCGATGGATACTTGTGCTGCTTCTTGGCTATTGTAAATAATGCTGCAATGAACATAGGGGTGCATATATCTTTCAGATTAGTGTTTCAGTTTTCTTTGAATATATTCTCACAAGTGGAATTGCTGGTCATAAGGCAGTCCCATTTTTCATTTTCAGAGCTACCGCTTTCCACAGTGGCTGCACCAGTCTGCATTTTCACCAACAGTGCATGTGGATTCCCTTTTCTCCACACCCTCATCCAACACTTGTTTGTTGATTTCTGGATGTTAGCCATTCTGACAGGAGTGAGGTGCTATCTCATTGTGGTCTTAATTTACATTTTCTGATGATTAGTACTGCAGAGCATCCTTTCATATGTCTATTGGCCATCTGTATGTCTTCTTTGGAGAAGTGTCTATTCAGGTCATTTGCCCACTTCTTAATTGGATTATTTGGTGTTTGTTTTTTCAGTGTTGAGTTTATAAGTTCCTTATAAATTTTGGGTATTAAGTTCTTATCAGATGTATTGCTGAATATATTCTTCCATTCAGAGTGTTGTCTTTTTCATTTTTTTATGGTTACTTTCCATTTTAGTTTGATGTAGTTCCATTTGTTTATTTTTCTTCCCCCCCCCCTTGCCCAAGGAGATATATTAGAAAAATATTGCTATGAGAAATGTCCAAGATTTTTACTGCCTATGTTTTCTCTTAGGATTTTTATGGTTCCAAGTATAACATTTAAGTTTTAATCCACTTGAGTTTATTCTTGTGTATGGTGTAAGAAGGAGATCTAGTTTCACTTTTTGCCCATATCTTTCCAATTTTCCCAACACTATTTATTGAATAGTCCTGACTCTTTCTTTTAATAGGAGTTCAATTCAGCTTCTGAACAACCAGACAATTGATTTCAACAAAATCTTCTAGAAGACCAAAGAAGACTAATAGAAAATAAGCCTCCTGTCGATTACATATGGCCTGATATTATGGCAAGTGAAGTAAACTGAAAACACTGCCAGGATGCCTTAGGAGACTCGTTAAGGATACTGAGAGGCATGTGAGTTAAAATAAGCATTAGCACAATTTAGTGTATGTGTGCATATGGGATCATGCGCATGTGTGTATTAATTTTTAACAAAAATGTGACTAATTATGAAGAAAGCTCATTCCAGTACAGCATATCTTTAGGAGGACCTTGTCATTTAAGTCCACTGTGAAATCTTCTCAGAGAAATCCTGAAAACATTAGAACCGATTCAAAAAGAAACTATTTCCTACTCCATTTCTCATCATTTTTTTCCAGATGTATCAGCACAAGTCACATGGCAATTTAAGGGCAAGGCTGGGGAACAGAACATTCTGAGCATATATACTTTCTATAAGTTGCCATTATTCCCAATGGTTTAAAAAAAAGACGTAAGAAAATATTAAAAGTCTAAAGTTTGTTAACTAATAAGAAAGCCTATGCAATAAACAGACTTTATATAAGCCACATACACAGTCAATAATGTGCAACTCAGAAGTTAAGACATCCTTGGTGTAACTCACCACAGTATTCAGTTTAGTAAGTTAAATGCCTGATATGAATTTAGAACACACACACACACACACACACACACACACACACACACACACACATATAGTGGACATAGCAGTGAAAGTGTTCTGGTGACAGTGGCTGGTGACAAAGCAAGGCAAAGGCTGATGTGGACGTCATAGATACATCCTCTGCACCAGTGATCAGCTTCAGCCCCCAAAAAGTGCGAAGGCAAATACAGAGAGGACAAGCCAATGTTTGGGTTCCTTCTGGTCTGTAGAATCCTTCCCACGGACTCAGCTCTAATTCATTCATAGATTAAGTAAATCATTGCTCCAAGTAAAGTAGGGGGGTGAGTAAGTCTCCACCCCCCCCCCCTACAGTGAGGTGAAAGGCAGGGAAGTGAATACTCACTCACCTACACAATGAAGGAACCCGGAGGAACCACCTAATGGGTGGGAAGGGAAAGGATTTGGAGCTTGGCTACAGGAGTGCAGTCAGAACCACCCTCTAAGGCCCTCATAGTGTGGTTGGAGGCAGTAATTTACCACACCATTTAAGAGCACACCATTTTCTTGTGTTTCTATAATTTAAAAGCTATTCTGACACTATAAAACTATAATGCTGGACTTTGATAAATTATTCTTTTGAAGGAATATGAGAAAGCTTACAAGAATTCTGCAGAAGGCAGAGGTTATGGGGGAGAAATTGAAAACCTTGGTTCAAAACCTTGGTTCAATATCAAGATGCCAGTCTTTGAACTCTTCAGGAATGGAGAACTAGTGCCCAGAACATCAAAATACAGAATTCTATGGGAGGTCCATTGTGGAGAGAGCAGTTTTCTGAAAAGGATGGGCAAGGAAGCACCTTCTTCTCTGCTCTGCCCTGGGAAGGGGGTGTGATGAGAAGAAGCAGCAGGGGATAAGAAGCAGCTGGGTCTGACAGCAGTGACACAGCTGTGAGTCTATGAAGGTCATTACCACTTTAAATATTTAGCCTCAACGAATAACTCTTTGGTCTGCAAACAGAGCACACTGTAAAAAGTGGGACTAGGGTCAGACTAAGATAGCCCCACAGATGAAGAAACTGACTTTTACCAGGAGAGCAGAACAAGTATCACTAAGAAGTCATGGCAAACCTAATACAACAGGAGCAGGAATGTGAGCCACACATGTGCGTTTTTCTATTTATTCTCTTCTACTTCCTGTGTTTACTTCTCATTATTTACCAGTAACATATTTTTTTTGGGGGGGTGGGGATGTGGGGGCAGGTAAAGCCTGGTTTATCCATTGAGCAAAGAAAACAAGAGAAGGTGACAAGAGATCTATAGTCTTAGTAAATCTACATCTGTCAAGCATGGCTGGTCAAGAGGCAGCAGTTGACCAATCTGAAGGTGCTGGGGTGGGGGATCAGGTGGAGCTGAGGTTAGTTAGATTAGCAGGCCCTCTGAAGTGAGTACACTGAAGCAAAGAAAGGAATGAATGCAGCTCCTCTTTTTCATCGTCCACTGGGCATTCCAGAAAGACTTGGAAAGCCCTCCTTCCGCCATCACCTCACTCCACCTAAGTTCCAAATAGCCACAATCAGGTCTATTGAGCAGCCCAACTAATTTCCATCATTCACCTGAAAATTCTGGTTTGGCCAACCCCCAAGGCTGAATTATGCCAGTCAAAGACCTGCCCACAGGCACAGTGGCTGCCAGCCTCCACACACAAAAAACCATCTTTGACTCCTCCCTCCTCCCACCACTCATAATCAACCAGCTGCAAAGCCCTGTCAGTTGTATCCACTCTTTTTCTAGTCCCACCAGTTCAGCACCATTATTCCACATGTCTATATTACTGAGATAGCCATCTAGATCTCTTCGCATTTTCATTCTTCTCTGTACTTTTCCTTTATTCTTCCGCTGGATTAATCTTGAAACACCACGTTGATGTCACCACTCTCCTAAAAGCAATCAACTTTCACCCACGCCCCAAAGGCTTCAGAATCGAAGTTTCATGCAATCAATCAGTACTTGCTTCAATTTGAGTGCTAGCTTCCTTTCTAGACGAAGCATATTCTTTTGATTACTTGTTTTCCTGCTTCACACTGGGTAAATTCTAGGTAATTAATTCTGTCACACGGGGCCAACTGTAATGGGAAACGAATGTGTAAACTGTAATTCAGTGTCACTACAGGGACAAGGGCAGCACAGGGGAAGATGTGCAGTGCTTCTTGAGAGGGTTCAGGGACTTCGCAGAAAGGTGACAACGAGGCTAAGCCCTCCAAGATGTTTCAGGTGTAAGGAGACTGCTAATTAAAGACACTGTGATTGGCACTCCAAACAGATAACAAGGATAAGCAAAGGCAGGGCTCCTCAGTCCTAGTTCCCAGGAACTGAAAATATAGAATTCCAACGAAGGTTCACTGTGGAGAGAGCATTTTTATGGTTTCACTTTTCATATTTAAATATCTGATCCAACTTGAATTTATTTTAGTGTAGAGACCTACTTCCCTATCCCTAAGCCAAGAAAGTTTCCTAATTACTCAAATGCCAAATATTGAAAAAAATCATATTTCTACGATCTTGAAATGTTAAATGTTATTTTATACTAAATATTTATTTCTTAGATTCCATTTCTGAATTTCCTATTTTGCTCCACTGATCTTTCTATTCATTAGGTTCAAAAATACAAATCTACCTACATAAAAACGAAGGACACCATAGAAAATGTTAACAGAAAAGTGGCAGGCTGGTAGGAGGGGTTTACTATGGCTAAGAAAATGAATTGATAGCTAGAATGTATGAAAAACTCTTGAAAATCAACAAGAAATACAGGAAAATCATTAGAAAAAAAAGGAACAAGAACTATGATTAAGCAGAATACAAGAGAGAAAACCCAAGTGACTAAACAAAAGAGGTCCAGGGAGAGACAAAATGGCGGCAGATCAGGTGGATCTGTTCTGAACCTAGTCCCAGAGCAGATAGAAAGAGTGTCTGAGAATCGCTTGGGGAGTGTTAGTTGGCAAGCTGAGGGGTGGCAGTGCTCTAGGAGAAGCTGGGGGGAGGGGGGTCTGCTGGACAGGATTTCCTGACCAGGCAGCCTGCACTGCAGCAGGAACCTCGCCCGGACCTACAGACTCAGAGGGAAAACTATGCCATCTTACAAATAAAAGAGGACCTCACCTGAGGCCTGGGGGACTCACAACAGGGGAATTCACCAGGCAGTTGTGATGCCCCAATCAGCACAGACGTGTGGATTCAAGGAAGTTCTTCAATCACCCACGGAAAGGAGAAAGAGAACTACATAACCAGACATCCTGAAAAAAGAGACCATGGGAAGACAAAGAAATAGCCCACAAATCAAAGAAAAGCAGGTATCACCAGAAAAGGAAGTAAATGAGTTAGAGGCAAGCAACCTACCAGAGCAAGAATTCAGAGTAATGATCATAAGATGGCTAAAAAGAATGGAAGACAAATTTGATAATATGAGTAAGACCCAAGAGGAAATGAAGATGAACCAAGAAGAAATTAAAAGGACATTCCTACTATGAAGAACTCAATAGAAAGCATCAAGAGTAGACTAGAAGAAGCAGAGGACCGCATCAGTGAGCTAGAAGACAAGACGGAAAAAAATACCCAATTAGAGCAGCTTATAGAAAGAAAAATTAAAAAGCAGGAGGAGAGCCTACGGGAGCTTTGAGACAATACATAACAAAACAATATTAGAATAATAGGGGTTCCAGAAGGAAAGGAAACTGAAGAAGACATGGGAAACTTATTTAAAAAAATAATGACAGAAAACTTTCCTGAGATAGAGAAGAAAAAACCCACACAAATCCAAGACGCTTACAGAGTCCCAGGTAAAAGGAATCCCAAAAGACTGGCTCCAAGGCATATTATAATTAAACTGGCAAACACCAACGACAAAGTTAGAATCTTTTAAAAAAAATATATATTTTATTGATTTTTCACAGAGAGGAAGGTAGAGGGACAGAGAGCTAGAAACATCGATGAGAGAGAAACATCGACCAGCTGCCTCCTGCACACCCCCCACTGGGGATGTGCCTGCAACCAATGTACATGCCCTTGACCGGAATCGAACCCAGGACCCTTCAGTTCGCAGACCGACGCTCTATCCACTGAGCCAAACCGGTTTCGGCCAAAGTTAGAATCTTAAAAGCAGCCAGAGAGAGATAGAAATTGAAGCAGTCATCAAAAAGCTTCCAGCAAACAAAAGCCCAGGGCCAGATGGCTTCATAGGAGAGTTTTACCAAACATTCAAGGAAGAACTAAAACCTATATTCCTTAGACTATTCCAAAAAAATTCAAGAGGAAGGAACACTTCCAAACTCCTTCTATGAAGCCAGCATCACCCTAATACCAAAACCAGATAAAGACAACACAATGAAAGAGAATTACAGGGCAATATCCCTCATGAGCATAGATGCCAAAATCCTCAACAAAATTCTAGCAAATCGGCTCCAACAGAACATCAGAAAGATCATACACCATGACCAAGTAGGATTTATTCCAGGATTGCAAGGATGGTACAATATCCGCAAATCAATAAACGTGATACATCACATAAACAAACTGAAAGTTAAAAATCATATAGTCATATCAATTGATGCAGAAAAAGCATTTGATAAAATCCAACACCTTTTCCTGATAAAAACTCTCAACAAGATGGGAGTACAAGGATCATACCTCAACATAATAAAAGCTATATACGATAAACCCACAGCAAACATCATACTCAATGGGCAAAAACTAAAACCATTCCCTCTAAGAACAGGAACAAGACAGGGATGCCCACTCTCTCCACTCCTGTTTGACATTGTACTGGAAGTACTAGCCATTGCAATTAGACAAGAAGAGGAAATAAAAGGCATCAAAATTGGAAAAGAAGTAAAGTTGTCCCTATTTGCAGATGATATGATATTGTACATAAAAAAACCCAAAAGACTCCATCAAAAACTAATAGACTTAATAAATGAATTTGGCAATGTAGCAGGATACAAAATCAATGCCAAGAATCTATGGCATTTCTATACACCAATAGTTGAACTTACAGAAACAGAGACTAAAAAAGCTATCCCGTTTACCATCGCACCAAAAAAATTAAGATACCTAGGAATAAACTTAACTAAGGAGGTAAAAGACCTATACGCAGAAAACTACACGACACTGAAAAAAGAAATCGAAGAAGATGTAAACAGATGGAAGAACATACCATGTTCATGGATTGGTAAAATCAACATTATCAAAATGTTCATACTTCCTAAAGCAAGTTATAAGTTCAATGCACTCCCCATTAAAATACCAATGGCATACTTCACAGACCTAGAAAGGACTCTCCAAAAATTCATTTGGAACAATAAAAGACCCTGAATAGCCACAGCGATCCTGAGAAAGAAGAGTAAAGTAGGAGGGATCTCAATACCAGATTTCAAGCTGTATTACAAAGCCACTCTTCTCAAAACAGCCTGGTGCTGGCACAAGAACAGACATATAGATCAATGGAATAGAATAGAGAATCCAGATATCAACCCAAATCACTATGCTCAATTAATATCTGACAAAGGAGGCACGAATATACAATGGAGTCAAGACAGTCTCTTCAATAAATGGTGTTGGGAAAATTGGACAGATACATGCAAAAGAATGAAACTAGATCACCAACTCATACCATACACAAAAATAAACTCAAAATGGATACAGGACTTAAACGTAAGACAGGAAACCATAAAAATACTAGAGACATACACAGGCAGCAGAATCTCAGACATATGCCTAAAGAACTTCTTCACTGATACTAACCCTAGGGCAATGGAAACTAAAGAAAAAATAAACAAATGGGACTATATCAAAATAAAAAGCATTTTTACAGCAAAAGAAACCATCAACAAAACAATAAGAAATCCCACTGTATGGGAGAACATATTTGCAAATGATATCACTGATAAAGTGATAATCTCCAACTTCTACAGACAGCTTATACAACTCAATAAAAGGAAAATAAATGAGCCAATTAAAAAATGGGCAATGGACATAAATAGAATCATCTCAAATGAAGACAGAAGGAAGGCCAAGAGGCACATGAAAACATGCTCAAAGTCACTAATTATCCGAGAGATGCAAATCAAAACAACAATGCGGTACCATCTCACACCTGTCAGAATGGCCAATATCAACAAATGAACAAACGACAAATGTTGGTGAGGTTGTGGAGAAAAAGAAACCCTAGTGCACTGCTGGTGGGAATGCAGCCTGGTGCAACTACTGTGGAGAACAGTATGAAGTTTCCTCAAAAAACTGAAAATGGAACTTCCATTTGACCCAGTAATCCCACTACTAGGAATATATCCCAAGAAACTAGAAACACCAATCATAAAAGAGATATGCACCCCTATGTTCATAGCAGCACAATTTATAATAGCTAGGATTTGGAAACAGCCTAGGTGCCCTTCAGCAGATGATTGGATCAGAAAACTATGGTACATCTACACAATGGAATACTATGCTGCCATAAAAAGGAAGGAATTACTACCATTGCAGTAACCTGGATGGAATTGGAGAACATCATGCTGAGTGAAATAAGCCAGTCAATGAAAGAGGAACACCACATGACTTCACTTATTTACGGATATTAAAGAACATTATAAACTAATGAACAGAAAGATAGATATAGTGACAGTAAAGCAACAAGCAGACTGTCAAATGACAGCGGGGAGGGTAGGGAGATCTTTGGGAGAGAAGAGATCAACCGAAGGACTGGTATGCATGAATATAAGTACAACCAGTGAACACAAAACTCTGGGGAGGGAGGGCATGTATGGGAGGTGGAGGGGGGGGCAATGGTAAGCTATGTACACATATAATACCTTAATTAAAAAATAAATTAAAAATAAATAAACAAGAGAAGCCCAAGTTAAAATGAACATAAGATATTATTTACACCTACTGTATTGACAACTAAAAAATTACAAATATCAGCAAGGATGTGGTAAAATTGGAACCCACATGTGCTACTGTTGGGAGTGTTAAACCATTCTGTAGGCCAGTGGTTCTCAACCTTTCTAATGCTGCGACCCTTTAATACAGATCCTCATGTGGTGGTGACCCTCAGCCATAAAATTACTTTTGTTGCTACTTCAAACTGCAATTTTGCTACTGTTAATGAATTGTAATGTAAATATATGTGTCTTTTGATGGTCTTAGGCTCTATAGCAGCAGTTCTCAACCTGTGGGTTGCAACAGTAGAAAATTACAGTTATGAAGTAGCAACAAAAATAATTTTATGGTTGGGGGTCACCACCACATGAGGAACTGTATTAAAGGGTTGCGGCATTAGGAAGGTCGGGAACCACTGCTCTAAGACTGATCTGACACTAGTTAGTGAAATTAAACATGTCCTGTGAAGCTCAAACCCCCCTGCTCTGTCTACTCCAGAGGAAACCTCTCTCAGGAAAGGAGGGTCATACCTGCAAGGCTGGTTATAGTGTTGTTTGCTGCAGAGCAGTGCTTGTGGCAACTTAGATTCATAACCCACTATGAACTCTAAGGACAAGTAGAAACCTGATAAATGCTTTTACTGTGGAATACCATGCATTAGTTGGGAGCAATCAAATGCACAATGGCATGCACAGATATTAATATGTGTTGAGCGAAAAGTTGTAATTGTATTCTTAGCACAATTCCACTTACATAAATTTAAACCAGACTTACCTAACACTGTATTGTACATCCATACCCAGGAACGCTTGCCAAGGGTAAGGATGAGTGGGTGAGTGGGGTGCACCACCTGATTACATTATAGTATCATCTGCTCTGTCATTCATGGAAGGCCTCCTGTTTGTCACACACCTGGCTCCTATTGCTGGAAAATGGAAAAGAATGATTTGAGTGTGAAAAAATAATTACTTATTAGATCATTTTATCACCTGGGAACCTTCGAAGGGCCCAGGATCTAAGAAGATGGTACAGGACTGATCAGTTCTAATTTAATGAGGAAAAAGAGAAGACAATCTAAACACTGGGGGCACTTTCAGATGGAAGTGCTGACAATGGCATGGTTTTAATAGGAAGAGAAAGAAACCCTGAGGATGAACTTTTCTTGGATCACAAGTAAGCTAAAATTTTACCTGGGAAATGTTGACCTGATCCAATTTATGAAAGAAGCTAAGCTGGAACTATAAATAGGTTCCCTCACATTCGCCTATAAGGCTTGATACCTTCTAGGTGGGGGGAAGGAAATCATATCCTGTAAGACTTAGGTTCCCAACAGAAGGCTAAACAAAATCACAGGGGTGATTATTGTCTGTGCTAGTTCTGAACGTGAATAGGAAACTTATCCACCTTAACCAAGTGATGTGGAACTAATTTTGCTTAGCATGACTGTAATACACTTTAAAACAGAAATGCTCCGACTCACTGCCAAGGTAAATGCTTCACAAAAGAGAATATCCCGGTGCGGATCCTGGGATTCTGAACTCCATGGACGCCATGATACAGGTGTTTAGGCCTTCATCCGTGTCCAGTCACCCACTAATAGCCGCAGCTTAGCTGGGGAAGGGGTATTAATAAGCTTCTTAAAAATCTCCCCCCTCTCCTTTCCTTGTCAGACCCTACACGAGGGCAGGATCAACGCTCCACCTAAGCCCTACTTTTAGATCTCTCATTCTCTTCTACTTGCATTCACAGGAATTTTATGAAGACTTGTTGCCAAATCTACAAAAACAACCTTGGGACAGAAATTATCTTTAGAGCTATACCGTAAGAAACCCTAACAACCACACCATTATTAAAAAAAAGATTGGTGTTTTGTTGTTTTTAACCTTCAAGAACATTAAAAATGAAGGAGTTTTACTAGTGTAGTGGAATTGTTTCTGAGCCGTGAATGGGCTTTTTCATATGGTTAAGCCGTGGGTGAAAATAAAGAGAATGGCCATATTTGGTGAAAAGTACACACTCTTTGATGAAATAGTCAGTGAATACAAAATACTAGCATTGTTGGCCTTAATGCTAGTAGCTCTAGACAACATTTGTTCATCTCAACATGTATTGATGTGATGGATACTTTGCTCTGATTTATTTAAAGAAAAAACTTTTAGTGTTCCTCCCTGGTTCTGTGTTAATTCCTGTGACATGTGTTGACAAAAATGAATTTTATACTAAGAATTAACTAGGTGATGGAGCTATAAATGATGCCAATACTCTTTTATATTGTTTTATTAACCCAATTCATAAGTTAAAAGGAAACTGAGTACTGAAGTTCTTTCTTTATATTATTCACCTTTGATCGGGGCTTTAAAAACGGTCTTGACCAAATTAACCATTTCATTTCTCACCTAAAAATAATTTATAGACAGGCTCCATAAAAATGAATTTAGTCTAGTCATCACAGCACACCTGATAATTCTGAGCAAAACTCAGTTCAAGCTCCAATTTTACACATGAAGTACAGTCTCTGTAACCTTCCATCGCTCACTGTACCACAAAGATGCACATATAGATATGCATACTCTACTAGCTGACCTAGTAGAGAGATACAAGTAGTTGTTGGTCCTGCAGTTAATTTTCTTCCAAGTTTTCTACTATCCAAAACTTTGCTAAAAATAAAACAAATGTTCAGTCCAACATTCACCAGTGAATTTCAAGTAGGACTTAAATAGTCTCTTTAACATCCTGGATTACTTTTGATACCACAGGCTTGTCAAAGTTGGCACTGCTCATTTTCCCAATCTATGCTTCCAGGAGACCTATCTGTAAGAACAGAGGGCTTTAAGTGTCTCTTTAGAATCTGCCCTAACCTTATCTCTTCAACCTCCTTTTCCACATTATAAATCCTTTATCCAGCCTGGTGCCCTAAATGTTCTGCTCAGCTGTGAGCCACATTTTGACCGCTTCCTCTGTCATTCTCCTCTCAGTCTTCAAAGACTGTCAAAAACGGCACCAGACCTTGTCAAACCTTCTCTCACAGTGCTCCTCTTCTCTGACCTTGGTCATCACATCTGGTTTCTTATGCATGTAATTTTTTTTTCTTAGCTAGACTATAAGCTCCTTGTGGGCAAAGCTCTCTCTCTCTCTTTTTCCTTTTTGTACATAAATCTTTATTTTTGAAAATTTATTTAAGCTCTCTCTCTTTTAATGTAGCTACAGAATTTTAGAAAATATTTGTCACAAACTATAGACTTAATTATCCATTACTTAAACAAAATTTATATTTTAAAATTCTAAAACTATCTTATTTTTTGTTAAAAAAAAAAAAAAGAGCCTTTTAAACAGACCTGTGATCTAAAAGGAAAGCTTAAACACTTACCGTGTTTTCCCGAAAATAAGACATTCTCCAAAAATAAGACCTACTTACAGGTTTCCTTCTGAGTGAAATATAAGGCATACCCCCAAAATAAGGCCCCCCGGCTCTGTCTCAGAATGAAAATTAATTTACCATAAACTGCTCACTAGGGCCGCCCTGACTGGCGGCAGTGACGTTACACAGAGTCCTGACGTCACTGCTGTGTGAATGGAGAGAAATCAGCGTGGAAACTTTGTGAAACCTAAACTGCAAGAAGTTGTGACTTGGGTGAAGAATTCATGGGAGAAAATCACTGACAGTTGCATTGCAAATGCACTGCGAGCAGGCTACCTTGACAAGAAGTACTCATTTAAAGACAGTGCTATTGCTAAACATGAGAGATTTGGTCCACTGATTCTGAAAGAAATGGAGTCACAAGAAATTCACCAGGAAATTCAGGAATTGGATCGTTATGATGATGTTCCAGAAGATGATGACATGATTGTCATTGAATAAATGAGTAAATTCTTGATACTGTAGGATTCACAGTTTGTCTGGTTTGTGTTGACAACTTCCGTACTACCGTACCTTATACAGGTAATACATTTCCTTTATTTTCATTTAACAATAAATGTGTACCGTATTCTTCTTCATGGAAAAATGAGACATCCCTGAAAATAAGACCTAGTGCTCTTTGGGAGCAAAAATTAATATAAGACACTGTCTTATTTTCAGGGAAACAGGGTAGGAGTGTTTCGAACGTGTTCATATTGTTGTGGTGACCGTTCTTTATCCTCTATCCCCTATATTACATATAGAGGCCAACTCCTCCAAATTTAGGAGAAATTACTTCCACTTAATCTATGGATTTCAATCAAGGGCAAGTGGGAAACAGAAGAGCGGGGCAACTTTACATACAGCCATAGAAGAGACACTTCACTTAGATTCACAAACAATAATATGTGGAAAAACTGTTAACGATAAAAAACTGGTACACCAGACCCACTAAACCAATAATGTTCCAAATGTTAACGTGTAATAGATATCACCATGAATGCATGCCCGTGTACATCTGCAGATGCAACCCATGGCCAAAATTAACTTCAAAAATGGATCTCCACACAAACAGGCTGAAATAAAATACACACATATTAACTTTTCTTTAGTTTGGGGTGTTTCTCAAAGTCAAGAAACCAAAATTCTTGGAAAGAAAAGAATGCTTCCGAAAATATTCAGAAGGCAAACTAGCAAACCAGCAAATGGCGTCTTCCTGCACTGCAAATCACAGGGACCTCCACCTCAGCTTGAGGCTGGGTGCTGGGGAGGTGGAGCGCAGTTAGTTTTGTTCTGGAGTTTTCAAATGTTGATGTGCTTAATGGTTTAGCATCTGCTTCCTGATGCTGCCTTTTCTCTGATTGGGTGTTTTCTTTTCTTCTGAAATGTCTTCAGTAAGAATTTAGGACCTTAAGCTCTAACTGGCACTAAAGGGTATTAAATACAATTAAACATTTTAAAGGCTAGTAATTTTACTTCTCTAGAGCAATTACTATGCTTTCATTTAGATTTTTTTTTTAAAGCTCTTTCTGAACAATGTAGAAAAACAAGGTTGATTTCAGACTGTCTCAACTGTGAAGAGTTTCAACTATTAATAGGAGGCAGTATTTTCCTCAGGGCCACACACCACATGAAAGCAACTGATTCGCCTACACTAAGCAAACAAGTTCGGGACGGACGCCTTGCCTAGGCAGGCTGGTTCGCAGCCCCTGCGGGAAGAAGTCTCCTACTACCAGTTTTCTGTCTGTCGTTGAACAGAAAATGTGGAAATTAGATTTTCCTAACACAGAACCTCGTTGTTTCCAGGTGAGGTTCTAAGGTTAGGAAAATCTAATTTCCATATTTCCTGTTCAATGATAGATAGAAGACTGGTAGTAGGAGACTTCTTCCCTCAGGGCCTGCGTGGGGGTGGGAGATGCAATGTGGGGGGATAAGGACGCATATGTAATACCTTAATCAATAAAGAAATAAAATAAAAAACCTGGCTAGATTTCAGTCTAATACCTGGTACCAAGACATATGACCCAGGAGGAAGCAAACAGACAAACACCACCAAGGGGAAAACCTAGTTCTATTGGATGAAATGTTTGCAAAGATAGACCCTTCAAAATTTGTATTCTTAGTTCATTAAAAAAAAAAAGGCATTCTACATGCCAATTGCATTTTTCAGTTGTTTAGCAAATTAAAAAAAAAAAAAACAAACGAAGAAAATTCCAGTTTCATTGCTTCTGTTGTTAAACAAGTTTGTATGCTTTCTCTTTATTTATTCAGCAAAAAATACCAGAGCTACTCTGGTGAGATAAAATGTAGTACTTCTTATTTAGAAGCAATAATTATACCTTATTTTTTTATATTGTGTGTTTTTCTGAGAAGCTCCAAATTCTTAGCTAATTTTTTTTCATTCATTGTCAAATAAGAACAACGCTGACTGAGAGCATGTTCCTTTAGCGTTGGAATTTATAAACCCCGGTCAGACTGGAAGCAGACATCTGACTTATGTATCTTATCTCACATTGAACAGATTTAAATCCAAGCCAGGGAATGCACAGCTCACACAAGACCTGCTGGGTCAATCCACTGCATCAAACTTTAATCTTATCTTCCAAAATCTCTCCGCTAGCCTGGTCAGGGAAAGGGAAGAACATTTAACCTGTGGATGTGGACACAGAGGCTCCCTTCTCCCCAGAGCTTCTCTGGCACTGCCTGGAGACCTAGTAACAAATAGCTCAAATTACTCATTTCAAATCCGGGCCCTTGGGGACACACTCATATCCCAATTTTAATAGAGAGAAAGAGATAATAGACTCCCAGTACTTTTTCAAGAAATGGGACAACCAAATGTTTGTTGAAAAAACTGGATGACTCCATCTAAGAGTTAAGATGATCCTAATGTCAGAAATTCAAGGACTCCAAGGACTGCCTATTAACCTCTCTGGGAGAAAGCACAACCTTTCAGTAGCTTGACGGTGTAGTCTGACAATTAAGTCATGACAGCCGAAACCAGTTTGGCTCAGTGGATAGAGCGTCAGCCTGCGGACTGAAAGGTCCCAAGTTCGATTCTGGTCAAGGGCATGTACCTTGGTTGCGGGCACATCCCCAGTAGGGGGTGTGCAAGAGGCAGCTGATCAATGATTCTCTCTCATTGATGTTTCTAACTCTCTATCCCTCTCTCTTCCTCTCTCTAAAAAATCAATAAAAATATATATTTTTTAAAAAGTCATGACAAAGGCCTCTTGGTAAACTTCACCACCTTGGAAAACCAACATCCAGATGAGATGAGAATTAGCTGAGAAATACTATAAAAACACTATATTTTTATGTGAATTTTCAAATTCACTATTTTAAAAATTATTTAAAATTATAATTGGCATACCATATTATATTAGTTTTAGATGTACAACACAGTGATTAACATTTACAAAAGTGATCACGACAATAAATCTAGTACCCACCAGACACCATGCATAATTATGATATTATTGACTATATTCACTATGCTAGACTTTACATCCTCATGACTGACTTTATAACTGGCAGTTTGTACTTAATCCCCTTCACCCTTTTTGCCCATTTTGCCCCCCACCCCCACCAAATTTGGTAACTATCAATTTATTCTCTATCTAGGTGTTTGTTTCTGTTTCATTTGCTTCTTCTTCTTCTTCTTTTTTTTTGGTTCCACCTAAAAATGAAATCATATGGTATTTGTCTTTCTATGTCTGACTTATTTCACCTTAGCATGATATCCTTTAGGCCCATTCATGCTGTCACAAATTGGAAGATTTCATTCCACTTTATAGCTGAGTAATATTCCATTGTATATACCGGTATGTGCCACATCTTCCCTATTCATTAATCTACTGATGGACACTTAGGTTACTCCCATATCTTGGTTATTATAAACAATGCTGAGTGAATATAGGGGTGCTGTTATCTTTTTGAATTAGTGTTTTGGATTTCTTAAGATAAATACCCAGAAATGGGACTGCTGGGTCATAAACTAGTTCTCTTTTTAATATTTTGAGGAACTGCCACTGTTTTCCATAGTGGCTGCACCAGTTTACAATCCCACCAACAGTATGTGAGGGTTCTCTTTTGTCCTCATCTTCACCAACACTTGTTCTTTGTTAAACTTTTGATAATAGCCATTCTGACAGATGCGAGGAGTTCTGCATTTCCCTGATGATTAGTGATATTGAGCATCTTTATACATACCTCTATGTCCTCTTTGGAGAAGTGTCTATACAGGTCCTTTGCCCATTTTTTAAAGATATATATATATATATCTATATATATATATATATATATATATATATATATATACTTTTTTTTAATTGATTTTAGAGAGGAAGGTAGAGAGAGAGAAAAAAACATCAATGATGCTCAGCTGCCTCTTCCGCGATCAAGCTTGCAACCCGGGCACATGCTCTAACTGGGAATCAAACCAGGACCTCCTAGTTTCATAGGCTGACACTCAGCCATTGAGCCATGCTGGCCAGGCTGCCCATTATTTTAATTATATTGTTTTTTTGATGTTGAGTTGTATGAATTCTTTATCTATTTTGCATATTAACCTCTTACTAGATGTATCATTCGCTAATATCTTCTTCTCCCATTCAGTAAGTTGCCATTGCATTTTGTTGGTGTTTTCCTTCACAATGATTAGACTGAATAATGTAAAACTGTCATTTGTGTAGCTCAAAAATAGTTGAATATGAGTAATTTTATATGGCTAACTTAATATTTTGGCATTGAACTGATAATTAATATTGTAAAAAAGTGAAGTGTTACTTGAAATGAAATTCTGACTTAAATATGGTTTTATTACATGCTGATACTAAAATATTTTTCCTCAGAAGATATCTCTAAAATCATAATAGAGATCAATAGGAAAAAAGTCTAATATATAATATTTTCATCACATACTTTTTAAATATATATGACTCATAGACACATATTGAGCTCCTGCTAATATATATACATTAGCAGGAGCTCAATCAGTACATTCACTGGTTATCCAGTGTGTGGGGTACAAGTTAGCATATGAGGAAAGTGAGGTCCAATGCCTGCAAGTTGATTTGGCAAGTCAGAAAGAACTGGATAAAGTTTTTAAAAACTTTTTTTGCACCAAAACTTCTATTTGACATTTGACATTTTTTTGTGTCCTCCCCTTGTTTGTACCATATTATCTTCATCTTTCTGTACTCCCTTTCACAACCACGCTCATCCCACTCAACTTCAAGTTATTCCTTCATGTACAAATGCCTACTGCACAGTAAAGCCAAATACAAATGTGCTATCACAACCCTGCACATAAACCTTCAGTGCTGAATGCCCCAAAGCCAAGGCTACCCTCTTCATCATGATAATCAAAGCCACATTTCTATCATTCTAATTCCCCACTCCTTCCCGTGTGGCCCAGCTCCAATGCTACATCCTCCAACAGGTTCTTTCTGACACCCATGAGAGAACGTATCTCTGTCCTCTGCTCCGAAAAGACTTGTGGGCCTCTGGTATCAACTCCTATTTGACATTTATTTTCTCTCCTTTACTAGGTCATAGTTTCTCAAGGACAAGAAACACACCTTACTCATTTCTATATTATCAGTTGTGCTTCCCATGGTAGGAATGTAAATGTTTGTGAAAGCTCTTCAAACCCTCTGAATCACTTATTTTTAATTATATATTTACTGTTGAAAGTTTTACTTATGCCCCTTTTTTCCCCATTGGCCTCTTCTAGCCTGCCCTTGCCCCCTGCCCCATACAAGTTCTTTGGTTGATCTCTTTCCACCCACCCACCCTCCCTGCCTTCTCTCTGAGATTCTGCAGTCTGTTTCATGCTTCTGTATCTCTGGATCCATTTTATTCATCAGTTTATTTTGTTCATTACATTCCACATATGAGTGAGATCATGTGATACTTGTTTTTCTCTAACTGGTTTATTTTGCTTAACATACTACCCTTCAGGTCCTTCCTCGCTGTCTATCTCAAAGGATAAGAGATCCCTCTTTTTTTACTGCGGCATAGTATTCCGTGGTATAAATGTCCCCCTATTTTTATTTTTATTTTTATTAACTCATCTACTGATGGGCATTTGGGCTGTTTTCAGATTTTAGCTATTGTAAATTGTGCTGCTATGAACATAGGGGTGTATACATTCTTTCTGATTGGTGTTTTGAAACCCTCTGAATCTTTACAGAAAATACCATATACACCATTTTGGAAGGTAAAAATCAACCAAACTAACCAGTTTAATCTAATATATAAGAGAACAGACATTTTTTTGTACATAAGATAATTCCTTTAAGTAGATTGTGCAAAATGAACTATTTTAAATATGCTCACAGAATTGGATTTGTAAAAGAAAGCTGTGATGAATCACCCTACCTAATAAAAGAGTACTATGCAAATTAACCATCACTCTGCTACACCCACAAGCCCCACCCACCAGTCATGCCCATCAGCCGAACTGAGCAACTATGCAAATAAACCCAACCAAGATGGCTACAGCCACAGAGAGCAGAAAGGAGGTTTGGATTTCCCTGGCAATGGAGGAAGCCAAGCTTTCCACCTGCCCTTGTTGGCCTAGGTCTCCACGCAAGGCTAAAAAGTTTCAATTATAGAAAGTAAACAAATCCAAACAGAAATGGCAGCGCCACAGAGCTGGAAAGAGCAGAAGGCTAGGGTTGTCCCCGGCAATGGAAAAAGCAAAGCTTTCCACACATTCTGGCCAGTCCAGGCCTCTGCTTAAAGCTACAAAAGTCTTAACAGAAATGGCTGCCAGCCATGGAGCAAGCAGGAGGCTTGGCTCTGCTCCAGGCTACAAAGTTTCAATTGTAGAAGGTAAATATATCCCAGATACCAGGGCCTCTGCTTGGGTCACCGGGAGGCATGGCTGGCCTGCAAACCACCACAGCCCCCTCGTCCAGGACACCCCATGCCCTAAGGCAGGGGTGGGCAAACTTTTTGACTCAAGGGCCACAATGGGTTCTTAAACTGGACCAGAGGGCTGGAATAAAAGCAACCTGACCATGCTGGCACTCTCATCTTGGGCTGCTGGTGAAGGAGCAGAGGGGAGAGTAAGAGAACTCTCTGCTCTTTCGGCTCCACAGGCCGGATAGAACAGCCGAACGGGCCGGATCCAGCCCGCAGGCCATAGTTTGCTCACGGCTGCCCTAAGGGAACCCCCACCCTGATCTGGGACACCCTTCAGGGCAAACCTTCCAGCCCCCACCCATGTACCAGGCCTCCATACTATCTAATAAAAGAGTAATATGCAGATTGACCATCACTCCAACACACAAGATGGCTGTCCCCATGTGGACACAAGATGGCCAGCCACCACAAGATGGCCAGCAGGGGAGGGAAGTTGGGAGGGACCAGGCCTGCAAGGGAGGGCAGTTGGAGGCGATCAAGCCTGCAGGGGAGGGCAGTTAGGGATGACCAGGCTGGCAAAGGAGGGAAGTTGGGGGCAAACAGGCTGGCAGGGGAGTGGTTAGGGGGTGATAAGGCTGGCAGGCAAAAGCGGTTAGGGGCAATCAGGAAGGCAGGCAGGTGAACAGTTGGGAGCCAGCAGTCCTGGATTGTGAGAGGGATGTCCCACTGCCCTAAATGGGCAGTGGGACATCCCTCGAGGGGACCCAGATTAGAGAAGGTGAAGGCTGGGCTGAGGGACACCACCACCCCCTGACCCCCGGTGCACAAAATTCATGCACCGGGCCTCTAGTTAATTCATAATCTCCAGTTTCAAGGTCTGAGAGGGGCTAAGACAGCCACTTAATCCTGCCCCAAATTCTACTGAGTAGGAAACCAAGTTCCTAGGATCACTTAGTTATTTAGTGATGGTACCTGAGGTGTATCCCCTCACTTTTAGGTTAGTACTGCTCTTTTTCCCTATGCTAGGTTCTACTGACCTGTTAATTTAAATAAATAAATCGTAAGCTGCAAACATCAAAAACAGAAGCATAGAGGACTAATTATATTTGTATGCACAATTACTATCTCAATGCTCAGCACACTGTAGGTGACCTAACAGTCTACAAATATCACCAAATGAATAGATAAACACCCCAGGCCTTTGGATCAACAACTAAAATAAGCAAAATTTTAAACATTTCAAAGCACTAGTCAGACTAGTTTCCTAGAATTAACAACAGAAGCCTGAAAGAGAAAACAGAAAAAATAGCAAAACTACAGAGTGAATATTTGAGAAGAAAGGTCATATACAAACTGAGACCTATAAAAATAACTAAGCTTAAGCTAATATAAAAGAGAATCAAATTGCTCAACAAATATTTCTCCAAAGAAGATTTGTAAATGGCTGACAAGCACATGAAAAGATGCTCAACATTATTAGTCATTAGGGAAATATAAATAAAAACTAAATGAGATACTACTTTATTGCCAACTAGAATGGCAAGTAAAAAAAAAAACCTTTGGAAAAATTACAAGTGTTGGTGAGGATGTAAATAAACTAGAACCCTCCTACATTACTGGTGGGAATGTACAATGGTGTAGCTACCATAGGAAACAGTTTGGTGATTCCTCAATAGGTTAAACATTGAATTACTATATCAACCAGAATTCCACTCTTAGGTTTACTAGTAGACCCAAAAGAACTGAAAACAACTGTTCAAACAGATGCTCATAGCAGAATTATTCACAATACTCACAAGGGAAAACAACCCAAATGTTCATGAACTGATGAATGTATAAACAAATTATGGTACATCCATCAATGAGATAGTCTTCAGTCATAAAAACGAATGAGGTACTTATACATGCTACAGTGTGGATGAATCTCAAAAGTATTGCTAAGTGCAACAAACCAGACACAAAAGGCCACATTTTGTATGATTTCATTACTTGAAATATCCAGAACAAATAAATTCATGAAGAGAGAAAGCAGATTAGAGGTTGCCAGGGACCAGCGTAGGGGGGAAATGAGGAAGTGACTGCTTAATGGATATGGGTTTTCCTTTGGGGTGATGAAGCAGTTTTGGAACTAGATAGTGGTGATGGCTGCATAATATTGTGAATATACATTTATTTCCACTTTAAATATGTGCAGTTTATTAAATGCCAATTATATCTCAGTAAAGATATTTAAATTAAAAAAAAACATGGGAAAAGATACATCAAACAAATAATAGCAATAGCAATAATGAAAAGATCACTTCTGTCTATGTTACATGAGGCAAAATAGACCAAGTAAAAAATCCTCAGTAGTGATAAAAGTAACTATGTAATTATGAAAGTTCAATTCCTATTAGACTTTGTATATCTAAAAATAGAAACTTACAAATGCATATTGTCAGATACTAAAAATATAAAGTTGTATGCACAGGTAATCTCAGAGTACCAGATGTTGTCAAATCCCCCATTATAGTGGGATCTTTCAATATAGCTCAGTTATTAACAAGTTAAGAAGATACAAAATTAGTGATGAATTATGCAGTTAATAAAGTTCATTGAATGAATACCTGTAGACCTCTACAGAAAAAAATAAACACATATAATGTGAGTGTACTGAACTCCACTGACTTATACATTTTAACATGATGAATTTAATGTTATGTGTATTCAAGAGCGAGGGGGGGGGGAAGGGGGCGACATGAACATCAAGTCTTTACAGTGCTAGGGTCTTTGGAAATATCCAGCCTGAAGATATGCATTCATAAAGAGCTACCATATCTGGCTCCAATAAGGCAAAGTGCAGTGTTCTGCCTTATACATTTCTTTACCTGTCTGCACAAACTGTAACCCAGCACTTACTTTCTTAAAACAGGCTTCAAGATTAATTCTGTGAGTCCCCAAGAAAGGCAGGGAATTATTTTTTAAAAAAAATAAGTTTTTATTGATTTTAGAGAGGAAAGAAGAGGGAGATAGAAACATCAATGATGAGAGAGACTCATTGACCGGCTGCCTCCTGCATGCCCTTATTGGAGATTGAGCCCACAACCTGGGCATGTGCCCTGAATAGGAATTGAATTGTGACCGCCTGGTTCACAGGTCAACTTTCGACCGCTGAGTCAAACCGGCAAGGCAGAACGGCATTACTGAGAGGTGCAGCTTCACTGTGACTTCCTACAGAGGCTGTTATCAGTGACTCCACTACATTTGACCTCCCTGTGTCGGTGCAAATAGAGGCTTTCTACCAGGGCCCTGGGGCTCCTTCAGAGATCCAGGTGTTATAGGGAGAGCTCAGAGCCCATCGCCCTTAGAGCACAGAGGGAGGCCACCATCACCGCCACCAGAAAGAGCATGGAAACTGAAACGAAATGCTGCCCTTCACCAGCAAAGGAAAGAGCTCAAGTTCTGGGATGCTCCTAGGATTCCCTGGCACCTTCCCCCAAACGGCCTCTGTGCCACGGGCAGCGGTCCCACAACCAGGTAGATAAGCTGCACTTGGATTCTCTGTTCCAGGGGATCTCCTGTTCTCTGCTTCACCCAAGCCTTCCGCCTCTCTCCCTTCAGACTTCAAGGCTTCCAAACCACCTCTTGTAGTTATCTGAGATGATGGTCAGAGTCAACACAGGGTGACAACTACAGGCTCCTTAGGTGTCTGAGGACTTTGGGACTGGGGCCAGGTGTGTCTTCAGCTCCTGAGGATGGCTCACTCGATCTGCTTTTAATCAGTTTGGGCCATATGGCTGTTATCTAGATATGTTTGTATGCTCAGTGACTAGCTCAGGGCTCCGCACACTGTAGGTGCTCAAACAGTGTACAAAGATGGCTGGATGAGTTAATGAACAGCAGAGCCTGCACCCAAACAGGCAGGATCCCCCCCCTCCCCCACCACACACACACCCCTCACCACAAAGAGGCCATCAGGGAGTCAAACACATTCAAGCTTTCTTATAAGCATCTCTCTTTCTAGCCGTCTCTAAATTACTATTCTCATTTTGGCTTTCTGATCTCTAGTAATGAAGAAAACGTGTTACTTTTTAAATGACTAGCATCCACAAATTTCTGAGGAAAGCTCATTTGAAGTGCTGTTACCAAGAACTACATCCAGTCACTTAAAAAATGGCTATTACTGATCTGGGCAAGAAAATACACAAGATTCCATACATACGTTGTCAAGTTTGGCCGGAGATTTTAGACAACTTCCACCCTTCCCACCCAGTCCCAAGTAAATAGGGCATTTGTTTGTATTTCCACATTGACCTCATGAAGGAAAATACCTCCTCCACCTAGAAAAACAATCTAGCATTCAGACATGGAACTTTGAGGGCAAACTTCGTAGTGCGTGTTAGAGCACAAAGTATGCATTGCTTTAAAAAAAAGAAATAAAGCAGAAAAGTATCTTTAATAAAGGTTCCTCCTGAGAGCATTTTCCTCAAGTTTACACTTATACCTGGTTTACTATTTCTATACCTTTCAGAAAGACAGGTTAAAAAAACCCCAAAAATGTGTTCTCCAATAAAATTGGAGACAGAAGAAGCCTTATTCCTATAGTCCTCAGCAATAGACCTGAACAGTTCAATCTGTTGGGGACGGGTGGGAGACACACACACACACACACACACACACACACACAAAGTCATTTTCCTTAACTCATATTAAGTTTTCTGCTCTGCACCAACTCCTTTTAACTTGGCAAAGAGTTAAAAGTTTTCTGAGGTTAGTTCCTGCGGTTAAAAAAAAAAAGAAAAGAAAGCTAAATGCTTAAATTTAGACTCTGTAAAACAATACTGGGAAAGTTTCAAAGCTTTGGAGAAATACTGGAGTTTATTTTACTGCCTTTTATTAAATTGCATCACATCGAACACATTTTCCTCTCTTTTTAATCCCTCCGGCCCCGGCTCATTGGCAGATCCTACACGTGCCTGCGTGATTCAGTTACCTGCTGGGGGTCAGAGGTTGTGGAGCAGGGGTGGGGACGAAAACCCACTGTGCATTCTCCGCGGGACCCAAGTTTAACAGGCGGCTTTAGCCACCTCCTGCCAACATCAGGCGCGCACCCTCCTCTCCGCCTGGTCAGACCCAGCACCTACGGGAGTTCGAGGGCCACGGCGGCAAGTGGGGCGACGATGCCCTCCCACCGTTCCAGGAAGGGCGGTGGGGGCAGGGAGGAGTGTTAGGAACACCCCGGACCCATCTGCGCCCAAAGCTAAACACGGATCCCCCGGCGCCCCGCAACAGGACCACCTGGGAGCAGAGAACGCCGCGTCCTCCACCCCGCCCTCGAGAGGGGTGCCCTGGGACCCCCGAAGTGCCCAACGAGGGACCGACCGGGTTTCCCGTGAGCGAGGCCGCCGGGTGGACCGCGGTCCCTCGGATTGCGCCAGCCTTTCCAGACTCCCCGGACTCGGGACGGGCGATGCGGGGGAGACGGAGAGCGCGCCGGAGGAGGAGGTCCGCGCCAGGACGGCCCCGCGGGGAAGAGTGGGGAGCGCAGGCAGCGGGCCACGGGAGAAGGGGGTCACCCTTCTCTACCCAAAACCCACGCGACCTTAGCCTCCCTCATCACACTCCCAAAGCCGCCCCGGCTCGCCCAGGGAGGCGACCGGCTGCCGGGACGTCACCCCGCCGCGGTAACCCCGCCGGCGACGGAGCAGTCCGCACTCACCTGGCACCAGCCCTCTCCCGGGGGCCGCAGGCGTCCGCCCGGCCCGCCACCCGGAGCCTCGCGCCGCGGGGCAGCCGGTCGGCTCGCGCGCGTCTCGCCAACTGCGCCGCGCCGCCCGCCGCGCGCTCCCGCCGCCGCCGCGCGCGCACGCCCGCCGCGCGCTCCCCGGCCGCGGCCTGTGCGCGCCCCCGCCGCCCGCCCGCTCGCGCCCGCGCCTCGCGCCGCCCCGCGCGCGCTCACCCCCCGCCCGCCCGCCGCCCCGCGCGGCCCGCCTCACCCCGCGCGCTCCTGCCGCGCCCCCTCCAGCCGGCCCGGCCCGGCCCCGCCAACGCACCGCGCGCGCCCGGGCTGCGGGACAGCCCCGCGCGGAGGCTGCGCGCCGCCGCCTCCAGCAGGGACCCTCGGCCTCCGAGTGAGTGAGGTCTGAATCGGAGACCACCCGAGGGAACCAGCCCCGACCCGCCCTCTCTGAGTTTTACACGCCTAGGAGAGAGACAGGGGTTTGCGTTTGAGGTTTTGAAGAAATGGGACATTCCCCACCCCCCACCTCCCCCTCTGTCAGCTTTGAGAGGTTATTTTATATCTAATGACTATGATGACGACCACTATGTATCCAATACTTAACTACCTTAGGACAAGGCATTTACCATATACACATTATTTCCTTTTTAACCCTCAGAACAACCCCCTGACTTCTTGCCCCCACTTTACAGAGGAGGAATCTCAGGAAAACGGGCTCAGAGAGGCGAAGAAACTCGCCCAAGCGTTTTTTGACCCCATTGCTGGGTGCTGTTTTCTCCTCGCCTCTATCGCTGGAAATATCGACGGAGGCAGTAGCTGGTTGTGGGAGGCTTTGTAAGGTGGTGCAAGTTAATGTTACCGGAGTTTCCACGGCGGTGGAACAACTCTCGGCAGAGGGAGAAAGCAAGAGTTGTGGGTTTTATTAGTTGTGGAATTTGCCACATACTCAAACGGCGTTCGGGATAATCACCTGTATTCCAAATGCTCTTCGTGTTTATCCCCATTTTACAGAAAACTCCGGAAGGAAGTGGTTGGTGGCACAGAATGGCTGAGTCACAGGCAGCGCTCAGGGCTGAGCCCCAATTCCTTAGTCCTTACATCATTTCTTTGCCCTCCCCGGGAAGAGATACCTGATTAAAGGGAAGAAAACTTTTTTCTCTAATAACACATTGGCCTCGTCTAACTCCCAGCATCTTTAATTAATGTTGGCAAAGCACTTTAACCTGCCCAACGTGCTAGTTAATTAGGCAAGTATTATTATCCCCCTTTCTGAACCCACTCCAGGAGAGAATCAATTCTGTCGGCCCTTAATCCTTGATGCATAATGGGCCTAAGCTTTCTGTATACGTTCTCTCCCCTCTCTTAAATGTTGTTCCCCGTTGTGTTAAATACTAATTCATTCATCGTGCGTTGGCTAAATAAAGGTTAAATAATATTTTGCACTCCTGGATGAGAGTTATATAGGCAAACCCTATCTTTAAGAAACTCAGATAAAGGAAAGAAGACATTTTGATAAGGGCTTCCCAGAAATTTTTTTTCTTTTTGTACTTTTTGCTTGGATAAGCTTTTAACATATAAATATATTTCAGCTTAGTTCTTTTAAAATTTTAAATGGTAATTTACACATTTCTTTGTGTAAAATTTAATTTCTTGCAGGTGGAGAAGAATAAAGAAGAAGAAAAGAAGGATGATGAGATTAGGCAGGAAGAAAGACAAAATAAAAAGGAGAAAAAGGAGGGGGGGGTAAGGAATGAACAGGGAAGAAAATGAGACTGGGGTTTCAACCAAGAGACAGCAGGGGACAAGATGCCAGCCCCTGCTAGTGCATCACAGATCTTGGTGGCAGTGACAAACAGGCGGCCCTTCCTCTGAGCTAGAGCACAGGCTGGCTTCCGTCCCCTCCACACCCCTGTCTCCGCACCTTTGTGCCAACTGAACATACACAGAGGGACTAAAAGAGAGAAAGGATATAAAGTGAGGTAAAAACAACATCACACAACCCACAAGATATGGCTTAGAAGGGTAATTTAAAGAGTGTTATTCGTGAAAGTACTTAGATAATGTGTGTGGAGGGTGGAGGGGGCAAGGAAAACAGAAAAAAGAAACACTTGGAAGGTCTTTGTATGTGCTATTGTTACTACTTTAAAACCCATGAAATTTATAAAATTTTACTTTTATTCACTTAACTTTTTTTTAAGATATGTTTTTATTGATTTTAGAGAGAAAAGAAGGAAAAGGGAGAGAAAGAGAAACATCAATTGGTTGCCAAGTCAGTGACCTTTTGGTGATTGGGACTAACCAACTAAACCAAACTGGCGAGGGCTTCACTCAACTTTTAAATAAATATCTTCTGAGGACTGGTCTTTGCTGGTTGCTGGTAATACATGACCCCCAAATGTTAGAATTTCTCTTATAAACTTGTGTCAATTAAAACTTTTAAAGTAAAGGAGTTAAACTAAATATGTTTTTACTTTATAAAAAGTATTATAGTGCTACATATAAAATTGACTTGAGAAAGGGCAGTATCTGTGATGGCCATTAGAGAGGCAGACAGGAAAGGAAAAAGAATGGTTGGTAAGAAATTTTTGTGAGGTTTCTTTTTGTGTGTGTGTGTGTGTGGTTTTTTTTTTAAAATATATTTTATTGATATTTTACAGAGAGGAAGGGAGAGAGATAGAGAGCTAGAAACGTCAATGAGAGAGAAACATCGACCAGCTGCCTCTTGCACACCCCCCACTGGGGATGTGCCCGCAACCAAGGTACATGCCCTTGACCGGAATCGAACCCGGGACCTTTCAGTCCGCAGACCAACACTCTACCACTGAGCCAAACCGGTTTCGGCTGTGTGTGTGTTTTTAATAAAAAAATTATAGCACTTTAGAGCTGCAAGGGGAGATGTCAAAGACATGATTTTGCTTTATGCCTCGTCCACTGAGGAGATATATAATCTTGGGCTATTTGTTCTTTTTGACTCAGTTTCTCATTGTACAATAAGGCTATTAAAACCTACTTTGAGACTAAAATTATTTTAATGTTTACCTGAACAAACAGCAAATGAGAAGAGTTAAGAAAATTATGAAAATTAAGAAAAATATGATAAATTTCCCTGTTTATCATTGAAACACTAGAGGCCTGGTGCATGAAACTCGTGCACTTGGGGATGAGGGGGGAGGGATTGTCCCTCAGACTGGCCTGCACTCTCTTGCAATCCAGGATCCCTTGGAGGATGTCTGACTGCCAGCTTAAACCAGCAGTCGAACATCCTTTGCGTTGCCACAGAAATGAGAGAGGCTCTCACCACCACTGCTATGCTGGCCAGCCATGAGCCTGGCTTCTGGCTGAGCGACACTCCCCCTATGGAAGTGTACTGACTACCAGGGGACAGCTCATGCATTGAGTGTCTGTCCCTTAGTGGTCGGTGTGCATAATAGTGACTGTTCAGTTGATTTGCATATTAGCCTTTTATTAAATAGGATAGTATAGGGCTATAATAATCCTATCTAATAAAAGAGCAATATGCAAATTGACCATGCTTCCACTACACTCACAAACCACATCCACCAGCCAATCAGGAGTGGGTATGCAAATCAAGATGGCTGCAGCCATGGAGCCAGCGGGAGGCTTGGATTTCTCCAGTGATAAAGGAAGCCAAGCTTTCCACCCACCCTGGCCTGCCCTGCCCTCCGCTCAAGACTACAAAGTTTCAATTATAGAAGATAAATTAATCCCAGATATCAGGGCCTCCACTTGGGTCACTGGGGGTGTGGCTGGCCTGAAAATCACCACAGGCCCCTCACCCAGGCCACCCCATGCCCCAAGGGAACCCCCACCCTGATCTGGGACACTCTTCAGGGAAAACCAGCTGGCCCCCACCTGTGCACCAGGCCTCTATCCTATCTAATAAGAGAGTAATATGCAAATTGACTGTCACTCCAATACACAAGATGTAACCCCTATGTGGTTAAAGATCCTGCCCCCATATAGACACAAGATGGTCACCACAAGGTGGCCAGCAGGGGAGGGCAATTGGGAGGCACCAGGCCTGCAGGGGAGGGCAGTTAGGGGCAATCAGGCTGGCAGGGAAGCAGTTAGGCATCAATCAGGCTGGCAGGGGAGTGGTTAGGGGGTGATCAGGCTGGCAGGCAGAAGCGATTAGGGGCAATCAGGAAGGCAGGCAGGTGAGCAGTTGGGAGCCAGCAGTCCTGGATTGTGTGAGGGATGTCCCAGATTGGAGAGGGTGCAGGGTGGGCTGAGGGACATCCCCCACCCCATGCATGAATTTCATGCACCGGCCTCTAGTTTAAAGTATAATAGAAGAATAATGAATACTGAATGATATAAATAATGAAATGGAATAGATAATCCAGGAAAAGATAGTGTTGATATAGTATAGACTTTACTATGTGGCAAAAGTCATCTAAAATAAATAATGAAGAGATGGCTTCTCAATAAATGAGCTTGAGAAAACTAGTAATTTGAAAAATAATCGAGTATATCCTTACCTTTCATTGTGTGCTAAAAGAAATTTCAGCTACATTAAAGAATTTTAAAATTAGGCAAATTTTTATGTGACCTCAAGATGGAGGGATAAAAGAAATGGGTAAATCATACTTGACCATACAGACCATTTGACTGGATTACATAAAAACTTTAAAATTCTGACAACTAAAAATATTATGAACAAAATTTGAAAAGGAAAAAACCTCTACAGAACTATATATGATAAACCTGATAGTTAATTTTATTTTCAATATAAGAGTATACAAATTGATAAGAAAGTAATAGCTCAATGGAAAAATTTCCTCAAAAAGAAAAATATGGCTAGTAATTAGCTCTCTGTGGTATGTATGTGTAATTATATTTTAAAGTGTTTGCACTACCTAGTGATTAAAAAATTAAAAATTTAAAACAATATGTATTTGTACCTATTAAATTAGAAAATATTTTCTTAAATTTTAATATTCAATAATGGCAGGAATGCATAGAAATGAACAATTTTATATATTATTAAGTGGGAACATAAGTTGATATAACGTTTATTGGAAAGCAATTAAAAATTTTTTAAATTGATTTCAGAGAGGAAGAGGGAAAGAGAGAAATATCAATGATGAGAGAGAATCATTGGTTGGCTGCCTCCTGCCCTCCCAGCACTGGGGATCAAGCCTGCAACACTGGTTCAGAGGTCAACATTCAACAAACATTGAGCCACATCAGCTGGGCTGGAAAGCAATTTTGTGAAATATTTCAAGAGCCTTAAAATGTTTATATTTTGGCTCTATAATTCTATACCTAGAGATTCTTTATAAAGAATCAAGAATGAGCACAAAGATTTGTGTATAAAGATACATTATCTCCTTTTTTCCTAATGTTATAAAATTCAAAACAATCAAATCATCTAAAATCATCAAATGTTGTGGGATTTTTTCCTCCTTCTTGTCCTAAAATTGCCACTGAGGACCAAAGGTACTTACCATTTCTCACATTACAAATTCAAGAAGTCACTAGGAACTAGCCATCTCCTCAGAACTTACTGACAGTTAACACATCTGAACTGGCTCTACCACCTGCTATGCCCTGAATCCATCTCCCTTTCCAAATAAAGAAGAAGCTTGAGGGTCCTAAGCTCTGTGGAGGGGCAATTAGCACTCATTGGGCAAGAGGATGAGGAATTTATTCCTTTTCTATCCACCAGATCTAATTTCCCTTCTAATTACTTCCAAATCAATTGTTTAGGGTCTTTACATCTATATAAAATCCCTTTTGCCACATGATGCAACATAACCATAGGTCCCACTCACATTTAAGGGGGCTGGAACCTTGGGGACCAGCTTAGAATTCTTCCTACCATAAAATAGAGGGATTCCTTTCATTCCACAGCCAGGTAATGGGGGGAGTCCTAAGATAATCACTCATAAACATGGGGGTTCAGCAAGCCAGGAATATTGGGTTCTTGCTATGGAGCACACCCCATAGTTACCCACAGGCCATAAGGAGCTAAATGGAATGAAGGGTCATAGTGAACATTCTGGGAGCCAAGGAACATGGCACAAAAATATCCTTTCCATTAAGGTTTGGAGCAGATTGAAAGACACATGCCTGGTCTGAGGCTGGAGTTTTCACAGGAGTATCCACTCCATCAGGGTTTGAAGAGCTGCAAGCACACTGAGCCTGGAAAGACGATGGGGCAGCTTCACCCATCCCAGATCTCAAAGTCCTTCCAAGCATATGAAAAGGGACCTGTTGGCTCCTGGGGCTCAGGAATACAGATGCTATCTGAGGGCAGACCAGCAAGCTGCTGGAGAGCTGACAGGCCAGGCAAGTGAATTTGAGATAAACTTTTCAAATGCCTAGGATTAAATTTTTTTAAAAAAATTCTTTTTATAGTAGTAAAATATACATAATAGCCTTGCTGGTGTGGCCCAGTGATTGAGTGTCACCTATGAACCAGGAGGTTACCATTTGCTTCCCAGTAAGGGCACATGCCCTGGTTGCGGCCTCCATCCCCAATATGGGCATGCATGAGGTAGCCGATGGATGATTCTCTCTCATCATTGATGTTTGTGTCTCTCTCCTTCTCCCTTCCTCTCTCTGAAATCAATAAAAACATAGTTTAAAAAACACTAAAAAATTATATATGTGTGTTTGTGTATTTATATAAAATTTACCATATTCATAATTTTTAAATGTACAGTGGCATTGATTACATTGACAATGTCATACAACCATCACACCTTCTAGCTCCAGGATTTATTATCCAAAACAGAAATTCTACAGCCATTAAACATTTACTCCCATTTCCTCTCTTAACAACCCTTGGTAGCCGCTGTTCTACTTTCTGTCTCTCTGAATTTTCCTATTCTGTGTACTTCATATAAATGGAATCATCTGATATTTGTCCTTTTGTGTTGGCTTCTTTCACTTAGCATAATGTCTTTAAGGTTCATCCATGTTATCAACATGTATTAGAATTTCCTTCCTTTTTAAGGCTACATTTTATTTTTATTTTTTTTACAGGTTTTTAAACATATATATTTTATTGAGAGAAAGGGAGAGGGATAGAGAGTTAGGAATATCGATGGGAGAGAAACATCAATCTGCAGCCCCCTGCACACCTCCCACAGGGGATGTACCTGCAACCAAGGTACATGCCCTTGACGGGAATCAAACATGGGACCTTTCAGTCCACAGGCCGACGCTCTATCCACTGAGCCATACCAGTTAGGGCTGTATTTACAGTTTTGATGTTTTTATTTATCATAAATTTTTGCACGGGTTTTGATATTTTTTTAAATAGTGCATTACATACTGTCTATATTCATCACTGCGAATGTGGGCACTTCCTTAGGCTTGCGCTTGCCTCGCCCTAGTCCTAGCCCTGGTTAGATTGAGCCCAGCAGATGTTGCTGGTCACCTGGTTGATGGTTTCTTTTTTTTCTTTTTTAATTTTAATTTTATTATTATTTTTTTATTTTTTAACTAAATCTTTATTGTTCATATTATTACAAATGTTCCTCATTCCCCCCCCCCCCCAATTGCTCCCCTACACCAAGTTTCCATTCAATTCTCTGCCCTTTCCCCATCCCCCATTGTCCTATCCATAGGTGCAGTTTATGTTCAGTCTCTTCCTGCCCCGCCCCCCATTTCCCCGAGAATCATCAGTCCACTCCCCTTCCATTCCTCTGATTCTATTATATTCACCAGTTAATATTGTTCATCATGATTTTTACTTCCCTTGGTTTTTAGACTCACTTGTTGATAGTTACGTGTTTGTTCATAATTTTTATCTTTATTTTCTTCCTCTTCCTAAAGAACCCCTTTTAGCAATTCATATAATTCTGGCTTGGCAGTGATGAATTCCTTTAGCTTAAATTTATTTGTGAAGCTCTTTATCTGGCCTTCGATTCTGAGTGATAGCTTTGCTGGGTAGAGTATTTTTGGCTGTAGGTTGTTGTTATTCATCACCTTGAATATTTCTTGCCATTCCCGTCTGGCCTGCATGGTTTCTGTTGAGAAATCAGCTGACAGTCGTATGGGTGCCCCTTTATAGGTAACTACCTGCTTTTGTCTTGCTGCTTTTAATATTCTCTCTTTGTCTTTAGCTCTTGGAATTTTAATTATGATGTGTCTTGGTGTGGTCCTCTTTGGATTCCTTTTGTTTGGGGTTCTGTGTGCTTCTTGTACGTGTAAGTCTATTTCTTTCCCCAGGTGGGGGAAGTTTTCTGTCACTATTTCTTTCAATATGTTTTCGGTATCTTGCTCTCTGTCATCTTCTGGGATGCCCATAATTCTGATGTTGGTTCGTTTGAAGTTGTCCCAGAGGTTTCTTACACTATCTTCAACTTTCTGGATTCTCTTGTCTTCTTGCTTCTGCGGAGGAGTGTCCTCTGGCTCTTTGTGTTCCAAATCTTGGACTTGATTCTTGCAATCTTCCAATCTGTTTTTAGGACTCTGTATAATATTTTTTATTTCAGAGAATGTATTCTTTATTTCTAGTTGATCCCTTTTCATATCCTCATAGGTCTCATTTATTTTATCTGCCTTTTCTAAGAGATTGTTGAACAACCTTATAAGCGTGGCTTTGAACTCTATATCCAGTCGCTTTTTGTCCTCCATTTCTTTCGTTTGTGATCTGTTTCCTCGTTTTGGCATTTTCGCTGCTTCCCTGAGTTGGTAGGTTGGGAGGATCAGCTGTGTTTATGCCAGGAGACAACCTTATTCCACTAGACTTGGAAACCTGCAAAAGCCTCTCTGAGTTCAGGTTGGATGGGGCCGAGTTTCAGGGTGGAGCCTACAAGCACCTCTGAGAGAAAGGCACCCTAGAGCTTCGCCCGCTACCAGACAGTGTAGTCTCTCCCCCAGCAAGACCACAACTGGGGTTCAGAGCAGTTGGAAGTGGGGTTAAGAACAGTCCAGAGCTTATGTCTCCTTCCTGCTAGGGCAATCTCGCGGCCCAAACAATAGTCTGTCCTCTGTGTGCGCAATGTGCGCGACTCAGGGGCTCTGCTTTTCGCTGCTCCCCTGAGCTGTCTTACAGCCCAGATTCCCCCTGTATGAGGCTGGGGCCCGAGGGTCTTGCCCAGGACTGGGGTTCAGTGCAGTCAGAACTGGGGCTCAGTACATTCCTGAGCTTTTGAGTCCTTCCCGCTGGGGCAATCCAGCAGCTCAGCGAACAGTCTGTCCTCTGCGCGCAATGTGCGCGACTCTGGGGCTCTGCACTTCGCTGCTCCGCTGAGCTTCCGCCTTACAGCCCAGTTTCCCTCTGTGTGAGCCTGGACCCCAGGGTCTCGCCCAGAACTGGGGTTCACTGCAGTCGGAGTTGGGGTTCAGCACGGTCCGGAGCTTTTATCTCCTTCCCGCTGGGGAACGCCAGCCAGGCACTCCGCCGCCCCCTCCTCTCCGGCTCCGTCCTCTCCCCGAGCGCACACGGTGTCTCCGGTGTTTCCGTACACGGCTTTTACAGCTCCTCTGGTTTTCCTTCTGGTTTTCTCTTTCCTTCTAGTTGTAGAATTCCCAGTCAGTCAACTTTCCTGTAGTTCTGGATAGTGTCCACTCTATATTTGAGTTGTATTTTTTGAAATTGTTGAGTGCGGCTGCAGTTAGGCTTTTACCTCTGCCGCCATCTTGTTGTCACCCCTAAGGCTGCATTTTATTCCATTGTATGTATAGGCCACATTTTATTTATCTATTCAGCTGTCAATGGACACTGAGTTGCCTCCATCTTTTGGCTGTTGTAAGTAATGCTGCAGTGAACATGGCTGTACAGCTTTCTGTTTGACTCCTGGCTTCAATGATTTGGGGGTGTTTGTCCACAGGAGAAATTGCTGAATCATATGGTGATTTTATGCTTAACAGTTTGAACATAGAAGTCTAAGCTGGTCCCCAAGGTTCTAGTCCCTTTAAATGTGAGTGGAACCTGCAAATATGATGGGATGTCACTGTTTTCCACAGTGGCTGCACTGTTTTAAATCCCCATTAGCAGTGTATAAGAGGTCCCGCCTCTCCATATCCTAATTAACACTTGTTACTTCTGTGTTTTTTGTTTTATTTTATTTTTTTTTTAATAAATCTTTATTGCTCAGATTATTACAATTGTTTCTCCTTTTTCTCCCCCATAGCTCCCTTCCACCCGATTCCCACCCCACCCTCTGCCCTTACCCCCTCCCCCATCATTGTCCTCATCCATAGGTTATACAATTTTAATCCAGTCTCTTTCTGCACCCCACACCCCTTCACCCTGATAATTATCTATCCACTCCCTTTCTTTGCCCCTAATTCTATTCTTAAGTAATACCTTTCAGCATTTCATATAATACTGGTTTGGTGGTGATGAACTCCTTTAGCTTTTTCTTATCTGTGAAGCTCTTTATCTGCCCTTCAATTCTGAATGATAACTTTGCTGGATACAGTAATCTTGGTTGTAGGTTCTCCCTATTCATCACTTTGAATATTTCTTGCCACTCCCTTCTGGCCTGCATGGTTTCTGTTGAGAAATCAGCTGATAGTCGTATGGGTGCTCCCTTATAGGTAACCAACTGCTTTTCTCTTGCTGCTTGTAAGATCCTCTTTTTGTCTTTTACCCTTGGCATATTGATGATGATGTGTCGAGAAGAATTTTTCTTTGGATTCCTCTTGTTTGGGGTTCTGTAGGCTTCCTGTACTTGTAAGTCTATTTCTTTCACCAGGTGAGGGAAGTTTTCTGATATTATTTCTTCAAATATGTTTTCAGTATTTTGCACTCCCTCTTCTTCTGGCACCCCCATAATTCTGATGTTGGTGCGCTTGCAGTTGTCCCAGAGGCTCCTTACACTATCTTCAACTTTCTGGATCCTCTTTTCTTCTTCCTTCTCTAGTGGAGTGTCTTTTGGCTCTTTGATCTGATTCTTGTGTTCTTCCATTCTGCTGTTGGATCTCTGCATAATATTTTCCAATTTAGTCAGTTTATCTATACTTTTTAGTTGGGTCTCATGGAGTTTATCGAGCTTTTCTAGGATATTGTTGCATAACCTTAGAACCGTAGTTCTGAACTCTATATCCTCCATCTCTTTTGTTTGAGATCTGTTTCCTTGTCTCGGCATTATCACTATTTTTCAGAGTTGGTAGGATGGCTTTGTGTGTTTGGTGTCCTATATAGCACAGTGAGTCAGCCTCCTCAGTTACCTGAGGTAGACACTCTTGGTGATCCCCTTTGTGGACTGCGTGCACAGCTTTGTTGTAGCTAAGTCTCTATTGTTGTGAATTGACCTTCAGGCCAATTGGATGTGGGTATCAGCTGTGTCTACTCTGGGATAACTTCTGTATTGGAGACAGTCTTATAGGATCAGACTTGAAAAACTGCAGAAGCCTCTGCTCAGCTTGGATGGGGCGGAGTCTCAGGGCTGAACTGACAGTCTTGGCTTCTGCCCTGCCCTTGTGCACTCGCCTGAGTTTCCGCCTGACCGGCCCAGGTTCCCCAAGCAAGAGCGTGGGTGCCGCAGGGGCTCACCCGGACTTGGGCTGGTCTCTGTAGTCTGGAGCTTCTGACTCCTTCCGCTACAGAGAGGCCGCCATCTTGTACATAGAGGCAGCGGCAGCCTCCGTGGTCAGAATGGAGCTTCTGACTCCTTCCGCTACAGAGAGGCTGCCACCTTGTACAGAGAGGCGGCGGCAGCCTCCGCGGTCAGACCTGGAGCTTCTGACTCCTTCCGCTCCGGAGAGGGAGAGGCGGCGGTCAGACCTCAGCGTGTACTTGCTCACGCGCGCGAGTCTGTAGACCCTGCCGGCTGCGACTGCGACTCCCGGTCCCCGGTCTCTGAGTCTCTGAGTCTCTGGGTGCCTTTCTCTGCAGTCCAGACTCCACCCGTATGAGCCTGGGACCACGGAATTTCAGCCGGGGCTGGGTTCAGTGCAGTCGGAAAGGGTTCCGTGCAATCGGGGATTCCTCCCCTCCCACCGCCAGGCAGGTATTCGGCGGCCGCGTGCGCGAGCGTCTCCTACCTCAGTGCTTTTCGGCTCCCAGTCCGATCCGTGAGCCTCTCTCTTTCTTTCTAGTTGTAGCTATTCCACTCCGCCAGCTTTCCTGACGTTTTGGTGAAGTCCTTTTTGATTTTAGTTGTTTTTTTAATTAAATTGTTGATGAGGCGGCAGCTTAGGAGACTGCCTAGGCCGCCATCTTGGATGTTCTCCTGTGTTTTTTGTTTTAATAATTAGAACTGAATCTTAAATACAAAAATGAGACTGGTCTTATAACCAAAAATATTAGGGAGATTATTAAATCTGGCCAGGTTGATCACTGATGTACTGTTGCTTTATGGGAAATGGGAATTGAACAAACAACGGGGAGGGGCAGGGGCAGATGCTGCCAGCTATAAAACCATTTCATGTTTATACACCAACAAGTTGAGAATCCCGAAAAGCCAGTTATAGGAATAAAGTTCTTTTTCTTAAAATGTTGACTAACTTTGAAAAATGATTCACATAAGAATGTAGCAGGTTATTTATTGTCTTCACTATTTCATCTTTCATTCATTCCCTAAACTCCTGCTGTTTGGTGTTGTGAGGGAAGAAGAAACGTTACCCTCAAAATTCTTTCCTGTGGTCTAATAATATAATAGACATGAGACAGATTAGCAAAAGAAAATGACCAAATTTAATTACAGACTTATGTATGGAAACTCTGCACACATGAGAGTCAGACCCCCACATACATGAGAGGTTTAGAGACAGAAAAGGAAATAGAAGCATATAAGACATTCGAACTGGAGATGAGGTAATGCACTGTGGAGCTTCAGAGGTAAGTACAGGGAGAGCATATGTTCAGTAATTATCAGTTTGTCTTGCCACATGTAAAAAGTCATTTCTGGTGATAACTCTTATCATGGGCTAGGCTCCTAATTTTAATTCTTCTAGATAGTTAAAGGTTGGGGGGAGGGAGCAGAAGTTTCTCTTGAACCAGCAGGATCTCAGTTGCCTTTAGCTCAGAATAATCTGCATACCACTGAGGTACATATTGGGATGGCTCATTCCGAATCCCTACAGGGTCTATTACTATATCATTCTAAAGCTGTATTCTCTTAGTTCTTGCCCTAGCTTTCAGTAATCTCGCAGTCTGGACCATCCATTATATGTAAGCATATTTTTTCCAAAATTGAGTGTTCAGTAGAATCACACTCTCTCCTGGGGCAAAGGCATTCTCATCACCCTCGCTTCATATTTACTTCTGTGGGGATGACCTGAGAAATCTCCACCCCTGGGCATTATTAACTTAACAAGTTGAGTGCCCGTTTTGGTACTGGCTGGGACTCTTGGTTTATACAGAAACAATTATTCCCTGGCATCTCAAGAAGGGTATTGGGACACATATTGAAGAAGAAAACGGAAGGGTCTAGACTTTAGACTCTAGAGGGTAGGGGCAGGGAAGGCTAGCTAGAAACTTGAGAGAAGGCCAGGCCCTGTGGAAAGACAAGGATGTAACCATTCTTTGTGTGGGAAATGATGAGACTGCAAGGGAGCAATGATGTCTGGTATGGTAATACCCTCTGCCACCCCAACCTTAGAACACCAGCAGCTCTGGGGGCAATGAAGAAGGCTATTTCCCATGGTTTCGGGAAAGCAGGGAGAGCTAAAGTAGAGCTGGCAGCGATGTTTTGGAGTCAGAGGACAGCCCAGAAATCCGTTATAATGTAGATAAGAAAGGAAACCCCTGCAATCTTGATTATGTTAGAGAAATAAGAGTGTTCTGGATTCTGCTATTAAGACAACTTAAGTCATTTCATTTTGATATTAAGTAAAACAATGACTTCAGAAACTGGAGTCCTTGGAGATGCTTAGATTGTATAATATTCACAAACAAGACATTGACCTATGGCATCAGGTGCCTGTTCTTTGTATATGTGTATACTAATGGGACCAGCTACATATATATTCACCACACAAAGTGTTTGACCCTCACCTCTGGTTTCTTTTTAAGTTCCTAATCTTCTCTCAGACCTTTGATTTTCTTTCTTAAGCTCTTTAAAAGGCCTTGAGACCTTCTTTGACACATTTCAGGGGTATAATGAATAAAAATGCCTTGCCCTAGCTGGTTTTTTCTCAGTGGTTAGAGCATAGGTCTGTAGACTGAATGATCTTGGATTTGATTCCAGTCCAGGGTATGTGCTCAATCCCTGACCCCAAAGCTCACATGGGAGGCAATCTCTCTCTCTCTCTCTCTCTCTCTCTCTCTCTCTCTCTCTCACACACACACACACACACACACACACACACACAAACATAATAGTATATAGTACACTTTTATCTGTAATACCATTCCATAGTTTACAAAATTCATTCACACACATTTAATTCTCACAATAGTCCTGGAAAGAAGGGATCATTCCCATTGGATAGGGGAGGAAACAGGCTCAAAAGATTCAGTGATCTGCTAAAACCCATGTAGTAAGTAGCAAAGCAATAATGAAGTCTACTGCTTTCTGCTTTTCACCAGAGTTTCCTTCCATGAGTCTGTGTGTATCAAAGCACAGCAGTACTTTTTCAAGCATTTTCTCTATATAAAGCCAAGTAAGGGATTTGTGCTCTTCTTGTTGACTATTTTAAAGGTTATTAAATTATTACTGGGGAAAAGTATGACCTTTATGAACATTTAAGGAATAGCAAGAAGCATTAGAGATGTGGAAATCTCATTAGAAAAGGAGAAATCTCATCTCATTAAATAATTATCTGAGTAGAGTCAACTGAGGAAATAGAATGGAGGGACTATGGGGAAAACAAAAAATAGAAGCTGCATTTCCTAGTTAAAGGTTGAGAACATCAAAATCCATCAAGATTTTGATGAAAAGCTTCAAAACATTTTCCTGAAGGGTTTCATAAAGAATTACTAAATTCTCAATACAAAGTACTTATGAAAAGATTGTGTGCTTCCATATATCAAATAAGTCTAGAACAGAATCATTCCTTGGTAAAGCTAGTGTATGTAAAGCGTCATCTCCTCCAAGACAGACAAAGCCCTACATTCAAGCAAAACCACAGAAGCTATAAGATCATGATACAACAGGATTTATACTCAACAGCATCTTCATTTTGCACATCTTCACATCTTCCTTTGGCTTTTTGGCAGCCCTGATCCAGACGGCCAGGGGTGACACAAAGGGAGTCCAGGTGATGTGGGTGAGGGGAACAGCTGGCTGGGAACATAGTCTGCTCTACTATGGCTCCCCCAGAGAACACATGGCCCACCCTGGGAACCATGGTTCTGATGGGAGAGTAATTGTCCTCAACAGGGTGATTAAATATTCCCACGTTTTCCAGTAACCATTTGAAGATAGCAGGGATAATTGATATGCAAACAGCTCCATTATAGATTTGAACTTTGTCTTTCATCAGCCCATTTCCCAACTTTGCTAAAAATAGCAAAATTAACTCGTTTAATTTTCATTGTCTTTCCCTTCCCCTTCCTCTCCTGCTTATGAGCTCTGAAGAGGAATAGACCCGGTTGGATTCCTAAATTGAATAGTTTAAGCAATTAAGATCTAGCTCTAGAGCTAAATATGACATATGAGCAAGGAGTCATTTAATTTAACACATGGATAATATGTTGAAGAGCAAGCCATTATAACTTTCATTGTGTTAAAAAATTATGCTAAGAAATTATAAATGTTTCAAAAGTGTCTAAGAGGGCCAAATAATTGTTTAGTTCATAAATGTATTCACTAAAAGGTACCTTTAAATGGGAATTTGTTGGATGCATTAAGAATATTCAGATTGCCGAAGCCGGTTTGGCTCAGTGGCCTTTGGACTGGAAGGTCCCAGGTTTGATTCCGGTCGGGGGCGAGTGCCTTAGTTGCTGGCGCATCCCTGGTAGGGGGTGTGCAGGAGGCAGCTGACCGATGATTCTCTCTCATTGATGTTTCTAACTGTCTATCCCTCTCTCTTCCTCTCTGGGGAAAATCAATAAAATATATTTAAAAAGAAAAAAAAAGAATATTCAGATTACACACAGGAATAATCCTTTTGCTTAAACTGAGCTATATCTGTAGCTCTGGGTTTATAGTATTTTTCATGCCTTTGTCTTAAAATATGTTTCAGATGCTGACTCAGTAACCAGATGACAGTGTCTGTTCGATTTTCAGAAGGAGACAGTGAAGCTCTAAAAGAGCTGGGGAAGAACCTGGCTCCTGACCCCCATTGTGCGGCAATAACAGACCATCAGAGTCCAGGGCCACTGCCTGATAGGTAAAGCTTCTCTAAAAGCGGTTTATTTCTTTTTTAAATTGAGATATAATTGACATAAAGTGCTCTCTTGGTTTCAGATATATAACATAACGATTTGATATTTGTATATATTGTGAAATGATCACCACAATAAGTTAACATACATTATCACATTAGTTACAAGGTTGTTTTTTTCTTGTGATGAGAACCTTGAAGATCTACTCTCTTAAGCAACTCTCGGTATGCAATGCAAGATTGTTAACTATGGTCACCATGTTGCACCTCACATCCCCAGGACTTACACTGAGTGGCCAGATTATGATGAACTCTGAACGTATAATAACCTGGCCACTCAGTATATGTATTAGAGGCCCAGTGCATGAATTTGTGCATGGGTGGGGTCCAGCCAGGCTGGCCAGGGGGACGGAACATGGGCAGTTGGCTGGCCTGCCTGCTGGTCAAACTTCTGGTCAAAGGGATAATTTTCATATTAGCCTTTTATTATATAGGATATACACTGAGTGGCCAGATTATTATGTGTTCAGAGATCATAATAATCTGGCTAATCAGTGTATTTATCTTTTAACTGGAAGTCTGTACTTTTGATCCCCTGCAATCATTTCACTCACCCCACCCCAGCAGTGTATTATTAAAGCAAAATCAGTAATAGAATAACACTCTATGATTTTTGCCAAAATAATTTTCAGCCAATTAGTTGAAAAAAACCCATAAACATTGGATATGGGATGGGGGAGACTACTTACTTATATTTTAAAAATACACAGCCTTGAAGACTGAAACAAGATGGCGGCCTAGGTAGTCTCCTAAGCTGCCACCTCATCAACAAATTGGAAAAAAACAACAGCTAAAATCGAAAGGGATCACATCAGACCCACAGGAAAGCTGGTGGAATGGGATGGCTACAACTAGAGACAAAGAAAACCACCACTGCTGCCATGTGGAGTTTAAAACTACGGTGGAATGGACCCACTGGAGCTGCCGCCTCCTCCACCGCGAGTGAGGGAAGCCCACCGAGAGCAGAGCTCGCACCGCCCCAGGCCCAGGGAGTGGGCTGCTTCGGAGCTTGGCCTCCACGTCCGCAACTGTTCTGCTCCCGTCCGGAACGAGAAGCCTTGCAGCCTGATCTTCCCATCCGCAACCATCTTAGCCTGGCTTCCTTGCCTGCAGCCGCCCCAGCCCGCCAGCCGTGCTGGCGAGGTGCCTTCCGTTTGAGACCCTAGCGCCCCAGGGGGTCCATGTGCCCGGGAGAGCCCTGTGCCCCTGGGGGCCATGTGCTCTGGGGGGCCGTGCGTCCCTTGGGGCCGTGTGCCCCCTTCCCCCCAGCCATGTGCCCCGGGGGAGCCATGTGCCCCGGGGGAGCCATGTGCCCCCGGGGAAGCAGTGGGATGGGGGGGGGGCGGTGTGAATGGGAGGAGGAGCGGATTCTATTCGTGTGGTCCTGAGATAGTCACCATAAAACAAGCAGACTGCAGGGAGATCTGGGGGAGATAAGAGATCAACTGGTATGCATGCATATAAGTACAACCAATGAACACAGAACTCTGGGGAGGGAGGGCATGAATGGGAGGTGGGGAGGGGGCAATGGTAAGCTATGTACATATATAATACCTTAATAAATTTTTTAAAAAAGAAAAAAATACACAGCCTTCATGCACTTGCCCAGCAAAGAGATACCATACGGTGGCAATGGCCGGGTATCGTTAAATAAGTGAAAAGTATCTAGTAACTGAAACAGGAGGACCCACATGTGCCAAGGCAGTGTGACATTTCAGCACCGGCCTGTGGCTGCCCACCCCTCAGGCTCTGATCGCTATCCCCCTCGGGCCTTGTTCGCTATCTCGCAGGCCTTCCATTTCACCAGGGCTTGCCTTCCAGGAGCAGCCAATACTGCCCTCGGGGAGGGAGCCTTCTTGGCAGCTGGTTCAAGATTGTGAAGTGATGACCCAGTTCTCTTCAACATCACACTGGGAGGGGACAGATGCTGAGGGGCAGAGACAGGAGGACCCCACCCCTCCAGTCCTGCTGGGGCAGCCCTGAATTTCAGGGATGGGAAGACCGTCCTCCCCACAGCAGCGTTTGTTTACTAGGCATAGGCTCAGATGTTGTTTGTGGGAGACTAAGAATGACAACTTCTGACCCTGCTCCTATTAAAATTCCAATGTCAATCACACATTATAAAGCCACTGGATTTTCTCCCCACCCCCACCCCTGTGAGTGGAAAAGGACCAAGAGGCTTAGCATAAAAAAACTTGGGGATCTATTGAAGTTGTAATAATGACTGAATTCCCTTGTTACTAGTAAGTGGACAAGTTGGAATTAAGCCCTTGTTTGTGAGATGTTGCTCCACCTGATAAGTACTCCTCACAGTAGAGTCCAGCTCAGACAGTCAGTGGCTCCCCAAATTCGGCCCAGCCCCATATTCAGCTCTGCATTCCTCTGACTGGTCCCCAAATACCCTCTTTACTTGGATCCCTCACTCACTTCTTCTGTGGCCAGAATAAATCCTTCCCATGCTGTCCCTGCCCCCACCCCTTGCCTGGCTGCTGGCATACTGACCTGTTAAAAGGTGTAGCTGGTGCTTGAATCTCAGTTTATATGCTGCTTCCTTCATGGAGATTTCCTGAATGTCTCCAAACATCCCTCCCTCCCTCCTTCCCTTCCTTCTTCCCTCCTTTCCTCCCTTTCCCCTCCCTCCCTCCTTCCCTCCCTCCCTCTTTTGCTTATTTCCATGCCTGTCTTCCTTAGTGCCCCCGTGGATCAAATCTTTGATCTCTACACCCAGAGCCACTTTTTCATTCCCCTTAGCACCTGGCACATCGAACACACTCACCATTTTAACAATTAAGTTTATTTGGCATAGATAGAAACCAAATTGAAGGGGCAAGGAAGAGACTAGGGCAGCTGTGGGAAAACTACAGCCCGCAGGCCGGATCCGGCCTGTTCAGCTGTTCTAAACTATTGAAATTAAAAAAAAAGAAAGAAAAAAGACCGTACCCTTTTATGTAATGATGTTTACTTTGAATTTATATTAGTTCACACAAACACTCCATCCATGCTTTTGTTCCGGCCCTCCGGTCCAGTTTAGGAACCCATTGTGGCCCTTGAGTAAAAAAGTTTGCCCACCCCTGGAATAGGGCATTGGTCAGCAAACTCATTAGTCAACAGAGCCAAATATCAACAGTACAACGATTGAAATTTCTTTTGAGAGCCAAAATTTTTAAACTTAAACTTCTTCTAATGCCACTCGCCCAGGCCCTGGTATTTTGTGGAAGAGCCACGCTCAAGGGGCCAAAGAGCCACATGTGGCTTGAGAGCCTCAGTTTGCTGACCACGGGACTAGAGGGTCAAGAAGTGGAGGCAGAATGTTGGAGGGAATGACAGGGGAGCAATGCGCTGATGGCTCAAAGGGCAGCGGGGTTGAATGTAGACAGTTTTCAGCAAGTTTGATGGAACCAGGAGCAAAGGACACTGCAGGAGACTCTGCCACTGGCGGGTGTTGCCCCGTAAAAGGGCCCGCAGAACTCGGGCAGTGGAGCAGAGTGTGAGTGTCTCAGAGCGGAACCCCCTCAGGAAATGCCCTGTAACAAATGCACTGTCCGTATTCTGGCCAGAGCTAAATCCCATCCATGCGGGCGCTGAGGAGGGGGAAGGCCACCCTGTCCAGGTGATCACAGTCCTCTCCAGGGGTCCCTGTTGAGAGACCAGTGCTGTTGAAGCCACTCTGCCGGGGTTCCGGATTAGAAAATAGCACGGCCTCAGGAGACATTCCTCCAGCCCAAGTAGATATGCGCCTCTAGCCTATTTTTGAAATTTTCCAGAAGAGGGGTTTTATTCCTTTCTTTTTGGGGAAAGGACAAGAGCAGGGCAAGGTTTTTTCTTAGGTTAGTTAAGGCTGTGTCAGTGAACTGCTGGGCAGTGTTTGGGAGGCCCTGGTCCAGGGAAGGCAGGTAGCACTGCCATCCAGTCCTGAGCTCTCTGGACCTAAAATAGTGGAGAGGACCCTGCCATTTGCGATAGCCACTGGGCGGGCATGATTGTGTATAGAATTTCCCTTGTGCTTTCTGGACTCTGCAAACAGCCCAGTGGCAAGGGTGGTGAGTGGAATGAGGAGTGGGTTGTGGGGTGGGGGGAGAGGGGAGAGGAGGCTTTTTTCCAGAAGCAGGGTGAAGTCACATAGCGAGAAAGAAAAGACTGAGAGGCCCGGAGTTGCCCCACACAATGGGCCTCAGACTGAAGGCCAGGAATAACCTCAGTGTGGGGGAGAAGAGCCCCAAATAACTGGAGGCCAATCCTGACTAAAGGCTATTATTTCAGGAATGTATGAACCCTGGTGATGAAACCTGAAATGGAGCCTGAGTGATTGCCTCACTCAGAGATCCCGGCGAGCGCTGCCAGCTTTGCCAGGAGTCAACCCGGGGAGAAACAGGGGCTTTTGTTATTATTTCCGTGGTGGTGCAGTTTTCCCCCTTTAATTCTTTTCTATTTTTTTTATTGATTATGGTATCACATAATTGTCCTTTTCCCCCCATTCCCATCCCAGTCCCCTCCCTACATATGCCCCCACCCTCCTGTTGTCCATGGCCACTGGCTAGGCCCATGTGCATGCACACAAGTCCTTTGGTTGATCTCTCCTCCTTACCCCCACCCTCCTCTACTTTCCCTCTGAGGTTTGAGAGTCTGATCACTGCTTCTCTTTCTCTGGGTCTATTTTTGTTCACCAGACTATGTTGTTCATTATTTCCTCTAGATGTGTGAGATCATGTGATCCAATAAATACCCTTGTAAGAACCTAAACTGCAACAAGCCTTAATGGTTATGCTGAGAGGCAAATGAATCAGTCTGTAGTGAGTTCCTTTCTGGGCCAACAGTTCTTTTTTTTTTTTTTAATATATTTTATTGATATTTTACAGAGAGGAAGGGAGAGAGATAGAGAGCTAGAAACGTCGATGAGAGAGAAACATTGACCAGCTGCCTCTTGCACACCCCCTACTGGGGATGTGCCCGCAACCAATGTACATGCCCTTGACCAGAATGGAACCTGGGACCTTCCAGTCCGCAGACCGACGCTCTACCACTGAGCCAAACCGGTTTAGGTCCAACAGTTCTTTTGAGTCCCAATTTCAATGTCAAATAGTTCCTTATGTGTACATGTCAGCCATGCTGTTTCAGATCTGGTTGGTGGACAAATGGTGGTAATGCAGGTCCGACTGTCTCTGGTTTGGTCCTGGGCATCCTTCAGCGACACGCAGCTGCTGTCTGCTGGTATGGTGAGGCATCGTCAGCATCTTCCATCTCTGAATTGTGTCTCTTCTGTCTTCATGGCTGAAGCACTTCTGTCTATTCTTCTCTGTTACAGGATTCCAGATGGTCTCAGAGTTGTTTTCTGAAAATATACAAACATGTTCTCAACCAAAAGTTAATAAAGGGATATTTTCTTTAAATTTGACTTGGGGTTCTTTTTCATTTTTTCCCCCCAAATAATTTTCCTCTGGCTTGTTTTGACACCATGTTTGTATTTTCATGGGTAACTTGCTGTTAGCGTTTCAAATGAAGGTTAATTTTCTAAAGTATAAAAATTTTTTAGATGTAAATTATTCTCAGGATATTTTTCCTTACATAATATTCTTCCACTGTCATCCCCCTTTTTACTTTAAATAATAGGAGACTTTTGGAAATTTTATAATGTATTCTTGATAGCTTTTACATTTTAATTATTTGAGCTACACTATGACTGCTTTAGGTTCATAACATGTGCAATTTTATCATGAGACGCTCTGCCAATAAGAATTTCTGTTAATACTTTAGGAACAGCTTTTTGTACAGTACACTCAGTTTTTCTAGAATATTCATTTATTTCCATTAGCCACATTGATTTCCTCTGAGAAATTGGCTACTATTCATCTGTCAGACTCAACACTCTAGCAACAATCTTACTTACCATGTGTGTATTAGTGGAATTGATTATTTGACTTCTTGAGAAGGGCCTAAGCATTCCTGCTACTAGGCTGGACTTGGATATTAAAAACCCACTTGCCCACACCATGGGTACAAGGCCTCTCAAACAAGTTTTGTTGCAGTGAGAGGGCAGCTGCTGTCAGCCAAGTCTCTGTCTGTTACCTGGGTTCCAATTTGAGCTGTGCATGGGGAGCGAGGCAGCCATGGGGGCAGGAGACCTCCCTCAGAGTGGGAGAAGGTTCAGGCTCCTACCACATTGCAGGGGGGGGGGGTGGTAAGGATATGTGCCCCACCTCTGTTGACTCCCAAGTTCTCTCCTGATGGCCCCTCTGCAACTGTGCCTGTCTTAGGTTGTTCCTTCCCTGAGGAATCTTACCTGTCTCTGGCTAACCAGCCATCCTTTGGGGCCAAGCAGGATGATGTGAGGTTTAGTTCTGTCTCCTTGGTGACTTATGCCCCCATGGGTTCCACACCCAGCACCTGCCTCAGGAACCCCTCACCTGCTGGCGAGGCCCAGGAGTTGATCTCATATTTTTGAGACCCCATGATTCTTCTCCAGAAAGGGCCCAGCTCCCCACACTGGGTGGGAGATCCATGGTACCAGCCACCTTGGTGCTTCAGCCTTGGCATGAACTGAAAGGTCAGGCAACAGTTGTGGGCACCTGGACCACAAGAAGAGGTTCATTTTTGGCCAAAAGGGCAAGACGGGCCAATATAGAATGCTCAGGTGCCTTCTCAGGAGGCCCTCTGCATAGTGGAAGGGATGAAGTCCTTTCATGTTGTTTTTAAATGGCTACCAGACATTCAAAGGATTGGTTTGTATGTTTGTTTGGTATAATTGTACAATATGCTGTTGTAATTCTAAAATATCTAGAGCTGTGTTACCTTTGTCTCCAAGCACCAACCAAATATATATATATATATATATATATATATATATATATATATATATATAAAATAAATGGTTTTTTATTGATACCCCTTGGTGTGAGGTACTATTATAGGTAATGGAGATAACCCAAATCTGGGAAAAATTATAATGACCTTGTAGAATAATATCATGTAAGGATATTCTTTGCTCTAGGCCATGGAAATTCCATTTTAAACTGGCTGTCGGGAGACCGGAATAAGATGGCGGCCTAGGCAGCCTCCTAGGCTGCCACCTCATCAACAAATTGGAAAAAAACAACAGCTAAAATTGAAAGGGATTGCACCAGACCCACAGGAAAGTTGGCGAAATGGGAAGGCTACAACTAGACACCAAGCAGGGCGCCGCTGCTGCCATGTGGAGTTTAAAACTACAGCGAAACTGGACCCGCCGGAGCCGCTGCCGCCAGGAATGAGGGAAGCCAGACCTCACTCCGCCCTGGGGCCCAGAGAGTGGGCTGGCCTGGCCAGCTGCCATGGGAGCCAGGGAGCTGATATGGGACCTCCACCGTGCCTTCAGCGCCTACCCAGACAAGAAGCCTCCCTGCCCGCAACCAAGCTGTCCCAGCCCACCTGCCGTGCTGGTGAGGAGCTGGTGCGGTGTCTCCCGGCCCGCGGCTGGCTCGGCCTGGTCTCCACACGCCATGCTGGTGGGGGGCGGGTGCAGCGCCTTCCATTTGCGGCCCTGGCAGGTCCACCCACTGCCGCTGCCCGCAGCCGGCTCGGCCCTGGCCTCTGCGCACCCCATGCCGGCGAAGAGATGGTGCAATGTCTCCCAGCCCGCAGCCAGCTTGGCCCAGCCTCCACACGCCGTGCTGGTGGGGAGCTGGCGCAGTGCCTTCCATTGGCGGCCCGGGCGAGTCCTTTCTCTGACACCGCATGTCCGGGCCAAAGCTTCTGCCACTACCGCCATGTGGATTTTATTTTATTTTTTATTTTTATTTTTATTTTTTAATTTTTATTTTTTTAAAATATTTTTTATTAAGGTATCATCTGTGTACATAGCTTATCATTGCCCCCCCCCCATAGATGCCCTCCCTCCCCAGAGTTTTGTGTCCATTGGTTGTTTTTATATGCAAGCATACCAGTCCTTCGGTTGATCTCTTATCTCCCCCAAATCTCCCTACCCCCCCCCCCCGCTGTCATTTGACAGTCTGCCTGTTGTTTTACTGTCACTATATCTATCTTTCTGTTCATTCGTTTATAATGTTCTTTAATATCCATAAATGAGTGAGGTCATGTAGTGTTTCTCTTTCATTGACTGGCTTATTTCACTCAGCATGATGCTCTCCAATTCCATCCAGGTTACTGCAAATGATGAGAATTCCTTCCTTTTTATGGCAGCATAGTATTCCATGGTGTAGATGTACCATAGTTTTCTGATCCATTCATCTGCTGACAGGCACCTAGGCTGTTTCCAAATCCTAGCTATTGTAAATTGTGCTGCTATGAACATAGGGGTGCATATATCCTTTCTGTTTGGTCTTTCTAGTTTCTTGGGGTATATTCCTAGTAGTGGGATTACTGGGTCAAATGGGAGTTCCATTTTCAGTTTTTTGAGGAAGCTCCATACTATTCTCCACAGTGGTTGCACCACCCTGCAATCCCACCAGCAGTGCACGAGGGTTCCTTTTTCTCCACAACCTAGCCAACATTTGTTGTTTATTGTTTTGTTGATGTTGGCCATTCTGACAGGTGTGAGATGGTATCGCATTGTTGTTTTGATTTGCATCTCTCGGATAATTAGTGACTTGGAGCATGTTTTCATGTGCCTCTTGGCCTTCCTTCTGTCTTCTTTTGGGAGGATTCTATTTAGGTCCATTGCCCATTTTTTAATTGGCTCATTCATTTTCCTTTTATTGAGTTGTATAAGCTGTCTGTAGATGTTGGAGATTAAACCTTTATCAGTGATATCATTTGCAAATATGTTCTCCCATACAGTGGGTTTTCTTGTTGTCTTGTTGATGGTTTCTTTTGATGTAAAAAAGCTTTTTATTTTGATGTAGTCCCATTTGTTTATTTTCTCTTTAGCTTCCATTGCCCTAGGGTTAGTATCAGTGAAGAAGTTCTTTAGGCATATGTCTGAGATTTTGCTGCCTGTGGATGCCTCTAGTATTTTTATGGTTTCCCATCTTATGTTTAAGTCCTGTATCCATTTTGAGTTTATTTTTGTGTATGGTGTAAGTTGGTGATCTAGTTTCATTCTTTTGCATGTATCTGTCCAATTTTCCCAACACCATTTATTGAAAAGACTGTCTTGGCTCCATTGTATGTTCGTGCCTCCTTTGTCAAATATTAATTGAGCATATTGATTTGGGTTGATGTCTGGATTCTCTAATCTATTCCATTGATCAATATGTCTGTTCTTGTGCCAGTACCAGGCTGTTTTGAGAACAGTTGCTTTGTAATACAGCTTGAAATCTGGTATTGAGATTCCTCCTACTTTACTCTTATTTCTCAAGATTGCTGAGGCTATTCGGGGTCTTTTATTGTTCCAAATGAATTTTTGGAGAGTTCTTTCTAGGTCTGTGAAGTATGTCCATGGTATTTTCATGGGGAGTGCATTGAACTTGTATATTGCTTTGGGAAGTATGGACATTTTGATGATGTTGATTCTACCAATCCATGAACATGGTATGTTCTTCCATCTGTTTACATCTTTCTCTATTTCTTTTTTCAGTGTCGTGTAGTTTGCTGCATATAGGTCTTTTACCTCCTTGGTTAAGTTTATTCCTAGGTATCTTAATTTTTTTTTTTGGTGCGATGGTAAACGGGATTGCTTTTTTAGTCTCTGTTTCTGTAAGTTCACTATTGGTGTAGAGAAATGCCATTGATTTCTTGGCATTGATTTTGTATCCTGCTACATTGCCAAATTCGTTTATTAAGTCTATTAGCTTTTTGATGGAGTCTTTTGGGTTTTTTATGTACAATATCATGTCATCTGCAAATAGTGACAGCTTTACTTCTTCTTTTCCAATTTTGATGCCTTTTATTTCCTCTTCTTGTCTAATTGCAATGCCATGTGGATTTTAAAACTACAGGGGAAATTGAGCCACAGGAGCTAACGTCGCTGCCTCACCCACCGCCACCCCCTCGAATGGGAATCCACTGAAAAAAGAGCTCACTACAACCCGGGCTCCGGGAGAGTGCGGCTTCAGAACTTAGCCTCTGCATCCACAGCAGCTCCGCTTCCGCACCAAAGGAGACACCATTGAGGGCGGACTCTCTGCCCGCAGCCATCTCAGCCCGCCCACAACCTTCCCAGCACACCCGCCGTGCTGGTGAGGAGCTTGCACGGCACCTTCCGTTAGCGGCCCCGGCAAGTCCTTCCTCCGCCGCTGCATGGCTGAGCTGAAGCTCCCGCCACTGCCGCCATATGAACTTTAAACCTACAGTGGAAATTGAACCACAGGAGTGACCATCGCTGCCGCACCCGCCACCGCCACCCGCCACCCGCCACTGCCGCCGCAAATAAAAGAAATCCACCGAGAACAGAGCTCACTACACCCCGGGCTCAGGGAGTGGGCGCCCTCAGAACTTAGCCTCCGCGTCCGCAGCTGCTCTGCTTCCGCACCGAACGCGACACCTTTGAGGGTGGTCTCCCCGCCTGCAGCCATCTCAGCCTGCCTGCAGCGTCCCAGCCTGCCTGCCGTGCTAGCGAGGAGCTAGCAAGGCACCTCCAATACGCAACCCCAGCGTCCCAGAGGGGCCGAGTACACTGGGTGAGCCATATGTCCCAGGGGGCTGTGTGCCCCGGGTGAGCCGAGTGTCCCAGGGGGCCGTGTGCCCCGGGTGAGCCGTGTGTCCCAGGGGAAGCAGTGGGACCCAGGGGGAGGGGTGGTGAGAACCAGAGGAGGAGAAGACTCTATTCATGTGGTCCTGAGATAGTCACCATAGATTGTCAAATGACAGTGGGGAGGGGAAGGAGACCTGGGGGGAGATAAGAGAACAACTGAAGGACTGGTATGCATGAATATAAGTACAACCAATGAACACAGAACTCTGGGGAGGAAGGGAATAAATGGGAGTGGGGGGGGCAATGGTAAGCTATGTACACATATAATACCTTAATAAAAAAACGAAAACAAAAAAACCTGGCTGTCAATTTCTTTTTGTATAGATAAGGTCTTTGTTTCATTTTCTACACCTCTCCCAGGAGGAAGTAGTGTTGGCCCCTTCCTTTCGATTTTAGCTGTTGTTTTTTTCCAAATTGTTGAGGAGGTGGCAGCTTAGGAGACTACCTAGGCCGCCATCTTGTTTCGGTCTCCGAACAGTGGCTTTTTAATACAGCCTGAAATCTGGTATTGAGATCCCTCCTACTTTACTCTTCTTTCTCAGGATTGCTATGGCTATTCAGGGTCTTTTATTTTTCCAAATGAATTTTTGGAGACTTCTTTCTAGGTCAGTGAAATGTGCCGTTGGTATTTTTTAAAGATATATTTTATTGATATTTTACAGAGAGGAAAGGAGAGAGATAGAGAGCTAGAAATGTCGATGAGAGAGAAACATCGACCAGCTGCCTCCCCCACACCCCCTACTGGGGATGTGCCTAGAACCAATGTACATGCCCTTTACTGGAATCGAACCCGGGACCCCTTAGTCCGCAGACCGATGCTCTACCACTGAGCCAAACCGGTTTTGGCTGCCATTGGTATTTTAATGGGGAGTGCATTGAACCTATAGATTGCTTTGGGAAGTATGGACATTTTGATGATGTTGATTCTACCAATCCATGAACATGGTATATTCTTCCATCTGGTTACATCTTCCTCTATCTCTTTTTTCAGTGACATGTAGTTTTCTGCGTATAGGTCTTTTACCTCCTTAGTTAAGTTTATTCCTAAGTATCTTAAATTTTTTTTGGTGCTATGGTAAATGGGATTATTTTTTTAGTCTCTCTTTCTGTAAGTTCATTATTGGTGTATAGAAATGCCATAGATTTCTTGGCGTTGATTTTGTATTCTGCTACCTTGCCGAATTCATTTATTAAGTCTGGTAATTTTTTGATGGAGTCTTTAGGGTTTTCTATGTATAGTATCATGTCATCTGCGAATAAGGACAGTTTTACTTCTTTTCCAATTTGGATGCCTTTTATTTCTTCTTCTTGTCTGATCGCTATAGCTAGTACTTCCAAGCACTATGTTGAACAGGAGTGGTGAGAGTGGGCATCCCTGTCTTGTTCCTGTTCTTAGAGGGAATGGTTTTAGTTTTTTCCCATTGAGTATGATGTTGGCTGTGGGTTTGTCATATATGGCTTTTATTATGTTGAGGTATGATCCTTTTATTCCTACCTTGCTGAGAGTTTTTAATCAAGAAAGGGTGTTGGATTTTGTCAAATGCTTTTTCTGCGTCAATTGATATGACTATGTGGTTTTTATCTCTCAGTTTGTTTATGTGATGTATCACGTTTATTGATTTGCAAATGTACCATCCTTGCATCCCCAGGATAAATCCTACTTGGTCATGGCGTATGATCTTTCTGATGTGCTGCTGGATTCGATTTGCTAGAATTTTGTTGAGGATTTTGGCATCTATGTTCATGAGGGATATTGGCCTGTAATTCTCTTTCATTGTGTTATCTTTATATGGTTTTGTTATTAGGGTGATGCTGGCTTCATAGAAGGAGTTTGGAAGTGTCCCTTCCTCTTGAATTTTCTGGAATAGTCGGAGGAAGATAGGTTTTAATTCTTCATTGAATGTTTGGTAAAACTCTCTGTGAAGCCATCTGGCCCTGGGCTTTTGTTTGCTGGAAGCTTTTTGATGACTGCTTCAATTTCATCCATAGTTATCTGCCTATTGAGATTTTTAGTATCTTCCTGATTAAGTTTTGGAAGGTTGTATTTCTCTAGGAATGTGTCCATTTCCTCCAGGTTGTCTAGTTTATTAGAATAGAGTTGTTCATAGTATTTTGTAACAATCCTTTGTATTTCTGTGGGGTCTGTTGTTATTTCACCTCTTTCATTTCTTATTTTGTTTATTTGGGTCCTCTCTCTTTGCTTTTTGGTGATCCTGGCTAGAGGTTCATCAATCTTGTTTATCCTTTCAAAGAACCAGGTCTTGTTTTTATTGATCTTTTGTATTGTGTCTTTGGTCTCTATGTCATTCATTTCTGCTCTGATCTTTATTATTTCCTTCCTTCTGCTCACTGTGAGCTTTTCTTGTTGCTCTCTTTCTAATTCTTTGAGTTGTTGAGTTAGATTATTTATTAACCTTTTTTTTTTTTTTGTGGTAGGCCTGTCAATGACACATACTCAGTTGCAGGCTTGATCCAGGTCCTGGTGGGGGGCCGGGTGGGAGGCAACCAATCGATGTGTCTTTCTCACAACAATGTTTCTCTCTCTCTCTCTCTCTCTCTCTCTCTCTCTCTGTCTCACCCCCTCCCTTCTCTCTAAAAATCAATGGGGAAAAAATCCTCAGGTGAAGATTAACAAAGTTTATTTAAAAATAAAAATAAAATGAGGTCATTAGGGTGGGCCCTAACTCAATATGGCTGCTATCCTTATTAGAAGAGGAAATCTGTACACAAAGACAGAGGAAAACCATGTGAAGACACTGGGAGAAGGTAGCCATCTATAAGGCTAGAGGCCTCAGAAGAAACCAATCCTGCTGACACCTTGACCTCAGACTTCAAACTCCATAACAGTGTTGTTAAGTCCCCCAGACTGTGGTACTGCCTAAGAGACTGAGGCAGTTGCCAAAGTGATGGTCCTCAGATTTCATCACTTTGGCAACTGCCTCCTACTTTTACTTTTAAGGCTGCCATGATTAAAGAAGAAAATGATGTTTTAAAATTATGAACTCAGTTGTAAAAGTGAGTTTAAAAATTGAATAAAATCTCCAATATGGAGTTATCAGATGGAGTCCTGTCTCTTGATGTCAGATCTTCATTCTTTTTCATTTTTATAAATCTTTATTGTTCAGATTATTTCAGTTGTTCTTCTCCCCCCCCACACACACACATAGTTCCCCTCAACCCCGTTCCCACCCCACCCTCTGGCTTTACCCCTCTTCCCTACTATTCTCATCCACAGGTGTATGATTTTTGTCCAGTCTCTTCCTGCACCCCCCCCCCGACCTCTTTCCCCCTGAGAATTATCAGTCCATTCCCTTTCTATGCCCTGATTCTATTATATTCACCAGTTTATCCATTCATCAGATTTTTTATTCACTTGATTTTTAGATTCACTTGTTGATAGATGTGTATTTGTTGACACTTTATTGTTTATAATTTTAGCTTTACCTTTTTCTTCTTCTTCTTCTTCTTCTTCTTCTTCTTCTTCTTCTTCTTCTTCTTCTTCTTCTTCTTCTTTGTAAAGAATACCCTTCAGCATTTCATATAATATTGGTTTGGCAGTGATGAACTCCTCTAGCTTTTTCTTATCTGTGAAGCTCTTTATCTGACCTTCAATTCTGAATGATAGCTTTGCTGGGTAGAGTAATCTTGGTTGTAGGTTCTTGCTATTCATCACTTTGAATATTTCTCGCCACTCTCTTCTGGCCTGTATAGTTTCTGTTGAGAAATCAGCTGACAGTCGTATGGGTATTCCCTTGTAGTTAACTGTTTTCTCCTGCTGCTTTTAATATTCTCTCTTTGTCTTTGCCCTTGGCATTTTATTATGATGTGTCTTGGTGTGGTCCTCTTTGGATTCCTTTTGTTTGGGATTCTCTTCCCTTCCTGGACTTGTAAGTCTATTTGTTTTCACCAGGTAGGGGAAATTTTCTGTCATTATTTCTTCAAATAGGTTTTTTAATATCTTGCTCTCTCTCTCTCTTCTCCTAGAACCCCCATAATTTGGATGTTGGTATGCTTGAAGTTGTCCCAGAGGCTCCTTACACTATTTTCTTATTTTTGGATTCTTTTTGCTTTTCGAATTGGCTGTTTTTTGCTTCTTTGTATTTCAAATCTTTTTTTAAAAATTATTTTTTTATTAAGGTATTATCTGTATACATAGCTTATCATTGCCCCCCCACCCCCCATAGATGCCCTCCCTCCCCAGAGTTTTGTGTCCATTGGTTATTCTTATATGCAAGCATACCAGTCCTTTGGTTGATCTCTTATCTCCCCCAGATCTCCCTACCCCCCCCCACTGTCATTTGACAGACTGCCTGTTGTTTTACTGTCACTATATCAATCTTTCTGTTCATTCGTTTATAATGATCTTTAATATCCATAAATGAGTGAGGTCATGTAGTGTTTCTCTTTCATTGACTGGCTTATTTCACTAAGCATGATGCTCTCCAATTCCATCCAAGTTACTGCAAATGATGAGAATTCCTTCCTTTTTATGGCAGCATAGTATTCCATGGTGTAGATGTACCATAGTTTTCTGATCCATTCATCTGCTGACGGGCACCTAGGCTGTTTCCAAATCCTAGCTATTGTAAATTGTGCTGCTATGAACATAGGGGTGCATATATCCTTTCTGATTGGTCTTTCTAGTTTCTTGGGGTATATTCCTAGTAGTGGGATTACTGGGTCAAATGGGAGTTCCATTTTCAGTTTTTTGAGGAAGCTCCATACTGTTTTCCACAGTGGTTGCACCAACCTACACTCCCACCAGCAGTGCACGAGGGTTCCTTTTTCTCCACAACCTCGCCAACATTTGTTGTTTGTTGTTTTGTTGATGTTGGCCATTCTGACAGGTGTGAGATGGTATCGCATTGTTGTTTTGATTTGCATCTCTCGGATAATTAGTGACTTTGAGCATGTTTTCATGTGCCTCTTGGCCTTCCTTCTGTCTTCTTTTGAGAGGATTCTATTTAGGTCCTGTATTTCAAATCTTTGACTTGATTCTTGGGATCCTCTAGTTTGCTGCTGAATCTCTGTTTATTATTCTTTATTTCAGTCAGGGTATGCTTAATTTCTAGTTGGTCCTTTTTCATATCCTGAAGGGTCTCACTAAATTTCTCCAAGGTTTCTAGAAGATTCTTGAGTATCCTTATAACTATGATTTTGAACTCTATATCCAGTATTTTTGCTTTCCTCCATTTCAATAATTTGTGACCTGTTTCTTTGTCTCTGCATTTTGGCTGCTTATCTTTGTTGATAGAGTGGCTTTGTGTGCTAGGTGTCTTATAGGGCTCAGTGGCTCAGCCTCCTTAATTACCTGAGATGGACACTCTTGGTGCACCCCTTTGTGGGCTGTGTGCAAGGTCTTGTTGTAGTTAAGCCTTGATTATTGTTGATATCACTGGGAGGAATTGACCTCTAGGCCAATTGGCTGTGAGTTGTGTCTACAATGGGAGAACTTCTGTGCTGGAGACACCCTTATGGGGTAAGACTTGCTTCAGTGGGGCTCTGGTGCTCACTGAGTCTGCCCACTGAGTGTATCTCTTATGGATGTGAAGCAATGCAAGCTGCTGTGGAGCCTTGAGCATTCTTTTAGAGGCTCTGGGGCTCTCTGACCCAACTGCAATTTGTTAGGTTTTAGATTGCAAAAGGCCAGGCCATTAATATGCAAAAGCCTCTGTGCACAGATTGGATGGGTTGTAAATTGGGTGGGGCAGGGTCTCAGGGAATCACCAAGGTGGAGTAAACAGCCATGGCTGATCATCAGCCCTGCCCTAAAGAGGTCCCTGGGTCTCTGTGTCCTGCCTCACTGTGCAGGAACAATGATTGCTGCAAGCACCTCCGAGAGAAAGCCACCCTCATGTTCTGGCCCAATGTCAGACAGTCCAGTTTCTCTCCGTATGAGTCTGGGTCTCCAGAGTCCTGCCCAGAACTGGAGTTTGCATCTCCCTCCTGATTGAAAAAGACAAGAGTGTACCCCATTGCCAGCCCTTTTCCTCGAATGCCTCTGCACCTCTGCACCTCTGCACCTCCTCACAGTCTCGGTGTGCTTTTCTCTTTCCTACTAGTTATATAAATTCCATTCAGCAAGCCTTCCCATGGTTCTGGATGATAATCGTTTTGTCTTTTAGTTGTAGTTTTGATGTGGTTGTACGAGGCAGTAAGTTCAGGTGTTTATCTATGCTTCCATCTTGGTTCCTCCCCAGATCTTGATTCTTGATTAGTATCTTAAAACAAAATCAACAGTCCAATATAATTTAGAGAAGGACCAATATTGGAAATTCTCCTGAGTGGACTCAGTGCTCCCTATAAGTTTGTGTCTTTATTTCTCCATGTGTGGAACTGTGGGTCATGCTACCTACTGCTTCCTTGTTCAAAATACTGTCAGGAACATTTAAGATTTAAAAAAAAAATTCAGGTTCCCTGCCCTGGCCAGTGTGGCTCAGTTGGTTGAGCATTGTCCCATACATTGAGAGGTTGCCGGTTGAATTCCTGATCAGGGCACATGCTTGGGTTGTGGGCTCGGTCCTCAGTATGCATGGGCAGAGGCAGCCAGTAGATGTTTCTTTCTCTCCCACTCCATTTCTCTCTCTCAACAAATCAACAAAATCATATTAAAATTTTTTCAGGTTCCCAATAAATAATGGACATGTATCTAGTGCTGACATACTTCCTAGTGCAAGTGGGAAATATAGCAACCTGAGATGTAATTTACCCCTTTTAATTGTTGGGATTGATAGGGACTACTTGTGTTTTTCTTTTTTGATGAGAACACACTCATTTTGCTCTTAAGATAGTTATAATTTTCTTTTTAATAATAGGTATGGAATTGGTAGAAATTCCCTGAAACTGTGGAAGGAATGGATTTTCATCTCATTATAATTTTGATAATTATAGCTAACAACAGTTCAGTTAGTTAACATCATTTGGAAGAACTGAAACTTATTGAGTGTCATTGTAATAGTTTGTGTTTTAATAGAATCTCTTCAAAAATCCATTACACATCCATTTTTTTTCTTCTTCTTAAAGATGGTCCATTGGGTTCAACTTAGATGTTTTATTCCTTGGGGTCATCATAACATTCCTGTTATTCTGAAGAGTAACTTGGTGATGTTGCCCTTGAAGTTAAATGATCATGTGTTAACCTGCTATAGGTGTCAAAGCTCTCGTGACAGTTTTGAATGCCATCTCAGCCTGCTTTACTGCTTTTCTAATGGTCCCTGATTTCTTTTGGAGGATCCAGATGTTTCTATTTGGGGCTCAAAGATCAAAACACTTGATATCAGATAAGCCAATTAGCACCTTGCATTCCCCTACCGAGGCATGTGATTTGCCCAGAGGTGAGCAATGCCCCCAAGCAGGTCCAGTCAGAGTGATGTCAGCCTCTCTGGCTCATACTGATCTTTCTCTGGATGTGAAGACAAAGCATTATAGCCTGGCTCTATCAGCAGTCCTCTTGCCACCGCTGGTGAGTCAGCCTTAGGATGAGGCTGGTATCAAGGGAGGCAGAATGGAAGAAGAATCAAAACAACACTTTGGTGACAATCTCTAACCACCATTGCCTAAAGTTCCCATTACCTCTGGATTATATGTTTTATGAGACTTTACATGAAAAATTTTCTTATTCATTAAGTCAGTTTGAGTTAGCCTTTCTGCTTTGTGCATCAAAGAGAGTCCTAATTGACCCATAATGTAAATTAATTTAGTACTTGGAGTTGGTATAAAACCTCTTTGGTAACTCAGAAAATATTGTTGGTATACTTTCCGGTAGTACAAGGATTTCTATCCACTTTTTCTTTAAATTATATATATGTATTATATGCACTTTGTATAGATGATATTTTACTATAAAAAGAAAACAGTTGATGTTTTATACCCATCTAGGCAGAATAATCAATAACATTTATTTTGAAATATTTATTAAATGTCTATTTTATGCTAAACATGTTCTAGGTTCTAGAGATATAGGCAGGGGATAAGAAAAAAAAACCCTAAAAAATAAATTTTTAAAAAACAGCATATATTTAGTAACGTCAGGTAATGATATGTGCTATGAAGAAAAGCAAACCATGTTAAAAGAAATTCAAAGATATTCTGGTATTTTAGGCAACATAGCTGGAAAGCTCTGACAAGATGACATGTGAGCAGAAGCCTGAAGAAGAGCATGAGCCTTGCCAAAATCAGGGATCTGGGAAGAGCTCTCGGCAGTGGGAGCTGTGTGTGCAAAGGTCCTGAGGTGGGAGTGAGCTTGGAGTGCTCTGGAAACAACATGAAGGCTGGTGGGCTGGAGTGCAGGACGCGGGGGAGGGGTGTAATCAGAGAGGTAGCCAGGAACACAGCCTCCTAAACTATGGCAAGGACTGGTTAAATTCTGAGGGTGAGGGACATGTTCAGAGGATTTTGATTAGAGAATCTTAGGATTTGACTCAGCATTCAGAGGACGATTGTTGCTGTGTGACATGTGTAGAGAGAAAGGGGGACCTGGGGAGGCTGGTCAGGAGGCCCTTTTATTATTCCAGGTGAGAGAAATAGTGGCTTAGACTCTGTTGTAGCAGTAGGGATAGTGACAGGTGGTCAGAACCTGAAGGTGTCTAGGAACCTTTGTCAGGGAACATGGATTGGATGTGATAAGAAAGATAATGAGAGGACTCAAGGATACCTTAGGGACCCCTGGAAGAGGAGCAGGGTTGGGGAGAGAATCAAGAGTTATGTTTGAGACCTGTAAAATTGGCAATGCCTGATTAGATATTCTAGTATGGCTTTGGTAGGCAGATGGATATATAATTGTGGAATTGGGAGAACATGGAGCAGTGGTTAGAGAAGCTTTTTGTAGCCTTCCCATTGATAAGCCTATCAGTGACAGGTGGAAAACTAAAGATAAATCAGCGGATGGAAACTTCATGAGAACACTGGTGGCCTTTCCTACAATTTCCAAAATGTAGTGGCTCGAAAACTTTGGAGGGAGCTCCAGGGGTTGACTGGTTCTATATTTGACCAGGAAATCATGCTAGTGGAGGATACTACACGGATGACACGAAAGCTCTCTTTGTGCTCAGGATCCACCACTACAAGGCAATTTAAACCGTACTCTGATGCTGCTGGCTTCAGCAACCTTCTAAATAGCTAAGTGCACAGACCTGCAAGTGAACACACAGGTTGTTGCATTTTATCTTTTATCCCCAAAGTCCTGAGCACTGTAGTTTCTGTCCTTCTGCATCTGATGCCATTCTGCTTGCTAAGTGACTTGGGAGCCTACAGCAGTATTAGGAGCAGATAGTGATCCTGCCTGTAGAGAATGTGGGAGTCCCCGCCCTGGTGCTTGATAACCTCTGACCTTCATCCTCCAGCTCTGTGCAGCCTAGGCTGTGCTAACATGAAACCCTAGGCCATGTTGATTCCCGGGGCTCTGCCACTTCCATTCTGTCAGACACATTTATACCTTAGCCCTGGGACCGGTTCTCTGTAAAATGGTTTGATCTAGATTACAAAATGAACACGATATGTAAATGCTCCAGGAGTTCAAATTAAAAAAAAATAAATGCTCGCTTAACCAGTAGAATCCCTTCTCCATTTTTTCAAAGGGAGAAGGCAAGAAGAAGCATGACAGAGCATTAATAACTCTTCAGATGATCCCGGAGAACTCCTCCCGTGGAAAGATTAAAGGGTCCCTTGAGGCATGCCGCCGAAATATCCCCCTGTAGTTTTGCATTCAAATTAACTAATATGATGAGCCTCCGGTCTCAGTTTCCTGTCTTTGGTTATAATTGCTGTTGCAGACTTCCTATTCCTTTCCGTAGCCCTTCCTTCTTTGGCTATGATAAATATTAATGCCTTTAATTTTTCATTTCTCCTTTGGGTCTGGAATTCTGTTAAGAGTGAAGTTTTCTTGTTTTCCAGTCTGCCTTTTTCAGCAATGAACAATTTTCATTTTCTATCACAGATGTTTCCAGGTTAGTTTTTAATTCAGACCTTCACTTTTGTTTTTCTTTGTTCTAAAAAAAAACCCCTAAAAACGAAAAACAAAAACCCTGAGAGGCTTGTCAGGCCTCTTTTTCATTGTTTTCCCTTTAGAGTCCCTGATTTGGGCTTCCAGGGGGTGGGTCAATTCCCTGAAATTATAGGTGACATTTGTGTGTGTGTGTGTGTGTGTGTGTGTGTGTGTGTGTGTGTGTGTAGGAATATATGCTTCTCCCATACCCAGATAAAGATGTATTTTTTGTTAAAATAAGTTTTAAAACAACAACAACCCTGCTTAGCCCTAACCGGTTTGGCTCGGTGGAGAGAGCATCAGGCTGCAGACTGAGGGGTCCCAGGTTCGATTCCAGTCAAGGGCATGTATTGGTTGCAGGCACATCCCCAGTGCGGGGGGAGGGGTGCAGGAGGAAGCTGATTAATGCTGATTAATGTTTGTCTTTCATCGATGTTTCTAACTCTTTATCCCTCTCCCTTCCTCTCTGTAATATATATATATATATTTAAAAACACCCTGCTTAACCGTTTTAAGGATTATTGATTTGGGCAAATCTGGTGATTTATTCGTATCATATCTGAGAACAAACAATCATATCTTCTAGAGACTGTAGGGGGAAGGCTATTTCCTTTTCTCTCAGAATCACAGAGAATTTGAACCAAAAATGATTTTCCCTTCCTCACAGCTCTTCCTCTTTCTACAATTGTTAGAACAGATTTCTCAAAATGGTAGCCAATCTATCCCAAACCTCACAAGTAGGTATTTGCAGAGCTGGGCCTAGAACCCAAGTCTTTTGGTTCTTGGTTCAGTATTCTGTTTGCAGTCCATAGTCCATCAACAGCAAGATAACATGTCGCGTCCCAAATTCGTCTCTATTAGGATTCCCTCTCTTCAACAGAATTAATTTAATTCCTAGTCCCTAAGTAAAAGCATCTAAATAATCTTTAGTAATGGAAAAAGAAACCTTCCAACCCATATAAAGGGTCTGTATGTCATAAACTTAAGACATTATATCTTGTCCTTCCCAGCCTACAAAGAACATTCTTTTGCTGATTGTAGACTCCAGTCATTGCATTTATTATGTGTCTTTTTGCATCCATGATCCTCATTTCCCCCAGGATTTTAGAGGGCCTGAAGAGAAGGACCTTCTCTGGCATGCATTTCTATCTCAGAGAATCTAGCACACAGATATCAAGATATCGTGATATCAATTTTGATAATGCAGATGTTTGTGGAACAATTAGCACTATTTACAAATTATGTTACATTTAGGACATTATCTAGGTGTCATATCTGTGGACCATAATTTATAAGTTCAAATACCTTCAAGGGTCAGGCAGGTACTTTAAATTAATGAAGCGAAACAAGTATGGAACCATAGGGGCAGTGAAAACACATAAAACTGGGAATTTCATACCCCATTGCATTAAAAAATTTTTAAACGCACTTTATAGAGACCAATCTTCCAGCTATGGTGTCATGAGAAGGTCAGCAAATACTTTCCCCTGCTTCCCTAAAAACAAGTATAAAACTGTCAAAATCAACCCTTTTGGGGTCCTAGAAATTAGCCAAAGGCAGATAACAAGTTGAGAAGCATTTACTCATTCAAAGTAGCTAGGGACTTTGTCTTGAATATCACTGTACTAGTATGTCCTGCATCTGGAATGGTGCCCAATAAACATCTCTCTGTTTCAGTGTACCCAAAACCAATTCAATTTCTCCTAGTGCTCTTATATCTTCTAAGATTTCATCTAATTTGATCTTTTGATTTGTCATCTAAGATCAGCATTTCTTTCAGATCGTAGAGTAGTAGTTATTCAGAATTAAAGACACAAGAACCACAAAAACCTGAAAGAGAAGTTCTAATATCCAGTGAAAAATCAACGGTGATTTTAATTTGGTATGAAAACATTTAATGTTAAAATACCTTAACTGCAAAATGACATTCTAATTAAGTTATGAGAAAGTATACCATCTGAATTCTATAGGAAGGTAGAAGGCATCTGTTTTTATTTGAGTCCCCAGAATAAAGCATTATATATAGTGGGATTGTGTCTGGTTTCACTTTGAAAGATGGCCCATCACAACAGGTGCATAACTGAATGGTGCTCCACCGCTTGAAGGCACAGGAACAGTTATTAGAAGGCCTACAGTACAGCTCCATGCAGCTACATGGCAATACATCCTGGAGAGCTTTCAGGGGGTCAAGCACAGTTCTAGGAATTTGATATCATCATTTATCTTTATATCTATGAGTTACACAGCAGCACATAAAGAGTAACCTCATTTTTGTAAAATAAAATATTATGTTTATATGCATACAAAAGGTTTAGGAAGAATAAACATAAAAATATTAATAAAAGTTCTGGGTTTTCTTAGCATAAGTGAATGACTTTTCTGTATTTTCTAATCTTTTACATCAAATGATTATTAATACTGTCACCAAAAAGCGGGAGGGCTTACAAATAGCTGCTGGGAAAGTAAAGATCTGTTGCACAGAGGTTTTTCCACAAAATATTGCCAATTCCTTACCTACTCACTCCTCAGGGGCAGGGAGAGAAAGGGGTCACTTGAGAGAGCACCCTTAGCCAGCAAATTAGCAAAGCTCATAAGATCAGAACATAAAAGGCATGAAACTAGAAGTTAACTACAATAAAAACACTCAAAAACATTCAAACATATAGAGGCTAAGTAGCATGTTGTTAAACAATGAATGGGTTACCAATGAGATTATGGAAGAAATAAAAAAAAAAAACTTCCTGGAAACAAATGAAAATGAACACACAACAACCCAAAATCTGTGAGACACAGTGAAAGCAGTCTGGAAAAGGAAGTTCATAGCACTACAGGTAGACCTCAAAAAACAAGAAAAGTTTATAATAAACTATGTAACTTACAATCTAAAGAACTAGAAAGAAAACAAGAAAGGCCCAGAATAAGTAGAATGAAGGAACGAATAACAATCAGGGCAAAAATAAATGACATAAAGACTAAATAAATGAATAAATAGATAAATAAATACAAAATATCAGTGAAACTAAGAGCTTGTTCTTTGTTATTAGAAGGCCTACAGTAGATAAACAAAATTGATGAACCATTAGCCAGACTTATCAAGAAACAAAGAGAGAGGACCCAAATAAATAAAACCAGAAATGAAACAGGTAAAGTAACAACTGAGACCACAGAAATATAAAGGATTGTAAGCAAATACTATGAACAACTACATGCCAACAAGCTGGACAACCTGGATGAAATGGACAAATTCCTAAAAGAATACAATCTTCCAAAACTGAATCAGGAAGAATCAGAAAATCTGATAGGCCAATAACAAGTGATGAAATTGAAATAGTAATTTAAAAATTCCCAGCAAACAAAAGCTCTGGTCCAGATAGCTTTACATGAGAGTTTTACCAAACATTCAAAGAAGAATTAACACCTATCCTCCTCAAGCTATTCTAAAAAATCCAAGAGGAAGGAACACTTTCAAGCTCTTTTTATGAGTTCAGCATATCCTAATTCCAAAACCAGATAAAGACATTACAAAGAAAGAGAACTACAGGAGAGTATCCCTGATGAATATAGATGCTAAAATCCTCAACAAAATATTAACAAATTGGGTCCAGCAATATATTAAAAAGATTATGACCAAGGGTGATTTGTTTCAAGAATGAAAGACTGGTACAATATTTGCAAATCAATAAATGTAATACACCATATAAACAAATTGAAAGACAAAAATCACATGACCATATCAATAGATGCAGAGAAAGCATTCAATCAAATCAAACACCCATTATTAAAATTCCTACCTGAGGATACTTTTCCTTTGATTTTTTTTTTTTATATATAGAGAGGAAGAGAGAGGGATAGACAGTTAGAAGCATCGATGTGAGAGAATCATCTATTTAACTGCCTCTTGCACACCCCTACTGGGAATGTGCCCGCAACCAAGGTACATGCCCTTGTCTGGAATCAAACCTGGGACCTTTCAGTCCGCAGGCCGATGCTCTATCCACTGAGCCAAACCAGTTTTGGCTCCTTTTATTTTTATTTTATTTTATTTTATTTTATTTTATTTTATTTTATTTTATTTTATTTTATTTTAATTTAGTTTCTGTGCTAACTTGCCTACCTCTGCACCACTAAAATGCCTGCCTGCAATCTTTCCATTGATTTTAGAGAGAGTGGAAGAGAGGAAAAGACAGAAATATTGATGTGCGAGAAACACATTGATTGGTTGCCTCCTGCACATGCCTGACCAGGGCCCAGGCAGGGGAGGAGGCTACAACAGAGGTGCAGGTGCATTTCCTTGACTGGAATCGAACTTGAGACTCTTCAGTTCACAGTCTGACACACTATCCACTGAGGAAAACCGCTTAGGGCCCAACACCCATTTTTGATTAAAAAAAAAACACAAAACCTCTCAGCAAAGTAGGAATAAAGAGATCATATCTCAACATAATAAAGGTCAGATATGACAAACTTGCAGCCAATATCATACTCAATGGGCAAAAACTAAAATCATTTCTCCTAAGAACAGGAACAAGACAAGGATGTCTGCTTTCACCACTCTTATTCAACATAGTACTGAAAGTCCTAGCCACAGTGGTCAGAAAAAAAGAAAACATAAAAGGCATCCAAATTGGAAAGGATCTGTAAGTAAAAATTGTCATTATTTGCAGATGACATGATATTGTACATAGAAAACCCTAAAGACTCTACCAAAACACTACTAGATTTAATAAATGAATTTGGCAATGTAGCAGGATACAAAATTTACACCTAGAAATCTATGGCATTTTTGTACATCAATAATGAACTCTCAGAAAGAGAAACTAAAAACAAATCCCACTGCAACAGGAAATTTAAGATACTTAGGAATAAACTTAACCAAGAAGGTAAAAAACCTGTACTTGGAAAACTATAAAATGTTGGAAAAATAGATAGAAAAAGATATAAAAAAGTGGAAGAATATATTGTGTTCATGGATTGGTAGAATTAACTCATTAAAATATCTATACCATTCAAATCAATGTATAGATTCAATGCAATCTCTATTAAAATTCTAACAGCATATTTCATAGATCTGGAACAATTATTCCAAAAATTTATATGGAACCAAAAAAGGCCCTGAATAGCTGCAGCAATCTTGAGAAAGAAGAACAAGATTGGAGGGATCACAATACCAGATATCAAGCCACTGTAATTAAAACTGCCTGATACTCACACAAGAAGAGACATATAGACCAATGGAACAGAACAGAGACCACAGAAGTCAACCCAAGTCCTTATGCTCAATTATTATTTGACAAAGGAGACAAGAGCATACAATGAAGTCAAGACAGTCTCTTCAATAAATGATGTTGGGATAATTGGACAAGTACATGCAAAAAATAAATGAAAATAGGCCACCAACTTACATGATACACATAAATAAACTCAAAATGGCTAAAAAAAAAAATTAAATCATGAAACCATAAAAATCTAGAAGTACCTATAGCAGTGAAATCTCAGACATTTCTCATAGCAACATATTTGCCAATACAACTCCCAGGGCAAGGGAAACAAAGGAGAAAATAACAGGTGGGACTACATAAAAATAAAATGCTTCTGCATAGCAAAAGAAACCAACAAACCAAAACCACTGTGTGGGAGAACATATTCACTAATGATACATATGATAAAAGCTTAATTTCCAAATTTTCAATATAAAGAACTCATACATGTGCTGTGCCAGCACAGTCAAGGGTTCAGCAAGCTTGAGTGGGACCGGCAAAGGATAAAGAAAAGACAGACAAAGAGAATAAGCTGGGTCTAGGTGGATCTTCGGTGTGTGGCTGAGACCACAGAAAAAATCCAGACAGCAGGCTGAGTATTTTATAGTCAGAGGTACACAAGGTAGTAGTCACTATAGTTACAAAGTTCTATATATATATGAGTTTCACTGTTTTGGCAGCACTTGCTGCACCTCCCACATTCCATTAGCTACCCAGTAAGGATCTAGGGAGGGTCATAAGGTCAAGCTTAATTATGCTAAAAGGGTGTGCCCTCTAAGCTAGGACTTGTTTGTGGCTTTGCCAATAGGTCAGTCTAAGGCTTAACCCTATAACCGCTCCCTACAATACAACTTAACAAAAGGAAGACAACCCAACTAAAAAATGGGCAGATAACCTAAATAGGCACTTCTCCAAAGAGGACATACAGATGGTCAAGAGACATATGAAGAAATGCTCAAAGTCACTGATCATCAGAGAGATGCAAATTAAAATACAATGAGGTATCACCTCACACCTGTTAGTATGGCTACCATCATTATATCATCAAGCAAGAAGTGGAGGAAAGGGAACCCTGGTACACTGCTGGTGGGAATGCAGATTGGTGCAACCACTGTTGAAAACAGTATGGAGTTTCCTCAAAAAATTAAAAATGGAACTGCCATTTGACCCAGTGATCCCACTTCTAGGAATAAATCCTAAAAATCCTGAAACATGAATCAGAAAGAACATATGCACCCCTATGTTCATAGCAGCATTACTTACAGTAGCTAATATCTGGAAACAGCCCGAATGCCCATCAGTAGATTAGTGGATACAAAAGCTGTGGTACATTCACACCATGGAATTCTATGCAGCTATAAAAAAGAAGGATCTCTTTGAGACAACATGGAGAGACCTGCAGTGTATTATGGCAAGTGATGTAAGCCAGTCAGAGAAAGTAAGTATCTTGTGATCTCACTCATATGTGGAATCTAATGAACAAAATAGATCTGAAGACATGGAAGCATGAAACAGATCGATGAATCTGAAAGGGAAAGTGGGGGTAGGGGAATGCAAGGGGAGAGATTAACCAAAGAATTTATATGCATATATGCATAACCCATGGACACTGTCAAAAGTGTGGTGAAGGCCTGGTGGGGCGGGAGCAGGGTGGAGGGGGTCAGTGGGGAGAAAACAGGGGACATCTGCAATACTGTCAATAATAAAGATACATTTTAAAAAGAGTAAGTTACCAAATAGTGCCTGCATTTAACAACATACACACAAGTAAAAGTGCATGGCTTTGAAAATGAAAGAATTTTAAACTTGTTAAGCCCAAATATTGGGAAGAATTATTAGGAAAACAGATTTGAAAAGATTTGCTTGAAGAGTACATTGGAGAGAGGCAAGAAAAAACTTTCTACCTCTGTAACAGTGGTCAAGTCTGGGAGAGCAAAAAGAAGCTAATAGGAGTAATGAGATTTGAACTAAGCAAGAGTTTGATTTTATGATAGAAATGAAGACCTTGAATTTGCCACTGATGACTAAATTTCCCTTGGGAGGACTTTATGATCAGTGTTTTACATGGTCTGGAGTAAAATCATTTATTTTATTCATCAATACCCATTCAATATCTGAGCCCTTACCACATACCACACACATTATTAGGTGCTAGGAATGTTTCTCTGACCATAGATAAACAAGGTACCTATTCTCATGAAATTCATTTCTAGTAGAAGGGTCAACACACAGTGTTGCCCATCACACCTCATACTCATGGCTCAGGATAGCTATTTTTTTTAAAAGAAGATATTTCTTTTTTAAAAATATATATTTTATTGATTTTTTACAGAGAGGAAGAGAGAGGGATAGAAAGTTAGAAACATCAATGATGAGAGAGAAACATTAATCAGCTGCCTCCTGCACACCCTCCACTGGAGATGTGCCCACAACCAAGGTACATGCCCTTGACCAGAATCGAACCTGGGACCTTCCAGTCCACAGGTTGACGCTCTATCCACTGAACCAAACTGGTTTTGGCTCAGGATAGCTATTGATCTCCAGCTATTGTATCTTCTTTCCAGACAGCAAGGCGAAATAAGATAAGGGAAATTTTTTCAGAGTATCCACATAGCACAGTGCTTACATATTACTGGCCTAAAGCCTAGTCACATGGTCACATCTAGCTGCAGGAGAATCTCAAAAATGCAATCTTATTGTTGATTAGCTAACACAGAAGGGAGAACTGGGTATTGGAAAGTAACTAGCACTCTATGTCACAATCTGTGAGGAAAGATTAGAAAAGTTTTAACCTCAGGAATGATCATGATAAAATTTCATAGCCCTTTGCAAGCATATATGAAAAACTTACACAAGCAGGTCTGCAATAACTTTTTCTGAAGCAAATAAGACAGAAACAGAGGAGAGAGGCTTAAGCTACAGAATGAAACCAGGTTAGGTGCAAGAAAGATTTTATGGCAGTCTAGTGATCAGGATTACATAGTGTATGTGACTGGTAGGGTTCCATATTGAGTGTTATGATTAGCAGTTCTTATAGAACAGGATTTTGTGTCAGTAATATGTACATTTCTCCTTGGCTGAATATCATCATCATATTCTCAAAGGCATATGTGAACAAAAATGCTTAGAATTACTATACCTGATGTGATGTGGAACAACTCTCATTCCCAACTTCAAAAAACTCTAATCAGGATTTCTTATTAAGAGGTGCTGATATTCACATTTTAGTAAACCGTCCAGTGCCTTTTCCACCTGTTTCTTTCCACACCTTCTGAACTCTTCTCCCTCTTCTTTCTTCTCACAGCATATAGGCTTCTTTCTGTCAAGTGGGATGAGCATGCTAATTTGACCTGATGCTCTGAAAAAAATAATGAGGGTGTTAGTTTACCATACCATCAGGGCTGTTAATGTTTATTGGACATTTTTGTCCAATTATTAATGTTTCGGCCCGATGTCCACTGTGATTATAGTCCCAAACCCCGGGGCATTTTATGAGACAAGTTCTAAGAAGGGCCTGCAGTTACTGAGAGTGGGGATTTCCTTTCCTTTCCTTCCTTTTCCTTTTCCTTTTCTTTTCTTTTCCTTCCCTTTCTTTTTTTGTTTTTTAAAATATATTTTATTGATATTTTACAGAGAGGAAGGGAGAGAGATAGAGAGCTAGAAACGTCAATGAGAGAGAAACACCGACCAGCTGCCTCCTGCACACCCACTCGGGGATGTGCCCGCAGCCAAGGTACATGCCCTTGACCAGTATCGAACCTGGGACCTTTCAGTCTGCAGACCAATGCTCTACCACTGAGCCAAACTGGTTTGCCTTCCTTCCCTTTCTTTTTAGGTGATCAGTAAGTTTATTAAATGTCAGTAGGAAAAATGCCCTTTATTTCTCCGGTGAGTTCAGTGAGGTGTGTGTGCATCACACATTTAATGGTGTCTAGCTGGCTTAAACTATCCCTTAAAAAAAAATTAACCTGCCTCAGCTCAACACCGAGGCTTCAAAGTTGAGCACAGGTTTGTCAGTCTGTTCCAAGCTTAATGTCTCTGATTTGTTCATCATTTCCTGAGCCTACAACAGTGCTCAGTAAATAAGTTAATTGATTTTATGTTCTGAAAAATCCAGCTGAAAGAGAGAAAAATTTAACCACCTTCTGATTCTACACAAAATAGTGCAAGTAAAATCTACAGATAAAACAGCTTAAATAAGTTTTAACTTCCACCTTCCCCAAACATTCTTAAAAGAACGAGGCCCAAGGCCAGCCCGAGGCCTCAGGAAGGCCTGCCCGGAGGGTTCCCTTCAGTTAAGAGGGGCTCCGGTGCCTCAACTGTTTGAACAAACAATGTGGTTTGTATTAAGCACGCGCTTTCTTGCTGAGGTCTGGAACTTGGCTGTGTGCCAGGTACTGGATGCCCACGTGATCAGGAACAAAATCTCAGGCACTGAGTCTGAGCGGGCAGCATTTCAGGTGTCCCAGGACTCAGTGCTGGGGAGTAAAGTGCTCCCTGTGACTCCCCAGAGAGGGGACTTAGCGGCCAGTGCTTGGTCCTCCTGACTTCTCCCCTGGAGACTTCACAAAATTTTCCCTGTCCTCCCCCGCAATAAATCAAAGCCAGGAGTCCTCCTAATGAAACTGGGGGTCTTGGGAACCCCAATATTTTTAGCAAAACAAAGTCAATGTTTAATCTTGCCAGGTTTTCCTCCCTTTGAACAAAGAAATGGCTAAACTTTTTTTCTAAAATTGATTTCAGAGAGGAAGAGAGAGGGAGAGACAGAAACAACAATGATGAGAGAGAATCATTGATCAGTTGCCTCCTACATACCCCCCACTGGGGTGGAGCCAGTAACCCAGGACATCTGCTCTGATTAGGGCATCTGCCCTGACCAGGAATCCCACTGTGACCTCCTGGTTCATAGGTCCTTGCTCAACCATTGAGCCACACCAGTCGAGCAATGGCTAAACTCTTGTTTTATACAATAAGTTGCCTATTATTACTAATAACTTAATAAACTTGGGTGTCAAGGTAAGTGTCTATAGATTAACCTGACAATCAGTGGTAGGCATTACCTTCTGTCTCCACGGGGTCATGCCTCTCCCTAGGCCGAGACCTTCCTCCGGGGGGGAACTCTGGGCGCTCCCCAAGGTGGGACCTTGAGGTCTCCCTGGACTGCCAGGCGCCCCGGGTGGAGGCGGCACCATTGCCCACGTCCTGAATACCTCCGAAGGCTCTTTCTCCACACTTGTGTTCGATTGTTTTTAACTCAGATTCCTCTTATTTATTGCTCGTTTGCATAGCGCATTTTTTGCTCCTTTAATCCAAACCTGCTCAGGCAAAATGTTGTTTCTAAACTACAGTCTTCAGTGGACCCACTCACTCTCTTGCTGGTAACAGAAGGAAAAGCTGCCGGCAATCCCCGTGCGGGTGCCAAGCCGCCCCCGGAGCCGCGTTAGTGAGCGGCTGGCGCCCCCTCCAGGGAGGGCACTGGCAGTGGCCGGGTGGGTGGGCCCCAGTGCGGTGTACTTGTCACTAACTTTGCACATTTGTGGTATTGCTGGTGAAGAGGCGCTTCCCTTACCTGGGATGGACGTGAGATCAGTTCCCAAATTGTTGAGCTCAAAGGCTGCTGGGCGTGGAGGGCTCAGCACTGGGCAGGGAGGGGGGGGGGGCGCTGTGGCCGGGCAGGGGCGCCCCGGGCTCCGGCTGGCACGCAGGGCCAACTTGGTCCGCGCCCCGGTCCTGGTTGGCGCGCCGAGGGGACCGCCTGGCCCAGCTCCTACCAGTCCATGTGGCCCGGTGCGAAAGCAGGTTTGGGGGCGCTGCGCCGCTGCCGCCAGGAAGGCCGCCTCCCCCTCCGGGCGGGAGCGGAGGGCTGGCTGCCGCCGCGGGTCCTGCCTTCCCGGTCGCCGCCGGGTGCCCGGTGGCCGAGCCCCGCGCCGCGCCGCAGAGCTCCGCTCCCAGGCCCGCCCGCCCGAGTCTCCCTCCCGGGGCCCCACAAGCCGGCGCCAACGGCCAGGGGCACTGCTGCCTTACTGACGTTGGGACCAGTTTTCTTGCGACGATTTAAAATGTGCCTCAGCGTCTTCTAGGAACCTTTCTGACAGCAACCTTCTCAGATAAAGCTGATGTTAGACATGCTGTAGGGATTTCATTAAACTGGACAGCAGGGACACGTTTAAAGACGCCTTTTTAATCAAATGTGTCCCCTGCAAACAAAGCTCATAGGTTTTAGGACACAATCTTTCTCCCAGTGGTGGTGCCTATTGTGGGGACAAATCTGGCCCTATTGTGGGGACAAATCTGTTTTTAGCTGCAACATGGCATCCACCCTGGTAATAGAACTTCTACACCCTAAACTTTCAATTTTCCCCAATATTTCTCTGCATGCTATTCTTAGAGGCAAATTTTAGAAGAAGAAAAAAGTTGTCATGTTGAGGCAAAAAAAAAAAAAAATAATAATCCCATTAGGTTTTTATTGACACAAGACCAAAGCCAACTAATTTGAAGAAAACATACTTTTGTAAACTTCCATCTAAGACTGCATTATACAACTCTATTTATATAAGATTTTACAATATTTTCAACAAAAATTTACATTTGTCCTTCACATTTCTCATTAAAGTCATTCCTAGGTATTTTGTTTATGGCTCTTCTGAATGAGTCAAAAACAAAATACCAAGTAATGTTTAATTATAATTCAAGTAATTTTTAATTAACTTACTTTGATTTTTCTAAGCCACAGTTTGTCATTCTTAATGCACATATATATATATTAATTTAAACAAGTTATAGTCATATTTTTTAAATATGGAAATAATCCAAACCATAAAGCATACTGTTAGTGGAATGTATGTAGTGATGAGAATTATTCTGATAAAGAGTTTATAATAACTTAAGAATTTATGTCACAATATTTAGTGAGAAAAGAGCATGAGTTTAAAATGTATATGCTTTCCTAAATTTCATTATACTCTATAAAAAAGACATATTGATTTTATAATAAAATTAGAGGCCTGGTGCACAAAATTTGTACACTTGGGGGGGGGTGTCAACTGAGTCCGGCCTGTACCCTCTCACAGTCAAGGACTCCTCGGGGGATATCCGACTGCCAGATGAGGGATCAGGCCTACGCCAGCAGGCAGACATCCCCTGAGGGGTCCTTAGCACTGCTGCGGAGGTGGGAGAGGCTCCTGCCACCACCACTGTGCTTGCCAGCTGTGAGCCTGGCTTCTAGCTGAGCAGTGCTCCCCTGTAGGAGTGTACTGACCACCAGGGGGAAGCTCCTGCGTTGAGTGTCTGCCCCCTGGTGGTCAGTGCAAGTTATAGTGACTGGTCATTCTGCTGTTCAGTCAATTTGCATATTAGGGTTTTATTATATAGATACAATATATCTATATATAATACAACTATTTAAAAATATGTAAGGGACATAGCGTGGTTTTTTTTTAAGCTATAGAAACATATAATTGTGACTGTACTTGGATATTGGAATTACATATAATTTCTTCTATTCCTAAAAGGTCTGCAATAAACATGTGGTACTTTTTAATGGGAAATGTATTTTTAGATCTTTTTTGCATCCTTACTGGCTCCCTGCCTCCTCATGATAAAATCTAAAAGTCTAAGCATTGCATTGAAGGATCTTCTTTTTTCTTAGGGCTGACCCTCTTCCATGAGCAGTGTGAGATCCGTGCAGTCGCACAAGGAGCTGATGCTGTTGTAAATTCTTTGTTTCTATATTTTTATTTTTAAATTACAGTTGGTATGTAATATTACATTAGATTCAGGTGTATCACCCTGTGATTAGACATTTATATGACTTATGAAGTTATCACCCTGATAAGTCTAGTGCCATCTGTTACCATACACAGTTATTACAATATCATTGACTGTATGCCTTTGTCCTGTACTTTACACCCCCGTGCCTATTTTTGCAACTGCCAATTTGTACTTCTAAGTCCCTTCATCTTTTCACCCATCCTCCAACCCCCTTCCTATCTGGCAACTGTCAAAATGTTCTCTGTATCTATGAGTCTGTTTCTGTTCTGCTTGTTTATTTTATTTTATTTTATTGCCACGTATAAATGAAATCATCTGGCATTTTTATTTCTCTGTCTGACTTATTTCGCTAGAATAATACTCTCTCCATCCAAATGATGTTGTTGCAGATGGCAAGATTTCATTTTTTATTTTTATGGCTGACTCATATTTCATTGTATACATGAACCACTTCTTTATTCATTAATCTATTGATGGAGACTTAGATTGTTTCCATATCTTGGCTATTGTAAATAATGCTGCAATAAACATATGGATTGTGTATTTCTTTTATGATTTAGTCTTTTGGGTTTCTTTGGATAAATATCTGGAAGGGGAAATACTGGGTCCTTCTTTGTCTCTTTTATATATAGCCTTTGTTCTAATTTCCATTTTGTCTTGTATAAGTATGACTACCCCGGTACCCCAGATTTTTTTTCCCCTGTTTCCATTTTCATGAAATATCTTTTTCCACCCCTTAACCTATAGTCTGTGTGTGTGTGTGTGTGTGTGTGTGTGTGTGTGTGTGTATATATATATATATATATATATATATATATATATATATAATTGATTTCAGAAAGGAAGAGAGAGAGATAGAAACATCAATGATAAGTGAGAATCACTGGTCGGCTGCCTCCTGCATGCCCACACTAGGGATCAAGCCTGCAACAAATACATATCTATCAACAAGTGAGTCTAAAAATCAAGTGAATTAAAAATCTAATTAACAGATAAAAATTATGAATAACAGAATAAACTGGTGAATATAATAGAATCAGGGGCACTGAAAGGGAGTGGACTGAAAATTCTCAGGGGAAAAGGGGTGTGGGGGGATGCGGGAAGAGACTGGACAAAAATCTTACACCTATGGATAAGGACATTGCAGGGGAGGTAAGGGCAGAGGGTGGGGTGGGAACCAGGTGGAGGGGAAGTATGGGGCGACAAAGAGGAACATTGTAGTCATCTGAACAATGAAGATTTATTAAATTAAAAATATATATATCACAAGAGGACATTATAAATAACTTTATGCCATAATATTTGAAATTTTAGATGACATCATATTTCTGGGAAAACAGAATTTATGGAAATGAAACAAGAATAAAATCTGAATAACATATGAGATCATGATTTAAAACTTTCTCACAAAGAAAACTTAAGGAAGATAGAATATCACTAGTGAACACTGCTAAATATTTAAGAAAGAAATATCACCAATGCTAGCAAAGATGTCCTATAGAGAAGAATAATAAAAAGAGTAAGAAAAAGTTCTAACTTGTTTAATAGGGTAGCATAACCGTGATACCAAACTCTTATAAGAAAGGAAAATGACAAGACAATCTCAAGTGATGAATATACAGACTGGGACAAAAGTAGGTTTATAGTTGTTTATATGGAAAATAATACAACATATAGTAAGGTAACCGCTTTTGGCGGGAGAGTCCAATTTTTAACAATTTGTCCCTCGTCCTGAGGTGTTTTTAAAAAGTCCCGATTTTTGGAAAGAATGCACAACAAGCGAGGGAATGGTGGGAGAACGGGAAGGGAGTATACGGTTTTTGGCGGCCATTTGGCTATTTAGCCAGGATATGAGTTTTATATTATTTTTGTTAATCTTATAATGTTAAACTTTAATAATAACAAATAATTGTTGAGAACTGATTATCAAGAACTGCTTATCAAAGTTTGCATTGTTGATCCGTTGTTAGAATTCGACCACCATTGTTTGGACTTACTGAACAATGGCATTTTTTTTGGAATTGGCAACGATGAAAACATTTTGTAAATGTCTCTCATATGATACACACCGTACTGTGTGCTAGTAAGCTAGTTAAACAAGTGATGTCATTACAAATCAGCTATTCAGATAATTAAGGTAAGTAATTTATTTATTTATTTCATAAATACATAAATTTTCTTGAATTTAGCAGACAGTACTCATATTATTTATATTTTATAGGGTGGCAAAAAGTCTAGCGCAGGCCTTGAAAGTGACACAACTGTACATAATTTTATTTATTTATTATATTTGTAAATTGTACTTATGTTGAAATTTAAAAAATATATATTACAATACTATTTTTGCATTCTATGAAAATTTTTGTTGCTACATATAGACCAAATTTTTAATCAAGAAACACCACCATGCCTCCTCCCCCTCCCCTTGCTGGTCAAAATCTGGTCACCTTAACATACAGGGGAAGATCAAAGTGGTTTTGATTTAATAAATAATAATGTAAGGATAAACTGTGCTTCACTTACTCACAACTGTAAACCTACTTTTGCCCCACCCAGTACATGCAAAAACTCATTATTAAGATGTTTTGATTGGGCCAAGAGTTAGGGTTATGCTATAAAAATAGTATATACTAGAGCCCGATGCACAAAATTTGTGCAAGGGGCGTGGCCCGTGCAGCTGCGGCGGCTGGCCTCAGCCCTTGCAGCCCTAGTTTTATCTGGAAGGATGTCCAGAAGGTCATTCAGCTGTCTGGTCTAATTAGCATATTATGCTTTTACTTTGTTTTATAATTATTTTTTATTTACTTCCCATTTTTAATTAAGGTATTATATGTGTACCTATCTTACCATTGCCCCGCCCCCCCCACTCCCATACATGCCCTCACTCTCCAGTGTTTTGCATTCATTGGTTATGCTTATATGCATGCACACAAGTCTTTAGGTTGATCTCTTATCTCCCCGACCTCTCCCTAACCTTCCCGCTGTAATTTGACATTCTGTTTGATGATTTACTGTCTCTGTATCTATCTTTTTGTTCAAAAGTTTACAATTTTATTTATTATCCATAAATGAGTGAGGTCATGTGGTATTTTTCTTTCATTGGCTGGCTTATTTCACTTAGCATGATGTTCTCCAATTCCATCCAGATTGCTGCAATGGTAGTAATTCCTTCTTTCTTATGGCAGCATAGTATTCCATTGTGTAGATGTACTATAGTTTTCTGATCCAGTCATTTGCTGATGGGCACCTAGGCTGTTTCCAAATCTTAGCTATTGTAAATTGTGCTGCTATGAACATAGAGGTGCATATATCCTTTTTGATTGGTGTTTCTAGTTTCTTAGAATATATTCCTAGGAGTGAGATTACTGGGTCAAATGAGAGTTTCATTTGTAGTTTTTTGAGGAAACTCCATACTGTTCTCCACAGTGGTTGCACCAGTCTGCATTCCCACCAGCAGTGCACGAGGGTTCCTTTTTCTCTGTATCCTCGCCAGCACTTTTCGTTGGTTGATTTGTTGATGATAGCCATTCTGACAGGTGTGAGATGGTACCACATTGTTGTTTTGATTTGCATCTCTCGGATAATTAGTGACTTTGAGCATGTTTTCATGTGTCTCTTGGCCTTCCTTCTGTCTTCTTTTGGAAAGATTCTATTTAGATCTGTTGCCCATTTCTTCATTGGATCATTTATCTTCCTTTTATCAAGTTGTATAAGCTGCCTGTAGGTATTGGAGATTAAACCTTGATCAGTGATAACATTTGCAAATATGTTCTCCCATACAGTGGGCTTTCTTGTTGTTTTGTTGATGGTTTCTTTTGCTGTGCAAAAGCTTTTTATTTTGATGTAGTCCCATTTGTTTATTTTCTCTTTAGTTTCCATTGCCCTAGGGTTAGTATCAGTGAAGAAGTTCTTTAGGCATATGTCTGAGATTTTGCTGCCTGTGGATGCCTCTAGTATTTTTATGGTTTTCCATCTTATGTTTAAGTCCTGTATCCATTTTGAGTTTATTTTTGTGTATGGTGTAAGTTGGTGATCTAGTTTCATTCTTTTGCAAGTATCCGTCCAATTTTCCCAACACCATTTATTGAAGAGACTATCTTGACTCCAGTGTATATTCGTGCCTCCTTTGTCAAATATTGAGCATAGTAATTTGGGTTGATATCTGGATTCTCTATTCTATTCCATTGATCTATATGTCTGTTCTTGTGCCAGCACCAGGCTGTTTTGAGAAGAGTGGCTTTGTAATACAGCTTGAAATCTGGTATTGAGATCCCTCCTACTTTACTCTTCTTTCTCAGGATTGCTGTGGCTATTCAGGGTCTTTTATTGTTCCAAATGAATTTTTGGGGAGTTCTTACTAAGTCAGTGAAATATGCTGTTGGTATTTTAATGGGGAGTGCATTGAACCTATAAATTGCTTTGGGAAGTATGGACATTTTGATTCTACCAATCGATGAACATAGTATGTTCTTCCATCTGTTTACATCTTCCTTTATCTCTTTTTTCAGTGTTGTGTAGTTTTCCACTTATAGGTCTTTTACCTCCTTAGTTAAGTTTATTCCTAGGTATCTTAATTTTTTTGGTGCAATGGTAAATGGGATTGTTTTTTTAGTCTCTGTTTCTGTAAGTTCAGTATTGGTGTATAGAAATGCCATAGATTTCTTGGCATTAATTTTGTGTCCTGCTACATTGCCAAATTTAGTTATTAATCTATTAGTTTTTTGATGGAGTCTGATGTTTGCTTTTTATGTACAGTATCATGTCATCTGCAAATAAGGATAACTTTACTTCTTTTCTAATTTAGATGCCTTTTATTTTCTCTTCTTCTCTAATTGCAACGGTTAGTTCCAGGCTTGATTGCCCCCAACTACCCCTCCCTTGCAGGCCTGGTCCCTCCCAACTGCCCTCCTCTGCTGGCCATCTTGTGGTGGCCATCTTGTGTCCACATGGGGGCAGCCATCTTGTGATTGGAGTGATGGTCAATCTTCATATTACTCTTTTATTAGATAGGATAGAGGCCAGGTACACAGGTGGGGGCCAGCTGGTTTGCCCTGAAGGGTGTCCTGAATCAGGGTGGGGGTTCCCTTGGGGTGTGGAATGGCCTGGGAGAGGGGCCTGTGGTGGTTTGAAGGCCAGCCACGCCCCTGGCAACCCATGCGAAAGCCCTGGTATCTGGAATTTATTTACCTTCTACAATTGAAACTTTGTAGCCTGGAGCAGAGCCAAGCTTCCTGCTTGCTCCATGGCCTGCAGTCATTTCTGTTGGGTTTATGTATCTTCTATAACTGAAACTTTGTAGCTTGGAGTGGAGGCTTAGGCTGGCAAGGGCAGGTGGAAAGCTTTGCTTCTTCCATTGCTGGAGGCAACCCTAGCCTCCCACACTTTCCAGCTCTGAGGCTGCTGCCATTTCTGTTTGGATTTGTTTACCTTCTATAATTGAAACTTTGTAGCCTGGAGTGGAGGCTTAGGCTGACAAGGGCAGGAAAGCTTGGTTTCCTTAGTTACCTGGGAAACCCAAGCCTCCCTCCTGCTCTCTGTGGCTGTAGCCATCTTGGTTGGGTTTATTTGCATACTTGCTCTGTTTGGCTGGTGGGAGTGGCTGGTGGGCGTAGCTGAGTGATGGTTAATTTGCATATTACTCTTTTACTAGGTAGGATAAGTTTAAAAGTTTAGTCCCAAGGACATTTTTCTTCATTACTAGTTATTTTTTCCTATTTAAAAAAAATACATTTCTTTATTGATTTCAGAGAAGAAGGGAGAGGGTGAGAGAGATAGAAGCACCAATGATGAGAGAGAATCATTGATTGGCTGCCTCCTGCACACCCCCTACTGGGGATTGAGCCCACAACCCGGGTATGTGCCCTTGGCCATCATCGAACCTGAGACCCTTCAGTCGGCAGGCCGACATTCTATCCACTGAGCCAGGGCTATTTTTTCCCTTTTAAGTAGTTAGTTTTCCTTCTGACTTCAGGTCCATTGGTTTCCCTATCTCTTATATATTCTTTCCTAATCTAGTCAAAGTATGATTCTCAAATAATTCTGGACTCCAAAACTTTGTAGACATTACTTATATTCTCATCTGAGAAATAAAATAAATAAATAAATGGTGAGAGTTTATGCATTGCTTTGATACCTGAAATGTTAATATCTTGTGCACCATTTTCTCCCTTAAAGTTAATTCCATTTTGATTTGCATCCACTGCAAATTTCACCTGTAACAATATGCCCATTTGTTTAACTGCATCCGTGGAAAGAACTACCATATTGGCTGAGATTTGGAAAAGGCTACAGTCAGAAGCCTGAGAGAAACGGTAAGAGCCACTGTCTGCACCCCCTGCTACCACTTTTGTGGCCAAGCGTCCAGTTCTGATAGAACAGAGCACAGTTTCCACCGAGACAGAGCCCTTCCTGGGCAGGGGAGACGGGATGACGGGAGCGTTGGCCTTCCTATCTACCACAAACAAGTTCATGGCCACAGCTGCACAGTTCCACCATAGCGGGCTTCCACCTGAAAGTGAAACCCCTTGAGCTGCTGGAAGTCAAAGGAAGTTTTGGCAGCAATAGCCCCACTGGATGATTCTACTGCCACCAAGCTAGAGGCTGACTGCCCTTCAGAGATTATATCCAACAGTTCATACAAACTGTTGGATATCGTCTTGATATCCAAGGCTATTCTTCCCCTTGTCCGGGTCCTGGGCAAACACGGGGCTCAGACAATGCCAGGAACACTGCTTTTAGACATAAAAAGTTCCTGCTGAGGTTGAGGAAAGCTGGATATATTGCCTGCGAGTGCCAAGCCAGTCGAGCCACCATCTAAGGCGGTGATCAGGACCTGGCATTCGCTGACCTGCTCCGAGTTCAAGGACCCATCAGTCAGTAAACTTTAGTAATTGTCAAACAAAGCCGTCAGCCTAAAAGGGCCTTTACTGGACATGCCACAAGTGACCTTTCCATTGGGACCGAAGTCCTAGTCCCGAAGGAGAGCAATCACTGTGCGGGGGCGGTGTCCTTGGAGAGCGGACTGGACAGTCAGCAGGTGCACCTCGGGGGCACCATCGTTCATGTCAGCCACGCCCACCAGCAATGTGGCGGTGCTGGCTAGACCGAAGGCACCTTGGCCCCTCGCCTGGATGTATGCCTCCAACAGTTTCAGGAGGATCTAGCAAAGCAGCTCCCCGCACCTCCCCATTTCTAGGGTGCACTTGAGAGTGGTGTCGCAGCTTTGCTTGCCTGCTGTTGTTTACTGAGTTTTGGGTTTCCCCATTGGGGCCTTCAGCCAGGTCCGAAGCCTGAACTGGAATGACCCAACCCCCCTTGGGTACCTTCTCTGGCACCTTTGTGCGCGCTCAAATGCAGGTGCATCATCCTCTGTGTCCACCAGAGCGCGCCGTCCGCCCTGCGTTCCCAACCGTGAGCACCTTACAGTGGGTGGCGCGCTTCTCGGGATCCAGAGCTTTCTCCAAAACCTTTCCGGCTGTGCGCTGAGTGCACCCGCAGCCCCACGTCCAGGCGAAAGTGTTGGCTGGGGCTCAGGCGGTAGCTTAGCACCTCGTTCTTCTCTGGCTGGCATCTGGGCATTGGGGAGAGTAAAGCGGGTCCCAGGCACCAGGAACTCGGGGATGCTCGGCTGCAGCGCTGGCAGGGAAGTGAGGCGAGCTGTCGTTGGCATCCAGGATGTGAGCGCGCATCTGGGGTGGCTCCAGCGGGCTCTTTTGCAGCGGCTCGCAGGTCCAGACCTGAGCGGCTTTGGCCCCGCACAGCCGTTCGCGGTCCGCGGGGCTCTCGGACCACCAAGCTACCACTGGCCATCTCCACCTGAAGGAGGGCTGGTCGTGGCTGAAAAGGAAGCGAAAGTTCCGCAAGGACCGAGCAGCAGCCGACCCCCTCCGTCCAAGGTGACTCGCTACGGCTCTGCCTCGTGGGATGGCCTCCAACACCGAGTATCCCAGCTGTCCGCGGCGCAGCGGCAGGGCACCCACCAAGGGCCGCAGCGTCCAGACCCCGGACCCTCCTCCACACACACCCCCGGAGCAGGAGCCGAGGTAGAGAGCAGGGCCAGCCAGCCGCCGCTCCCGCTGCAGGGCAGAGACTGCGGACGCCCCTGAGTACCGGGATCGCCCGGGGCTGGCGGGAGGCGGAGGGGGTGGTGGGGAGGGAGGGACCGGGGACGGGGAGGTCCGCCTGCTGGACCAGAGGCTAATCGGCAGCGCCACCTAGGGATGTAGAGACGTGGGCTGGGGTCTCGCCTCAAGGCCTGGCAGCAGGAGGGGGCAGGCAGGAGAACAGAATACATCTTCCCTGAACCGGTGTTCCTAAGACAGCCCCTCCCGAGGCCACCGGGGTCTTAGTCCCCACAGCCTCCGCCTGAGAACTGGAACTGCGGCTGGGCTGTTTCCTCTCGCCATCCAGCTGTCAGTCCCCAAGGCACGGGCCCAGGGGCCTCCCACAGGGCCCCCTGAAGGGGCGGGACTCCGAGGAACCTCAGGGCGGAGCAGGTGAGAGGTGGAACCGAGACCTGAGGCAGGAACCATCACACCTTTGAGACTAAGCGAACAGCAGGCCCGGACCTAGCGCTGCGGTGCATTCCGCGCTGAATTCCCAGCCACTTTACTGGGGGTTAAATTCTCCCCTGCACCTTCCTGTAGCCCAGGAGCCTCCAAGATTTGAATAGAGGCAACCACCAGGGGCAACTTGGGGAAGAGGATCCTCCCTCAGGCTTCCCCAGACTCCTGTTTTTAATGCACTAGAGTGAGCCAGCCCAAGGCCTGAGTCCTAATGGTCCACCTTTTGCAGGTCAGCAGTTTCTCTTTCCCCAGGAGACCCTTCTGGAGGTGGGTCAACGACTAGTCATTATCAAGCACCAGAAACTCAGAAAGATGGACAACTCATTCCCAAACAGTACCTGCAAAGCTCCACGGAGGGGAGAGGAAGTACTGAGATAGATATTCCTCCGAGTGTGGCCAGAAACTAGTCTGCAAATATTTAGAAAACAGTAATGCGGGGAGAGGGGAAGGGGGCGGGGTTCGCAACAGAGTAGATGCCCTTTCTCCACCTTCGTTTCTAAGCCAATCTTCTGATAGAAATCCGGACAGTGACCCAGTCCTATGAGAAACATCTGTGAGCTACCAGCAATACTTCAAATCCCACGTGGCACCCTACTCCCAGGGGCTTTCCCCGAGATACAGGTAAGTTGAAAAGGAGTTGACTTAAAGGACGGTTAAACACTAAATCCCTCCTCACTCAAGCCCTTCTTTTAATGCGCTTAGAGCGGTGTCCCAAGAACCAAAATTTGAAAGACAAAAACTGATTACAGATTAAAAAAAATTGACGTTTTGGCCGAAACCAGTTTGGCTCAGTGGTAGAGCATAGGTCTGAGGACTGAAAGGTCTTGGGTTCGATTCTGGCCAAGGGCATGTACCTTGGTTGCGGGCACATCCCCGGTAGGGGGTGTGCAGGAGGCGGCTGGTCGATGTTTCTCTCTCATCGACGTTTCTAGCTCTCTATCTCCCTCCCTTCCTCTCTGTAAAATATCAATAAAATATATTTTAAAAAATAAATAAAAAATTGATGTTTTGTAAAATAGAAGCTTTGAGGCAATCTATTTTCTGATCAGAAAACTGCCTAAAATATTGCTTATTATTGAAGCTGTGTAGGATACAGGGGGGATTATTTACACAATTCTCTCAGCTTTAGTGTATGTTTGAGTATTTCTATAATAATTTTAAAATTGCTGATTAAAATGAAGTTGGCACAGGGAGCTCCAGCATTCTGGTTTTAAGACTAAAAGTGAGATTATCATGGCTGCCCAGAGACCCCAGAAAAGGTATTACCGGACAGCCCCCTGCTCAGAAAGAGAGGGTTCAAACCCCTCAAGGGTAGGGGTTTGACAAGAACCTCAGTTCTTGTCAGTCTTATAGGGATGAATTCAAACCAGTGACCCTTCTTGCATTGTGATAAAGCCAATGAAAGCAAGTAAATTTGTTAAAGAAGAAGGCAGCAAATCTATCATCCTGTATAATGTGCATGTGTGGTCTCAGCTAATCTGAAGAGCAAGATGGGTAGGGGTTTGAGACATTATATACCCTCCTGATTATAGGTCTCAAAATTCCTGTGCTGAATGTTTTGGTATAGATTAATTTTCAAGGTCCCTTTTTAATTTGTTGTGGCCTTCCCAGAATAAATGAGAAGCACTTGGCAATTTTACCTTGCCAAGTCTTGAGACTGCTGGCTTCTCTGTTTAGGGAATTAAATAAATAAATAACCTTCCCCCAAATGGCTGATTTCTTTGTTCTGTGGGTGAAAAAGACTCCCCCTTCTTTCTCCTTTCCTGCATTCTAGAGTTGGAGAGTCATTTAACCATTTACTCTCAAGTGTCCTTGGTTTAGGGAAGAGAAAGGGCCTGTAATTTACAAGCTGGCTGAGAATTGTCCACACTAGCCTTGTTTTAACTTTCTGGTCTCAATTTCCCTATTCCACTTGCCATGGAATTTTCCTAGATTTTCACTGCTCTATAACAAGATTGGTAGCTGGAATATCACAAACCCATTCCTTATTTCTTCCAGGGAAATAGGGTAGGGTGCAACATAAAGCAATGTAATAGTAAATGTCCCTGTCTAATTCATCTTTCTGAATTAAGGAACCAAAAATATTATTGACACAAAATCTTGGATAAAATTAAAGTAGAAAATATGTCAATTCATTGAATTGTTAGATAGGGTCATAAATATAGCTATCCTTGGGGATCTTTATTAGAAGTCATCATTAAGATGGCCATACTATCCAAAGCAATCTACAGATTCAAGGTAAACGCTATTAAATACCAATAGCAAATTTCACAGATAGAGAATAAATATTCCAAAAAATTATACAGACTCAAAAGACCTCAAATAGCCATAGCAATCTTGAGAAAGAAGAACAAAACCAGAGGGATCACAATACCAGATACCATTTTAATCAAAACAGTTGAGTACTGGCACAAGAACAGGTACATAGACTATTAGAACAGAACAGAGATGGCAGAAATTGACACACGCCAATATGGTCAATTAATATTTTACAAAGGAGGTAAGAACATACAATGGATAATAAATGGTGCTGGGAAAATTAGACAGGTAAAGGGGGAGAAAGAGCGAAGAGAGAGGAGAAGGAGAAGAAGAGGAAGAGAGAGAGGAAAAGGGAGAGGGAAAGGGAGAGAGAACAAATCCACCAACTTACAATATACACAGGAAAACTCAACATTGATATAACTTAAATGTAAGTCACAAAATCATAAAAATCCTAGGAGAAAACATAGGCAGTAAAATCTCAGACATTTCACATAGCAGTATTTTCATCAATAGATCACCTGGGGTAAGGGAAACAAAAGAAAGAAGAAACAGCTCTGCCCAGCAAAAGAAACGATCAACAAAATGAAAAGGGAATCTACTGTATGGGACACATATTTGTCAATGAGACATCTGATAAGGAGTTATTCTCCAAACTATACAAAAAACTCATACAACTCAACACCAGGAAGACAAACAGTCCAATTAAAAAATGGGTGAGGAATTTAAATGGACATTTTGCCAAAGAGGACACACAGATGGCCAGGAGACACGGAAAATACAAGCTCAGTCTCACTGATCGTCAGAGAAATGCAAGTTGAAATGACAATGAGGTATAACCTCACACCTGCCAGAATGGATACCACCAATATATGAACAACAAGTACTGGTGAGGATGTGGAGAAAAGGGAACCCTGGTACATTGCTGGTAGGAATGCAGATTGGTGCAGCTGCTGTGGAAAACAGAATGGAGGTTCCTCAAAAAATTAAAAGGAACTGCCATTTGATCCAGCAATCCACTTCTAGGGATATATCCCAAGAAACTAGAAACACCAATCAGAAATAATATATGCACCCCTATGTTCATAGCAGCACAACTTACGTTAGCTAGTATCTGGAACAGCCCTAGTGCCCATCAGTAGATGAGTGGATAAAAAAGCTGTGGTACATTTATACCACAGAATACAACGCAGCAGTAAAAAAGAAGGATCTATTACCCTCTGAGACAGCATAAATGGACCTGTATATTATTACGCCAAGATAAATAAGCCTTTTAGAGAAAGAAAAATATCACATGATCCACTTATATGTGAAATCTCATTAATACAATAAACTGACTAACAAAATTGGTCCAGAGTTATGGATGCATGGGACAGAATAGCAGATCTCAGTGGGGGTGGGTAAGAGGGGACAAGAAGGGATTAACCAAAGAACATATATGCATAAGCCCTGGACACAGAGAATAGTATGATGTAGGCCTGGGTGGGGCAGGGAGTGATTGGAGGGAGGCAAAAATGGAGAAAATGGGAGATATCTGTAATATTATTGTGGACAAAAAGAGGCCACATGCTAACCTGACTAACTGAGGGAAGGCCTGTGTGGCCATCTTCAGAGACCTAAAGTAACCACAAAGGATGGTCTGAAATTAAAATCATTTAATTAAAAAGCTGTTTATGATGGGTAGTCACTAGGTAGTCCTGGGCATGTATCTTCCTCGACAACAATAATATTACAGATATCTCCCATTTTCTCCATTAGTGTTCAAAGGCTTCTTACTTATAAGGTTAGCTTTGGTTTCTGTTTTTTTCATGGACATTTGCAGTCCTGGGCAGCCAATCATCCTATATTTTAATTTCTTTTGTTTGAATAAGAGGAATCCATTTCAGATCTGGAATTACCAGGTAGCTAATTTAATGTACTGACAGAAACTCTAGTGTGGACCTCCTTTCCACCTTGTCTTCTCTGCAGGTGGTCACACAAAAGACAGAGGCTAATAGTTTTCCATAATCCCACCTGAAATACGTCCACTCCTTGCACAGCAGTCAGACCTCTGAAAGCACTGGGGCTCTACATGTGGGGACTACCACACAGGCTCCATGGCAGATGTGCAACCCGAGGTTAAATACTATCCCTGAGTCAAATAGCTAAAGGATGAGATTGGTTCACTTTGACTTTCTAAATGTCCCACCTACCAAGAACCTCAAAATAAAAGCTACAAAATGTAAAGCTAGAGGGCAATGAAGACAAATGACTCTTTTGTCTAAACCAGGGGTGGGCAAACTTTTTGACTCAAGGGTCACAATGGGTTCTTAAACTGGACCGGAGGGCCGGAACAAAAGTAACCTGACCATGCTGGCACTCTCATCTTGGGCTGCTGGTGAAGGAGAGGAGGGGAGAGCAAGAGAACCCTCCGCTCTTTAGGCTCTGTGGGCCAGATAGAATATCTGAACGGGCCAGAGCCGGCCGGTGGGCCGTAGTTTGCCCACGGCTGGTCTATAAACCATTCTTTGGAACTTGTGAGGAAGGAAAAGAAAGAGAAAAACAAAATTGAAAGCAAGGAAATTCTAAAAGAACAAGAGGATTTCAGAGAAGCCTTTATAGCCAGGCCTGAGAAATTTTAATTTTAAAAAAATCAAACACTTATGTAATTGATATGTAGAATTGATTTTTAAAAATTCAGGTACTACATGTAGGTTAACTAAAAGATCATTTCTACCCTAAAGATAAATTTGAATTTGCTCTACTCAATTTTTTTCAAACCTTAATTTTAAGAGGGCGTATACACATTTTTATCACTGATTCCCATGTGTGTACATTTTAACACTGGATATTAACTGACAAAATTTTCAATATTTCGTCTCCATAAATTTTCAAAAAAAACCTGTCCAAATAGGTTATTTCTTGTGTTTTGTTGTTGTTGTTTTTTTCCTGTAGTTTACACAAAATAAACTTTCACCTGATTTGAATTCTTTCTGCAGTGATGGTGACTTATCCATCCATTCCAATGCTGTCCTTTATAACAGAAACTATCCAAGAATAAAGTTTATAGCCAGAAAACAAAAACATTTACTTTGATGAAACTAACTGGCTCTCCTATAGAGGGAGTAAAAACAATACTTTAACATGAGGCTCTGATCAAGGAGACCACCCAGTCACCCAGGAATGCCAGCGGTCCCATCTCATGAATACAGACACTCAGAGCACAGAAATAAGCAATGTCATTCCCACTTTCTGTCAGGGCCTTCTCCTGTCCTGGACCTGTCACTGTAACTGGCTGCACTGAAATTCTTACTGCTACTCTCTTGGGAGGCACAGCCACTGGAAGCCCTCAGTTTATGACCCACCAAGCAATGTCCCATTTCCAGTCTCTACTACTGGTTCACTAGGTCCTTCTCTTCACCAACTGACAGCCTTCTAGTCTCCCCGTCCTAAACTCTGCCCCAGCAGCACTCGGGCACCAGAGCTCTTTCCCCTTCCCATTTCCTCCCATAGTCCACTCAGGGGGAAAGACCCTAGAACAGTTTTCCCCTACAGAGGGTTTGGTAATGCTGGCAACCTGATGTGCAACATTTTCTAATAGAAACACTTATAAAGGGAGGTCAAATTCCATTATATTATTAGTACAACAGTCCAGCTATTTTATGAATTAAGTAGGTTTTTATAGTAACACTAGAGGTCTGGTGCACGAGTTCATGCATGAGTGGGGGTCCCTTGGCCTGGCTGGTGATTGGGGTGGGAGGTGGGGTTGGCTATGGAATTGCACTGACCACCAGGGGGCAGCTCCTGCATTGAGCATCTCCCCCCTGGTGGTCAGTGTTCATCATAGTGACTGGATAACCATTTCTGGTCATAACAGTCGTTTAGGCTTTTATATACACAGATAGATAACATTATTTCTATGGGAAAATTTGTTCCAAGCCAAAACTAACAATCTACAAATTTTGAAATTCAGTCCCAGATGTGAAATGAACATTGTTTACATCCAGTACACGATCTGAAGAATCTTTATACCTACCTTAAAAATGACTAGAAAATAGTGTGGTTTGAAAGTTTAATATTCAATACATTATTTCTTTAATCCCAAAGACAGTTCAGATTAAACTCTTGTGTAGTGTTCAAGTTTACAAATATTTGCATTGTTCTGTTGATAAATGATGAATTAAATTATTTGGGTGCTGGTTGATCATAGATATCTTCTTCCAATTTGAGGCAAACTATTGCAGTATTGGGGGAAGGACCAGAGTTGGCAGGGTGTTTATATCTTATAGAGGTGGAAATTGTAAAGAAAAGAGGAAAGATGGCACTGTATATGAGGTTCATTTTGTGCAAACTGCAAAAGTGACTACAGGAGGCACTAGGGAACTGCCTAAGTTTATTAAATATTAGATTCTTCAAGTTTGGAGAGCTCTTGGAGTTTGGTCACTTGGTCATTTCTAAATGTGAACATCATGACTCAGAGTTAGTAACCCAAGGTACTACACCATTTAATAGCAGATACGTGGTGGAAAGCCAGGTCTCTTTCCTGTCCTTCACTGTCCCTCTCAAAGATAGCAGATTTATACCTTTTTAACTTCTGAGGGGCTAAACTTATACCCTTGATGAGATCTTGCATATTCTTGCATGTTGAAATAACCAGAAATGGATAAATCATGGTAACAGAAACCTTCTATACCACTCTCCAAGTCTAGGTGCTGATTTGAAATTATTTCTGTGTCTAGGATAATTTTTGACATGGTTACAAACCCCTAGTTTATTAAGACTCCCATTGGCCTGACACCTGAGGCTCTTCCCTTGATTGGGTTTCTCCTGGAGTCACTCTCTCTCTATTGAGGAGATTATTCGGGAATTTCTGCTTTCTGGTTTCTGGCTAACTTGCTGGCCTCCCTTTAGGATGTCAACTGAGCTCTTCAGGGGATGCTTAGAGGGCTGTTGTGAATGTTGTGCCCAGATTTCATGATTCCCAAAGACCAGCAGGGAGCCAAATCCGAAGCAATTAATAAGAGAGCCTCTTCCATGTTAACATGGGCTCCGTACCACTCATGCCCATGGCATGGTGGAAGAGAGCTCGAACTTCCACAAGTCCTGGGGTTTTACTCTGGTGGTGATGTCACTGCTTTGGCTGACCCTGATTGGTTGGGTGAGGGCTAGGGTCCAGCTACACAAAATGGAGGATAACTCTGCCCTGCCCCACAAGGAGGCAGGGTTCTAGTCAGGAGTTAGCCTCGCCCTCTCAGTAGACACCATTGGAATCTTCTCAATTTCACAGACCACTTGGGGATCCTTCTCCACCACTTCTCCTCATGGTTGTATGTTTGCCTGGTTGATGGTAAATTTCCACAAGCTCAGATCACATAAGCTCTGAGGTAGAGCAACCTAGAGAACTCAGAGCACTTATCTCAGAAGATGATATTTCCTTTAAAGGAACAAAGGCACTGGGAACCTCTTTTCAGATGTAATCTGACACCAACCTGAATTCATGAAACAGCTTGATCTGTGCAGACTGGGGACCCCAGGACCCATGGAATATCACAGTAGCCCCAAGGCATGTCTGAAAACCCAGGGTCTCAAAAAATAGTTTAAAAGTATGCTGAGACCTATGTTGCTCCTTTTAAAGGTGAGCTTTTGGGGGTGGGGTGAGGGAACAAGAAACGATAAACCAAAGAACTTATATACTTATATGAATAGACACAGGAAATAGGGTGGTGAAAACCTGGAGGTGGGTGGGGATGAGTACAAGAGGTGGGGAATGGGAGACATCTATAATATTGTCAACAATAATATGTACTGTATATGTGAGCTTTGGAGCCCAGTTGGTATGCTGAATTGCATAGGGAGTATCTTTTACCAATAACTAACTCCCTGAGCAACAGTGAAGAGGTGGTTTCAATGATTTTTCTCTCTTAATTCTATCAGAGTGTTTGTGTGTGTAAATGTACATGGTAAGGATATATATGTGCTTATTCATGTTAAGTCTTTACCCAAGATTGAAGGGTTACCTATTAATTCCAGGCATAGTGGTGTCTTATGTGCAATATTTCACTTAGTCTTTACAAAAAGTTAAGGAGTGCAGGTCAGTTGCCCATGGTGAATGGTTTAGAGTTCATCAAACTCACAGCTGTTTGACCCTCCACTCAGGCATCCAGTTACGGCTAAGATGGAAATCCACATGGCCAGGCCAGGCTGACTCAATTTGCAGAGATTTAACTTCATTCCCTGCTCCACATTCCTCATGAAACAATTTCCAGAATAAGAGTATAAAAGAGCTAGACTTGGTGCCAGACATGAAGAGAGCCTCTTGAACCATCCATCTGTCTTATGTGGGTTGGATATTCAGGCTAATTATTATGAATAAAATAATTTAGGTAGCACTAATGAGCCCTATAACTCAAGACCAAAGCTTAACTAATCCTACAACTAGAGACAAAATGATGTAAAAATGTTGTGCTTTATCTCCCAGAATTTAATGTTGTGTGATTTTTGCCATCTTTGAAATGGTTAATTTGTATATTTGACTTCATATGGCATCATTTCCTACGGAGAGCCCAGGCAGGGTTGAAAGGGAAAAGCAACAAAGTTTTCACCTGAGCTAGAGATCCTTTCTTCTTTTTTGGACCCAAGTTTCCCCAGGCCTATTTTTTCAATCCAAAGTGTGACTCCCTTCCAGTATTATTTACATTCTTATTAATTTTTTACATTCTTTTTTAATGTTTTAGATGATGGAACAGAGTACCTCATTACATTTTCCTGTGCCCTCAAATTTGATTGGTGACTATGATTAAAAGTGACTTAGGTATGTGATGTTAGATGGATGTAAACTTGGAGCTAGTACTGATAAGCATAAGGAAATAGAACATCTAAACCATTAAAAAGGGGGAGCCTGTCCAGTGATGCGCTGCATGAACATGACATAATGTGAATTTAGTATCTGAGAACCATGAGGTAATGAAGACTTTCTAAGAAGCACACTTTTGTTTGGGATTGCTATTGAGTTTGGAAACTTGTGATTGAATACAGTGAAGGGGTACAAAAATCGTTAAAAGTTTGGAAGGTAGGTTCTACAAAGAAATGACTTACTGTCCTAGCTGATTTGGCTCAGTTGATAGAGAATTGGCCTGTGGACTGAAGGGTCCTGGGTTCGATTCTAGTCAAGGGCATATGACACTGCTTGATTCCCAGTAGGGTCGTGCAGGAGGCAGCCAGTCAAATTTTTCTCTCTCATTATTGATGTTTCTATCTCTCCTTCTCCCTTTCCCTCTGAAATAAAAAAAAAAAATAAAAAAAGAAAGGACTTATATGTATGATATTTATTTACCAAGATGAGGTATAACTTAATTATAGCATCCAAGTATGACTAAGAACATTTACTTGTTTCTTTATTAAAGTTAATATTTATGAGCCACTGTGGACTCATGAAGATGGTCCATTGCTGCAGTGACAGATTTTCTCTATTTCATGCTAGAACAGGGTGAGGAAGAAAAAGTAAAAAGGCCAAATTGAAGTCAAAACATGCGGATACATTGAGATTTATTATTAAAGTTGTAAGAACCTTGGTAATTAAAGGAAAATGGGACTTCTTGCTCAGACTGAAGAAGATAGTAGAATAGTATGTTTATGGAAACTATTTGAATATGGCAGAGTTTAAAAATTTATCTTTATTTTTTAAAATATATTTTTATTGATTTCAGAGAGGAAGGGAGAGGGAGAGACAGAAACATCAATGATGAGAATCATTGATCAGCTGCCTCCTGCACACTACCCACTGGGGATAGAGCCTGCAACCCAGGCATATGCCCTTGACTGGAATCAAACTCTCGACCCCTCAGCTCAAAGGTCGACTCTGCAGGCCAGCGCTCTATCCGGTGAGCCAAGATAGCCAGGGCTTATCTTTATCATTGAAAGTGTTGCAAATGTCCCATTTCTACCACCCTCCCCCACTGACTCCCTCCACCCCACACCCGCCTACTCCCCCCTCCCCCAGGTTTTCACCACAGTATTGTCTGTGTTCATGGCTTATGCATATACTATATGCATATAAGTTCTTGATTAATCTCTCCCCATGCACCAACCCACCCATGCTTTTCTTCTGAGATTCCACACTCTGTACCATGCTTCTATGTCTCTGGATCTGTTTTGCTCATCAATTTATTTTGCTCCTTAGATTCTACATATGAGTGAGATCATATACTTACTTGTCTTTCTCTGACTGGCTTATCTCAACGTGATACTCTCCAGTACTCTCCATGTCCCTCCATGGTGTCTCAAAGGGTAAGAGGTCCTTCCTCCTCCTCCTCCTCCTCCTCCTCCTCTTCTAATTGCTGCACAGTATTCCATGGTATAAATGTACCACAGCTTTTTTATCCACTCATGGGTTGATGAGCACTTGGTCTGTTTACAGATCTTAGCTATTATAAATTGCATTGCTATGAACATAGGGGTACATACATTATTTCTGATTGGTATTTTGGATTTCTTAGGATATATTCATAGAAATGAGATCACTGGGTCAAATGGAGTTCCATATTTAAATTTTTGAGGAAATTCCCTAATGTTTTCCATAGTGGCTGCAGCAGTCTGCATTTCTACCAACATTGGAGGGTTCATTTTCCTCCAATGAAGTAAGGTACTCTCTGTTCCATCATCTCCAGCACTTGTCATTTTTTGCTGGCACCACCTTTCCACTCCGGCCCATCCTCGGAGCCACCTCTTTCTGCTTCAGCTCTGCCTTTCCACACTGCCCAGGGCCCTGAGAGACCAGGGGTGAGGTAGAATGCCTGCATTGTCACCAAGCATCCCACCTGCCCCTAATCACTTGGTGCCTGTGTATGCAAATTAACCACCATCTTTGGCAGGTTAATTTGCATACTCACTCTGATTAGCTGGTGGGCATAGTGGAGGTATGGTCAATTTACATGTTTGTCTATTATTAGGTAAGATAAATAAATCCCAGATACCTGCTTCCAGACAGCCCTGGCTTCTGCTCAAGGAGGCGCTGAAAAAAAAAAAAAAAAAAGAAAAAGAAAAAGAAAGAAAAGAAAAGGAAAAGAAAAAGAAAAAAAGGGGAGACAGGGAGGATGGGTCACTGAGAGGTGATTAGGCCAGGATGGGTCAGCAGTTGTGGATGATCAGGCTGGTGGGGGTCGGGGCCATTGGGGGTAAGCATACCAGCAGGGGGGCCAGTTGGAGGTGAGCAGGCAATCAGTGGAGTCAGTTGGAGGTGATCAGGACAGCACAGGGGGAGGCAGTTTGGAGTGAACAGGCCAGCAGGGGGGGGGGCATTTGGGGGTGAGCAGGCTGGTGTTGGGGAGCAGTTGGAGCAAGAAGGCCGGTAGGCAGAGTGGTTAGGGGCAATCAGGCAGGCAGGTGAGTGTCTGGAGTCCCAGATTGCGAGAAGAGGGATGCCCAACTGCCAGTTTAGGCCCAATCCCTGTAAATCGGCAGTAGGACATCCTTTGAGGGGTCCCAGATTGGAGAGGGTTCAGGCCATGCTGAAAAACACCCCCCTACCCCCGTGCATGAATTTTGTGCACTAAGCCACTAGCTTATATAAGCCACGTGACCAGAATGACCAATGTCTGGAACAACTGAAATGACCAGTCACTATGATGAGCACTATGACGGGCCAACCAGCCCAATGGGGCAGGGCCAGCCAGCCAACTTCCTTTGGCCCTTCCCCCTGGCAGGTCCAGCCCCCAATCAGCCCTCCAACCCCAATCAGGGGTGGGGCTGGCCAGCCAAACTCCCCAGCCCATCCCATTGGCTGACTGGCTCCAATCAGCCCTGATTGAGGCGGGCGGCCAGACTCCATCAGTGTAAGAATTTGTGTACTGGGCCTTTAGTTTAATAATAATAATAATAATAATAATAATAATAATAAAAACCAACCAATCTCCACTATATAGATATGGATCCGGCACTTTTAACAATTCCTTTTAACTACAGCAAAGATTGCTGAAGTCAGAAATAAAGTATAATGCTAATAGGAAATGCTTTGGGAAATGATGCACTGTGTCATACTTTAGTATGACAATACTTGGTTTAAAAGGAACTTGGTATGCTTTGTAAAATATTTATCCTACTGAGATAAGGTTAGCATAATACAAAGAGTTTGTTTCTTTGATAGATTTGTGGTGTTATTGGAAGACATAGGCCATGTAAATTAAATAATTGCATTAATAAATGAGTATGAAATAGTTTTATTAACCTGTCTAGAACTTACTAATTTTATTGTAGGGTGGATTTTACTTTACTTTATTTATTTATTTATTGTAGGGTGAATTTTAAAAAAAGACTTGATTTCCCCGTGATAAGTGGTGGTACTAATACACTAAATTAGGAGTTGAGGACTTTCAGTTGGAGAATTGTTCTTTTCATGGAAATGTGTAGGACACAGGTAATGAAGCTATTGTGCTTTTATTTGTCATGGAAGTTTTGGGAAAAAAAGAAAGAGAATTAAACACAGAGTTAGAGTTTGATAATAAGGAATTAATTTTGTTACTGTGAAGTAGTAAAGATGGCTATAGAGAATTAATCAGGATGGAAATCTCAGCCCAGTTTTATGGAAGTGTCCTGACTAGAATTAGAGAGAAAAGTATTACTAATAAAACATATATGATATGAACTGAAGTTTCTGATTTTTTAGGACTAAAGATCACTTATGCAAACTATGCACATCTTAATGTTACACATCAGTTTAATCAAAACTATAGATTGGCTTAAGGGGGGAATGCTAAAACATAAAGCAATACAAATACTGAAAAGGAAATTTATCAGTCATGATAATAAAGAGGAAGGTATTGTTGTCCTATACCTATACCCAATATAGATTCAACAAACTTCACTGGTTTTATATAGTTACTGAATCAATAAATTTTAAATAAACATTACTTTGCATTTATATTGTAGTCAAAGCAATTTTTACAATTTAAATAACTAGTAAGTAATTAAGCAACATAAATAATTGAATAAAAATCAAATATTCCTTGTTGAAAATGTCATGCTAAGAATTTTAAACTATAACCTAAAAGTGGAAAGGACACGCATATCAATATCCATTCAAGATTTTGTCAGCAGCACTATAGCTGAACACTAAAATCACAGATCAAGAAATATTCCTTTTTTTAAAAACTTTTTTTTTCAATCCTCACCCGAGGATGCATTTTTTTTAATTGATGAGAGAGACAGAGAAAGAGAAACATCAATGTGAGAGAGAATTGTTGATCCCCACAGGAGCCCCAACTGGGGATGGAAACAGTAGGTCCTTTGTATATGGGATGATACTCCAAATAAGCCACACCAGGTCAGAAAAAAAATTCCATTTAAAAAAATATTTTTTATTGATTTACTTTATAGAGAGAAAGGAACGGAAAGGGATAGAGATATGGAAACTTTGATGAGAGAGAAACATATACTATTAGTTGGTTCAACTTTATATGATTTCTCCAGGCACAGAGGCTGACGGCCTTCAAACTAATGGGGGACTCTCAACACAAACATGCATGCTTCTTCACTGAGACTCAACCATGGTCTTAGCATAAATATTACAAGTTTTAAAGAATAGTATTTGTTCTCTCCCTGCATGCTCCCTACTGGGGATTAAGCCCCAAATCTGGGCACGTGCCCTAAATTGGAATCAAACTGGTGACCTATTGGTTCATGGGTCTACACTCAACCACTTAGCAACATTGGCCTGGCAATAAACATTCCATTTTTAAAACTACGATTTAAAAGAATAGCTTTTTCTCCATATCTACAGATAGTTAATAACATCTATCTGAATATTAATAGGAAGAAAGTAACTGTGATGTATTATATTTCCATATATTAATGCAAAGCAAAAGTGTGACAGATCTCTCTTTAGATGTTTGCCTCTTTTAGGCTCTATGAACACAAACCCTTCTTTATTTTTCAGGAAGAGAATTATGCAAGATGTAAACCACCATGCAAGTATTAGACACTAGAGGCCCAGTGCATGAATTAATGCATGGGTGGGGTCTGGCTGGCCTGCTCCAATTGGGGCCGATTGGGTAGGGCTGACCAGGGGGAGGGGTGGGGAGCAGTTGGCCAGCCGGGTTCCTGTTTGACCTCCTGGAAGAGGGGGAAATTTGCATATTAGCCTTTTATTATATAGGATTTAAGTGTACTAGTCAATACTACTGGTATTGTTATGCCCAGACTTCATGATCCCCAAGGACCACCAGGGAGCCAAGTCTGATGCAATAAACAAAAGAGCCTCTTCCATGCTAGCCTGGGCTCTGTCCCACTCAGGCCAACAACATGGCAGAAAAGAGGCCAAACTTTTGACAGGTCAAGGAGTTTTTATCCTTGCCCTGCTCTGCCTTTTCAATATATCCTTGCTCCCCTACTTGCTGGAAGATAGTGAATTCTTAAGTTATAGCAAAGTTTCATTCCTTCACTAATACTTACTGAAATCCAGCATTGTTCAAGGCTCCATACTGGGTACTATGAATAAGACAGGTCCTTGCCGAAACTGGTTTGGCTCAGTGGATAGAGCGTCGGTCTGCGGACTGAAAGGTCCCAGGTTCGATTCTGGTCAAGAGCATGTACACTGGTTGCGGGCACATCCCCGGTAGGAGGTGTGCAGGAGGCAGCTGGTCGATGTTTCTCTCTCATCCACGTTTCTAGCTCTCTATCTCTCTCCCTTCCTCTCTGTAAAAAAATCAACAGGTCCTTGGCTTCCATAAACTTATATCTTGGGGGACAATAAATAATTCTCTGTAAATATAAGAATGACAGTATTGTCATAAACAAGTTATATATAAGGTAGGTACTATGAAATTTTAGAAGCCAAAGTTTTTACTTTCAATGGTAAGGACTGAAGAAAGCTTTATTAAAAAGTGGCATTTTTACTAAGTCTTAAAGAATAGGTAAGGTTGGTTTGCAAAAAATAGGGTAAAGGAAGTAAAAATTAAGAGGAAGTCTATGATTATGAGTCAGGCACTTTGAACAATTATTTTTAACTACAGAAAGGTTGCTGAAGTCAGAAATAAAGTATAAATTAGCAAATCCCTCTTATTTGCAACCTGTAAGGGATCCAACAAATTTTAAAATTCAAAGGTCAGAGAATGTTAAGATCTCTTCTTTTTAAGCAGCACGAAGTTTCCACACACATCAAATTTAACAGAATGCTTGACAATGATGAAAACCTGGACTTTAGCTCTAGCTCAGGTGTTTCTCACACACCCCAGTCTCAAAAAGTAGAGATGAGAATGCTCTACCATTTACAAACAGGCTACTTTCCGTCTGTTTTCCTACAAATAGCTTTGTCAGCCTGTGTTACACCTGGTGGAGACATTTCTAATGCACATTATGCCGTGTTTGGTTATGTGTGTTTTTTTAATTATGTTTTTATTAGTTGGTTCACCTTTATATGATTTCTCCAGGCACAAAGGCCGATGGCCTTCAAACTAATGGGGGTGGGGGTGGGGTGGGAGATCTCTACACAAACATGCATGTTTCTTCACTGAGACACAACCATGGTCTTAGTATAAATAGTACAAGTTTTAAAGAATAGTATATGGTCTAGGCCAGTAGTTGGCAAACTCATTAGTCAACAGAGCCAAATATCAACAGTACTACGACTGAAACTTCTTTTGAGAGCCACATTTTTTAAACTTCAACTTCTTCCAACGCCAATTCTTCAAAATAGACTTGCCGGGGCTGTGGTATTTTGTGGGGCCAAAGAGCCACATGTGGCTCGCGACCACGGCTCTAGGCCCCTGGGGCTTGGACTTAGCCTCCAGCCAAGACCACAGCTGTGTGTAGAGGAAGCGTCCAAGATTTCAGAAAAATGGCAGCTCCCACGGATGTGGCGTGCCTGCCACTACTAGAGCTTCCCCTGTGCCGCCACCGGTGCGGCTCCGTCTGTTGGAGAGCCCTTGTACACCAAAGGGGGGCGGGCGCCATTCCCCGCGGGGCACACCCCCCAGGTGGTGGGTTCAACCCGGCGGAGCGCGTGAGGAGGCCACCAGTCCATGTTTGTCTCTCACAGCGACGTCCACGTCTCTCCGCCACCCTCCCCGTAAAATAAAAACATCTCGGGCCAGGGACTGAGCCCAGGACAACCCGCGGCTTCCACAGAGGTCCGCACCTCTTTCCACGCCCACTTCCGCTTCCGGGGAGGGGACTCCCGGGTTTCTGGGTGTGGCGGGGGTGGGAGCGAGAGAGGAGCCGGAAGTGGGAGGCTCGGTACTTCCGGTACGGGAAACTTAGCAGCCGCCGGAGCCGTCTTGACAGGCGCAGTGGCTGTATGCAGCCCTTTCTCCTCTCGCCCGCCTCGCGACTGCGCCGCCCGCTGCTTCGGCTCCGCCGTCCCGCGCCTCCCGTCTCCGGAGCCGCCCCTTCCCCATGTTCCCGGGCGGGAGTCCTGACAGCCAAGACCCGTTCGCCGGCACCCCGTCATGTCCGAACAGACTAAAGAGCTGGTGGAGCTGGTGTGGGGCACCAAGAGCAGTCCCGGTCTCTCTGACACCATCTTCTGCCGCTGGACGCAAGGTACCCGGGCTGGGCTCTCGCTTCCAGCGCCGCCGCCTCTGCTCGGAGTCCGGCCCTGCCGCTGCTCGCGCGCCCCGCACTCGGTCCCCGTTCCCATGCCGGCGCCGGAGCTGCACCTCCTAGAAACGCCAGCCCTGCCCGCCGCGGAGGGGGAGGTTGAGGAGGAGCTTGGTTTCAGGACAGACCGAAGCGCCGCGGCCGCCCCCTGGACTGCCCTCCGGCCGGAGACGAGGAAGGGTGGCTGCTGGGGGGCTGCCGGCTGCAGTGACACACCCAGGGGTGCCTTGTGCGCGGGTGTCATTTCCCCCAGAAATTGTGCTGTGGCCGCCTGAGTCTTCGGCGGCACCTAACGAGGCTTTACGTTATTGGCGTTTGGTCTGATTTTAAAGGGATAGAAGTCCATTGCCAACTAAAATGGCTAATCCCCAAAGGCAGTTTTGTTGTTTCTGTTTTAATCATGTGGTCAGGCATGGTACTCGCTACACAAATACAGTGTTGGTGGCTACAGAGTGTTTTATTCACCCGAAGTGTCTCCGGTTTTGAGGTGGTTTAGTATCTGCTACAGTTGAAAGGCATATAAACCATAGCATTTCCTGTGGCAGTCTAATTACCCAGTCAAGATTTTGAGTTATAGAAGACGTTTTATTGACAATATGAATAATACTGAAGTAATCACATTTACCAAGTTTATGCACTGTGCCAGGCCCTTCACTAGGCACTGTGTACCGAATTCTTAAGTTTTATTATTAAAACACAACGGACACATTTAACATAAGACTGGCGAAGTTAAGTGAGGTTAAGAGCATAGTCTTTTGTTAGTAAGGTATCAGTAATGTAGGTGTGTATGCAAAACAGGTCAATAAATAATAGCTATTTATTACTGTTATTATTAAATATTTTTTAAAAGAGAATACTTGTTCTCAAAGGATCTGGAGGAATTTTAGCATAGTAAACCTGTCCCTACTTCATAATGTGTATTCTGTATTAGAAAATCAGGTATAAGTAAACCTTTCCTGCCTCCCAAATATTTATCTTTTAACAGCTGGTAGAATTAGGATAATAATGTATTATCATCAGGTTCTTTAGTCTATCACTGTTGTTTTGCAGATGAGTAATGAAGGAAGGTTGCACACAAATTGATAGAAATGGGAGTGAATTTATGTGTAATTAGTTTGACTCTTTTTACACATTTGATTGTCATGTAACTAATATTTTCTGAAATGTTGGACACCCACATTTGCAAATTTTATTTTGAAAACACACTTTCCACTTTTATTTATTCTAATTGTGACTGCTGTAAAGTACACAAGACTGTGGAGGATTAAGAAAATTTTACTTGCCCTGGAATTAGCCAACATTAATTAAATATTTACAGTGTAGAAAAAGATAATATTCAGCTTCATTTATATTAATACTATGATGTAGATTCAAGGAGAATTTAGAGAGGCAGTTCTTGTAATGGTTAAGAGCAGGCTTTGGAATAGGCGTACTTGAGTTCTTGGTTTAAGTTATTCTTTAACTTATTTAAGCCTCATTTTTCTTCTCTGTAAAATGCAGATAATAGAGATGTGTCAATCTTACAGGGTTGTTGTGAGGATTAAAGACGTAAATACACTTAGGCGCTTAGCACAGTACCTGACATATAGTAAATACTCAGAAAATGGTAGCTTAATTTGAAAAGTGTTTGTAGAGTAAGCCAAAGTTCTGTCTCTGATAGGCACTTGACAATTATAAGAAATTATTATTTATTTGGGGGATAATCATTATTTAAAATAGAACTTTATAATGGCATCCTAATGCTCTGCCATCTTGTAATCAACATAAGTTCCTTAACAAGATTCATTAAATCAATACCATTTCAAAATGAAGGATTTATTTATTTATTTTAATAAATCTTTATTGTTTATATTATTATAATTTTCCCATCCTCCATAGCTCCCCTTCTTATTTATTTTTTTGGCTTTTTAGAGAGTGCAGTTATATTGTGTATATGTAATTCTTCAAGGTCTTACATTGATCAAGGTTTCAGGCAATCAGATACGTGTTTTTAACTTTGCAACTCTGTATCAGAAGGATGTTGTTTCTGGTTTGCTATATTAACCGTTTTATTCACTTATTCATTCTTAGAGACAGAAACCATTGCTAACAGTTGCTGTGGCAGTCATTTGGGATTATGGGACTAGGCACAAGAGACACTGCTCTGCTGTACTTGCCTTACTGCATTCATAATGTAATTCAGTCTGTAACTGTGCTTTGAATCGGCGACTGTAAGTCTCATTAGTCAGTTGGAAACAAATGAAAGGTGCCAGTTGTTTGGAGTAAATATTTATAAAGTTATCTAGGGATATTTCATTTATGAAACTATATTGATTGGTCATGTTAAAATTTTTTTAAAATCATCATTTGAAGATATGTTTTTACTGATTTTAGTGAGAGAGGAATATCACTCAGTTGCTTTCTATATGTGCCTCACCTGGTGATGGAATCTACAAGCTAGTTATGTGCCCTGACCAGGAATTGGACCCACAACTTTTTATGTACGGGATAATGCCCCAACTAACAGCAACCCAACGAGGGCAGATCTTGTTAAATTCTTTTGATGTGTTAAAACAGTAAGCTGCAGGAGGAGTTTCCATAGTACAAAATCCCCACCCCCTGTCTTAATTGATTTGGCATTTTTAGATAATATATTAAACAACAAGCCTCAAGAGTGGCACATAGTTGTTGCTTTTAAAAATCATTTGGCTGTTTTAGATAATTCTCTCCTCCTGCAAATCCCCCCCCCCCCCCTTTTTTTTTTAAAAGAGTAGGTTTTGGGGAGTTTGCCAGTTTTTTTTTTTTTTTTTTTAAGGATTAAGTGATCTTTTTTTTTTTTTTTAAAATATATTTTATTGATTTCTTACAGAGAGGAAGAGAGAGGGATAGAGAGTTAGAAACATCGATGAGAGAGAACCATCGATCAGCTGCCTCTTGCACACCCCCCACTGGGGATGTGCCCGCAACCAAGGTACATGCCCTTGACCGGAATCGAACCCGGGACCTTTCAGTCCGCAGGCCAACGCTCTATCCACTGAGCCAAACCGGTCTCGGCGCCAGTTTTTATTTTAAAGGAAATAGTCATGTAATTTAAGGGTTTTAAGTTTTTTTTTTTTTTTTTTTTTTTTAACTTGGAAAATTATTCTCTCCTGCCTGCTCTCCAACTCAGTTGAGGAAAAGCATATATTTTCTACCTCCTTATTCATAAGCATCATTTATTCTCCCCTCCCTTCTGTCCATAATATAGGCCTCTGCAGCTTAGATTTAGTAGGGTGGGAGAGAAGACAAATAATAAATATAATATAGCAAAAATTAAGTATATATATAATAGAAGGTAAAGAAATAAGGAATTATGGAATGGTGTAGCCCAGATAGGCCTCATTTGAAGATGAGATTTGAGCAAACACTTTAAGTAACTGAGTTAGTAATGCAGATAACTGAAAAATCAATCAAACAAACAAACCCCCCAATGTTCCAGGCAGGGAGAATGGCCATTATAAAAGACTTAATACTGAATATTTCTGGCTTTTTGTTCAAGGAACAGGAAGGAGGTTAATTTGGCAGAAGATGGAATGAGGGAAGGGGAGAGTAATAAAAGATGAGGCAAGTAATAATATGCCCCATTTATATAAGGCTTTATAGGTCACTTTAAGCTTGGCTGTCATTCAGAATGCAATGAAAGGTCATTGAAAGGTATAGAGCAAAGGAAAGACATATGGGACAAGTTTTTAAAGGACTGGTCAGACTGCTGTGTTTGAGGATAGATAGACTGTAGTAGATTGAGTGAGACAAGATCAAATGAGAGACAGTTGTGGTAATCCAGGGGCATTGGACCAGGTTACTACCGTAGTAGTGGAGGTGGTAAGAAGTAGTTAGATTGACCACATCCCAGCTGAACCAAAATAAAAGTCATCTAGATCAAACAGAAGCAAATATTAATCTCATATAAATGAAAACATTATGAAAACATTTTGACTTGCTGGAATTTGTTTCTTTTTTTAAAATTTAAATTCTTTATTGTTTAGAATTGGTTTCTTTTTAGTATTGATTGTCTAATTCATTGTTTGGTAAACATTTTCTGTCAAGGCGAAGGTCTTGATTAACTCATCTCTGCCATTGCAGCGAAAGCAGCCCTAGATAATATGGGTGTGGCCATGTTCCAACGCTGCATTTATTAAAACAGCCTGATCTAGATTATAAACTCTGAAAAACCATTCCCTCCTTTTTAGCTCCCTTTCTCCAAATTTTCTTATGGTTTCACATAATGATTAGCCAGAAAGGGAGAAATCCAGTTTTGCTACTTATAACAATTCAGTGGTATGGTGTTTTTTGTTTTTTTTTTTTTTTTTTGGGGGGGGGTGGAGTGGCGTGGGGTTCAGGGAAGAGGTCTAGTTAATTGAAATGAGAATTTTGGGCTTTCAGTCAAGGACAGTTTTTGTTATATTTAACATAATATTAAAAAATGAGATTTAACAAATAACTTAGGAAAACTTAGGGATTAGTTAAGATATAAGTATAAAATATATTTAGGAAATAATGCATCTGGATTCAAATTCTAAAACACAGTTGGATGCTTATTATAAAGTGATTTAACATTTTGTCAAAGTAATAAAATGATACACTAGTATCATTTTTTCTTACAAAGGGAGGTTAAAACTGTGGGTCATATAATTTTAGAGATTTTTGTACCTGTTGAAGGCCTTTTATTTCTCCAAAATAAAGATTTTTCCATTCTTCAGCATACATAAATTATAATTCACCTAAAATCCAACTTTTAAAAACTCAGTTTGTAATTTTATATGATAGTTTATTTCTTAGTCCTTTGAATATGTAATGCTTTTTAGTTCATACTATCTCATATTTGTATTATGATTTACAGTTTAAAAAAATATATTTTATTGATATTTTTCAGAGAGGAAGGGAGAGAGATAGAGAGCTAGAAACGTCGATGAGAGAGAAACATCGACCAGCTGCCTCTTGCACACCCCTCCGGGGATGTGCCCCCAACCAAGGTACATGCCCTTGATCGGAATCGAACCTGGGACCTTTCAGTCTGCAGACCGAGGCTCTACCTCTGAGCCAAACCGGTTTCGGCATGATTTACAGTTTTGAAAAATCTTATTTAATCCTTGCAACAATCCTGGGAGCTAGCAAAGGACAAATATAGTTATCCTCATTTCTGTAGATGAGGAAACTAAAGCCTGGTGCAGATGTGACTCAACCACTATCATGTAACTTGTAATGACAAACCACATCTTCCTGTGGACTTTTGTTTACATGGGAGACTAGAAACGTAGAGGCAGTAATTGTCAGACTGGTTTGAATAGTGTATATTACATAATCATCTATATATACATAAAAGCCTAAGCAACTATTATGACTGGATGACTGGTTGATTAGCTGATAGCTATTGATGTGCACTAATCACCAGGGGTCAGATGCTCAACACAGGAGCTTCCTCTGGTAGTCAGTGCACTCCCACAGCCAACCTCCCACAGCTGAACAACCTCCGATGGTCCCTGACCCCCTTCCCCAGCTAGCTGGCCAACCTCCTGTGGTCCCTTCCCCTGGCTGCCCTCTCTGATTGGCCCCAATCAACCCCGATCACTGGCCAGGCCAAGGTATCCCACCTGTGCATGAATTCGTGTACCCGGCCTTTAGTCCATACTAATAAAAGGGTAATATGCTAAGTAGACTGGGAGACCTTCTGGATGGCCTTCCGCACAAAGCCATGGTGGTGGGACTACTCTCCCCCATGCTCTAAATTTATTTTTAGTATTCCCAGTGACATGCTTAATTCAGTTTTTTAATTTATGTTTTAACTCAGCAGAATTTGTAATGATTGACTAGTCTTTGCTTCCTGATTTTTCCTTTCTAGGATCTCAATGTATTTTTCTCTTACCTTTCTAATTATCGTCAGTCTCATTTGCTGACTCACACTCTGCTCACTTTTGGTTAACTTCATTATCTTTGTTCCTCGTGTTCTCATTTACTTTGTCAAGTTGATGTTTCAAGTTGCCATCTTTAGTCCTAACTCCCTACCCCAAGATCCAGACCTATAATTCCCATTCATTCTGAATGTTGCCAAATGGTTGTCTTAAATTTTTGAGACTTAACATGCCTAGAAACAAGCTCCCATAATCTTCACTCTCAAAACTTCAACAAGAATTTACTGATCATTAACTGTATAACATAGTAGGAAAACAGTGGTTAGTGGAACAGACAAGCTACCTATAAGGCAAGAAATTTAATAAACAAGTAACAGTGTAATTACAGAATATGTGTAGTAAATATTGGTTGTGCTGGGATGGTAAGAGAGATCTACTTAGATAGATCAGAGAATATATATCTGAGGAGTCAATACCTAAATTGAGTGCTTGAGAATAAGAAGGATTCAGCTGTATGAAGAGAGAAGGAGAAAGAATATTTCATGCAGAGGGAACAGCAAACATCACGGCCCCAGGTAAAGACCTTGGGGTATTCTAAGGGCTTAATGTCTCTATAGATGATGAAAGTAAGAGTGAACTATGGGAAGGTTGGATTGATAGATCATACATTGTCTTTAGGTCATAAAAAGGAGTTTGTATTTTATGCTAATTGCAGTGAGAAACCATAGAAATATTTTAAGCAGGCTGTGACAAAATCACATTTTCATTTCTAAAATAATTCCTCTGGTAACTATGGTGAACCCTTGTTGGGGATGGAGGTGGGGGAGGGGTAGAATGGAGAGATCTGGTTGGGAATTCTTCACAGTATTCTAGGTGACAAAGAGATGATGGTGGTTTGAACCTGAAGGTAGACTAGAGATGTGATAGAAATGGACAGACACAAGGTATGTTTTGGAGCCTTGAGTAAGAGGGTCTTTTCTTAAGGTGAAGCCTAAAAGACAAGTCGGAGTTTAGCATATGTTTCAAGCTGAGGGAATGTTCTCAAAGGGTAATAAACCAGAGAGAAAATTGATATTTGAGGACCTAAAAGAAGCTGAGCATGCTTGGAGTCTTGAGAGAGAGAGAGAGAGAGAGAGAGAGAGAGAGAGAGAGAGAGGGGCAAAGGATGAGATAACACAGAGAGAGAGAGAGAGAGAGAGAGAGAGAGAGAGAGAGAAAGAGAGGCAAAGGATGAGATAGCAGATGTACCCAGAAGCCAGATCACACAGGGCCATGTTAAAGTGTTTTGAGTCTATCTGTGTTGGTACTAAATCCTGGGAGTAGATGAGTTACCCTGGGACACTGATCAGCAAACCGTGGCTTGTGAGCCACAAGCGGCTCTTTGGCCCCTTGAGTGTGGCTCTTCCACAAAATACCACATGCAGGTGCGCATGTACAGTGCGATTGAAACTTCGTGGCCCATGTGCAGAAGTTGGTTTTCGGCCTGGGCTAGTCTATTTTGAAGAAGTGACATTAGAACACTCAAGGGGCCAAAGAGCCGTGGTTTGTCGACCACTGCCCTGGGAGGATGAGTAGAATGAAAAGAACATATTCTAAAGCCAACACCTGAGGAAGGACAACACGGGGGTAGGGCATCCGTGGTTGAGGGGTGTGGGATGGGAATGGGGGGATGAGGACAAATATGTAATACCTTAATCAATAAAGAAATTTAGCCGAAACTTGTTTGGCTCAGTGGATAGAGTGTTGGCCTGTGGACTAAAGAGTCCCGGGTTCGATTTCGGTCAAGGGCTTGTGCCTTGGTTGTGGACACATCCCCTGTGGGCTTTGTGCAGGAGGCAGCTGGTCGATGTTTCTCTTTCATCCATGTTTCTGGTTCTCTATCCTTCTCCCTTCCTCTCTGTAAAAAATAAATAAAATACATATTTTAAAAAAATAAAGAAATTTAAACAAAAACTAAATAAAATTTTTTGGAGACTGAGAAGAAATAGAACAGTTGGGAGCAAGAGGAACCAATAAAACCAAGGGACAAAAGGTTTAGAAGTCAGTGGTGCTAGCCATTTTGGTTCCGTGGATAGAGCGTCGGCCTGTGGACGAAAGGGTGCCAGATTCAGTTCTGGTTGAGGACACATGCCTGGGTTGCGGGCTCAATCCCCAGGAGGAGATATACAGGAAACAGCCAATCCATGATTCTCTTTCATCGTTGATGTTTCCCTCCCTCTCTCCCTCCCTCTTCCTCTCTGAGATTAAAAAAAAAAGTCAGTGGTCGCCGAGACCGGTTTGGCTCAGTGGATAGAGCATTAGCCTGTGGACTGGAAGGTCCCGGGTTCGATTCCGGTCGGGGGCATGTACCTTGGTTGCGGGCACATCCCTGGTAGGGGTGTGCAGGAGGCAGCTGATCGATGTTTCTCTCTCATCGATGTTTCTGACTCTCTCTCCTTTCCTCTCTGTAAAAATCAATAAAATATATTTAAAAAAAAAAAGAAGTCAGTGGTCAACACTTCTGATAATTTTCTGGGAGATTAAAAAAGAAATGAGTTGAAGAAATAGCTTTTATTAGTTCCTGAGGAGAGGGAGTATCACTTTATTTGATCAGACCTAACAGTGAAAATGAGTTTGTGTAGCCATAGACTGAAAACCAGATTATTGTGGATTAAATAAATTGTGAGATAAGAAAATTTAGACAGTGCATATAGACAACTAAGTGGCCTTTGATAGAATGAATGGTGATTAGAATCTTTGGTGAAATGTCATTTTTTTAATGGTCAAATGAGTTTTTAAGTTAAAACTTTACTTTTTAAGAGCAGTTTTAGGTTCACAGCAAAATTGTGGGGAAGGTACAGAGATTTCCCATGTATATCACCTGCTCCCACAATAGTATGCACAGCCATCCCTATTATCAATATCCTCTACTAGAGTGGTAGGTACCTTTGTTAGAATTGATAAAGCTATATTGATATATCATTATCATCCAAAGTCCCTACTTTACATTAGGGTTCACTCTTGGTGTTGTACATTCCATGGGTCTTGACAAATGTAAATGATATGCCAACATTGTGGTATCATAGTTTTGTAGGCGGTGGGAACAGCACCAGGTATAATACCAGTGGGTTCAGACCAAACCTGGGTTTAGCAACCTTAGTACTTGGGCTCTGGCTAGGAAAGAATTCAGAGTCCAGACCCAAACTGTAAGAGAACATTTATTGGGTAAATTACAGAGGTAGAAATAGTAATTCCTAGAAGAAGTGGTGTTAGGAAACAAGTTAGAGGTCAAGGAAGGGCCCTTGGAGCTTGGGAGTGAGGAAGCCAATGGTGATGTGCCTGGGTGAAGGAGGAGGAGGGGAAAGGAAAAGGGAAAGGCACAGGAGTGTTCCCTGGACAGAGAGCACACTGGGTCCTCCATCCTAAGTGGTTTAAGGATAGAGATTTTAGGGGCGTCCCATGAGAAGATCTCAATATAATACTTAGCAGTTTTCTAGGTGTATCCTGTCAGGGTTGTGGTCTCCATTGATTGATTGGTTGACAACAGCACAGCTGGTCCTGAGGCTGGTTTTGTTGAAACTGAGGCATAGATGTTATCTTTAGGTAGGAAAGGTCAGGGACAGTGTTTCCCAAAGTGTGGTACGCGTACCCCCAGGGGAACGGGAAGAGTTTGGTGGGGGTACACGTTGCACCGGAGTTTGGTGGGGATATGCACTGCACCGTGTTTAGCTGCGCCTAATTCTACATTCTCATGAGTCAAGTCAAGACAGTCTTGTGAGGCGTGAGATGGTCCAGTGTGCAAATAAATGTTATTTATAATATAACTTTTATTTATATTTTATTATGAATAATTTTATTTTTGTTTATTATTTTGTGTATGTACCAAAAAAATAAAAAATAAAATATTTTGATTGTTATTAAAATACATCCATTTTTTTTTTTTTTGACAAGGGATACTCAGCGTTACGAAAATTATAGAAGGGGTACACATATGTCAAAAGTTTGGGAAACACTGGTCAGGGGGTCCAAACTGCTTGACCAGCAATATGCTAGAGGAGGAAAAGTCACTGGGGGCAAGGTCCCACCCTACAATTGATTGCCCTTTCTGGGCACCTGACCCATGGTCTTTGCTCAAGTCTGTCTAATTGCCTAAACAATAGTATTTTCGGTGGCTTAAAAATCCTCTGGGCTTCATCTAGTACTCATCTCACATCTCTCCCTTCTCCTACCCACTGGCAACCACAGATCTTTTTACTGTCTTCATAGTTTAGTTGGCATTATACACTGTATGTAACCTTTCACTTTGGTTTCTTTTACTTAATAATACACATTTAAGATTTCTTCATATCTTTTCATAGCTTGAAAGCTTGTTTCCTTTTAACACTGAATAATATTCTATTCTCTGGATGTACCACAATTTATCTATTCACCTACTGAAAGATATCTTTGCTGCTTCCAAGTTTTGGCAGTTATAAATAGAGTTGTTATAAACATCTGTTTGCAGGTTTTTGTTGTGGACATATGTTTTCATCTCCTTTGGGCAAATTCCAAGGAGTATTGGTGGATCTGAAGGTGTTTTTGTTCTTAAATATATGATACACATATAAATACTGTTTGAAAGAGACTAAAAGGTAAAGAGAGAGGAAGTAGGTTGGGATGGGATCATCTTACATCAACAATTTTTAACCTTTTTCATCACATGGCACACATAAACTCATTATTAAAATTCTGTAGCACACCAAAAAATACATGTTTGCCCATCTGACAAAAAAGGTATAATTTTACAAAAATAAAAATAGTAATTACCTACCTTTTTTGCTCCAAAGTGATTAAAAAAAAAATCAGGTGTCTATACTTGTATATAAAGATTTCTAGCATCATACCAAGAATTAACCAATCAGATGTAACCTTATTATGCAAAGTGACCAATAAGATTATATGACCTATATCTATACTAATAATAACCTAGGTGGTCGTTAAGCTCTCACGCATCACTCCTTAACGTCCTCACTAGATGACTGTCACAAGATGACCATCACAAGATGACTGCATGCACAGCAGATGCGGGGGTTGGCAGAGGAGGCAGGTCTAGGTAGGAGAGTGCAGTTGGGGACAATCAAGCCTGCAGGGGAGGGCAGTTGTGGGCAATCAGGCCTGCAGGGAGGGCAATTGTGGGTGATCAGGCTGGTAGGGGAGGGCAGTTGGGGGCAATCAGGCTGGCAGGGAGGGCAGCTGGGGACAATCAGGCTGGCAGGGAGGGCAATTGTGGGCGATCAGGCTGGTAGGGGAGGACAGTTGGGGGCAATCAGGCTGGCAGGGAGGGCAGCTGGGGACAATCAGGCTGGCAGGGAGGGCAGTTGGGGGCCATCAGTGGCAGGGGAGGGCAATTGGGGCCATCAGGCTGGCAGGGGAGCAATTAGGGGGTGATCAGGCTGGCAGGCAGGCGGTTAGGAGCCAGCAGTCCTGGATTGTGAGAGGTTATGTCCTCCAATGGGTTCCAGATTGGAGAGGGTGCACAAATTTCATGTACCAGGCCTCTGGCGTATATATTTATGGTTCAAGACAGGGCATTCACACTGGATGGCTATTGTGTTGGCTGGTGTCATTTTTTACTTGACAGTCTAAGGGAAAAGAGGTCAGTGTCCCTGACAGAGTAATCAGGTATTGCATGTAAAAATTCTTGCAGCACACCTGTTGAAAATCACTGCTCTACACTATTTCTTTCTTTTTTTAAAAAAATATATATTTTATTGATATTTTACAGAGAGGAAGGGAGAGAGATAGAGAGCTAGAAACGTCGATGAGAGAGAAACATCAACCAGCTGCCTCTTGCACACCCCCTACTGGGGATGTGCTCACAACCAATGTACATGCCCTTGACCGGAATCGAACCCGGGACCTTTCAGTCTGCAGACCGACGCTCTACCACTGAGCCAAACCGGTTTCGGCTCTACACTATTTCTTACCTCACTATCATGTAGTATATCAAGCTAGATACTTCAGTCAGCTCTAATTTCTTTTGTACCAAGCCTTTGTCTCACTTGCAGGTATTCATCAAATCTTAATTTTACCACAGAAATATTGTTTGGATATAGTTCCTCCTCCACACTGTGTTGCTTCTATCAGTTTGGCACTGTCTCTATAGGGCTGTTGAAACGTCCTCATCCCCATTCTAGTCATTTAAAAAAGAAAAAAAGTATGATAATATTAGTACTTGTCAGGGTGTGGCTCTTCCCATTATTAACCTCTTTTCAGTATCTCCTCCTCCTATTTACCATCTCCTCTGTCCTATCCCCCCCCCCCCCAATTGCCTTTCAACTACATTAAATTCCCATCTGATCTATAAACGTGCCCTGCTCTTACCCTGTATCCTTTAAAAAAGGTTTTCTTTACCTGAAAGTTATCTTCCCACCCTTGCCTCTCTGGAAAATTCCTATTCTAGATCAACCTCAAAGTCACCTCTTATAAGTTGACTTGGGCAGAGTAAATCATACCTTTTTTTTGTTAATCCTCACCCAAGGATATTCTTCCTATTGATATTTAGAGAGAGAGAGAGTGTGTGTGGCGGGAGAGAGAGAAAGACACATTAGTTATTTGCCTCCCACATGTGCCCCACTAAACCTGGGGATCGAACCTGCAACCTAGGTAGGATCCCTTGATTGGGAATTGAATCCAAGAGCTTTCAGTCCACAGGCTGATGGTCTAACCATTGAGCCATGCGACCCAGGGCAGTTGTTTCTGTATCCACAACACTGTCTTCATACTTCTGTTTTAACATTCATTTCTGTATTTCAGTGATTATTTGTTCCTATGTCTGTCTTCTTGTGAACTGCAGGCTCCTCCAGAATATGGACTCATTCATGCTTATATCTTAGATGCTTGGTGCATTATCTGATGTCATTAAATATTTGTTGGATGAGTGACTGAATATAATCTTTAATGAAACTTTACATATTCATAGCCTGTTGGAATTGGAAGTGATCACTTTGAAGATAACAGATGTAAAATGATTTCCTAAAGGTTATACACACAGGAACTCAATTCTCACTTCTGTCCTTGTGCTGCAGTGTGCCAGTGCTCTCTGTGGCAACTTCTACTAGCTACTCTCAGACAGTTTTGGTTGGGGAATATCTAAATTAAGACAGAGCCAATATGAGTACATTCACTGCTATGTATGATGCCACTTAATAATTTTTAGCTTATAGAGACAAAAATTGGGACAAAAATACATGTTCTGTATGGAAAGGGTCCTGAAATTTTGTTTGAATTCAGTAGATTGACTGTCTAGTCTTCAAGAAAATGAAATTTTGTAAAAGTCAGATTTGGTATTCTTTTCCACACTTCATGCCCCTAGTCCACTTAGTCCCTGGATACAAAATATTGTGTGTGCATGTGCGTGTAAGTGTTTATGTGCATTGTGTAGGGAAGCATAGGGCCCATATCTTTTTAAAAAGGGTTCCTTGATCCCTCCCAAAAGTTAACATGGCTCCTGACTTGAAGATATGTTGCTGTGTGATAAGTGATCTTTCTCAAAGTAAAGTACGTTAAAAATTCTTTTAGCTGCTACTTGAATTACATTTTTAATCTTTGCTACTTGCTTTCATTTTTAGGGTTTGTGTTTAGTGAATCAGAGGGATCTGCATTAGAACAGTTTGAAGGTGGCCCCTGTGCTGTTATTGCACCTGTTCAGGTAACATAGACTACTTTATCAACTCCTTAGAGGGACGTGTTTAAACATTTCATACTTTTTGCTTTCTAATAGATATACTCTGTAATCATGATGCATGGTCAGTTACCTCTCAACTTTTATTCATGTAAATATATATATTTAAAAATATATTTTTATTGATTTCAGAGAGGAAGGGAGAAAGAGAGATAGAAGCATCAATGATGAGAGAGAATCATTGATTGGCTGCTTCCTGTATGCCCCCTATTTGAGGGGGAGGAATTGAGTCTGCAACCCGGGCATGTGCCCTTGGCCAGAATTGAACCTGGGACCCCTTAGTCCTCAAACTGATGCTCTGTCCACTGAGCCAAACCGGCTATGGCTGGACTATATTTTCAAGAAAGCATAAATGTTCCCTGATTTTCAGGAAATGAGGAATTAATGACCATGTCTCCTTTCTAATACAATAATCCTGCTGAATAATAACATTTTATACTACAGATAAGTACATTATAGCAATGATACTATTTCCATTTGATCTCTCTATAAGAATATTCTTAAAATGTTGTATATTTTCATGACCTAAGACTTTATAAATTTCTAAAATAATTGGACAGATTACACTATTTTAGGGTATAACTTTGGCCTTTAAATTAAAATTAGTTGCAACTGATTTAAAACAATTTGCAAAATAATAAAATATTTTAAAATATTTATTTGTTATTTTACTAATCCCATAAAAGATAGGGTTAACACGAATATATGTATTTGATTTTGAATATTGATATGTAACATTGTTTGAATTTCAAAGGCTGGTTTGTTATAATCATTACATTGTTAAAACCAAAAATTGAATTTTCAGTTTACTGTTACACTATGTCTGAAACAGCAATGTAACTTTAGAACTGTTACAAAAGAAGCTTGAATTTGTTGTTTATGTTCAATCAGCAGGTTTTGAAAATAAATATTTAATGTGTTATTTATTATTCATTGGGCATAAAGAATGCATTTCTGAACTGTTAGCTTCAAAGTAAATTTTTCAAAACTTATACTTTATACACTTAGATTGTTAAATTAAAAAATATTCCTTGAAGGAGGGGGAAAAAAATCTCCCTTCAGAGCTGATTCTAAAGTAATATCCTTTATAAGTCATTATTTCTTTAAAGAATTGATATATTTTTGTATTAGTAGAATTATTTAAAAAATTAAGAAAAAATTGAATGTTTGAACTTTGTTTGGGCGTTACTGAATATAAAGGATAAAACTTGACCATAAATTAATTAGATAAATTATGTTGAATAACTGAGGCAAATTTTGGTTGCTAGTAGGAATCTTTTTATCTAAATTTGAAGATTCCTTGTCCTTCTCATTTGCAAGTTAGATTATATTAACATTGCCCCCTTGGGTTATTAATAGTACCCTCAGCTCTTTATTTATTGTAAGTCAGTGAATGTAATTAAATGCAAGATATACCACAGGAGTTTTGTGTTTTATAAGATTCATTACATTTCCAACTGGCAGCTATTTTTGCAAGTGGGGTTGTTATATAAAAAGAGATAACTGTAATGTTCAAAATCTTGATGTGTTTTTGAGGTAGTAATTTAGTTTCATAGTGACATAAATCTTTTCAGTCATAGAGGAATTTTATTTATATTGCAACTTCAAGTGAAAGTTAAAATTAAATCATTAAGAGTAATGAAGGGAAATGAGCAAGTCCAGGTATTAAAACTTTTTTAAAAAATATTTTTTATTGAAATTTTACAGAGAGGAAGGGAGAGAGATAGAGAGCTAGAAAGGTTGATGAGAGAGAAACATTGACCAGCTGCCTCTTGCACACCCAGGGATGTGCCCGCAGCCAAAGTACATGCCCTTGACCGGAATCGAACCCGGGACCTTTCAGTCCACAGACGGACGCTCTACCACTGAGCCAAACCGGTTTCGGCTTAAAACTTTTTAAATTATAAAAAATAAAATATGTGCTATTGTTAAAAGAATAGTTATACTATAGAACCAAATAATCAGTGTTGGAGAAATATGAAGTTTACTAAGTGTCACTGATATGACTGGTTGGCAGTTTGAGAGAGAAAAATGAATTTAGATAATTTCATATCATATACCAAATATATTCTTTTTTCCCCCCCATGGATTCCAACTCACATTTATTTTTTTAAAATTTTAAATTTATTAAGGTATTATATGTGTACATAGCTTACCATTGCCCCCCTCCCCCCCACCTTCCATTCATGCCCTCCCTCCCCAGAGTTCTGTGTTCGTTGGTTGTACTTATATGCATGCATACCAGTCCTTTGGTTGTTCTCTTATCTCCCCCCAGGTCTCCTTCCCCTCCCCGCTGTCATTTGACAATCTGCTTGTTTTATGGTGACTATCTCAGGACCACATGAATAGAATCCGCTCCTCATTTGGCAGTCTGCTACCAAATATATTCTTAATATAATATTAAACCACTGAAAAACTAAAAATAATGTATTGTCAACCATCTAAGAGAAAGTATGAATTTCAGACTCAGAAAAATATTTGCAGTGAATATTAACAATGAATAGATGTTGTCTTTCTTAAACAAAGATTTTGAACAAATTGGTTATAAAACACTAAAACCCCAGAGGTGAAATGAACATGCATATGAAATCAGAACAGATGAAGTGGTGCTGGACAGCCAAAGAATCAAGATGTTCAGACTCAGTAGGAATCCAAGAAAGTACAAATAAAACTGTAACTAGAGTCTATACTGCTTACTCTTGCTAATCTTTAAATCGAAAATAATTGCAGTGCATGTAAGGTAGGATAATGCTGGCATACTCATTTATCACTGTGTAGTATAAATTTGTACTTAGATTTTGGAAGGAATTTTACATTATAATTGGAACCATGATAATGCAGTTTTTTAATGTAATAATTGTACTTCCGTGTGTATCTTTGCTAAAGAAATAACCTCTAATATGGGAAACATTGTAGTCAAGAAATAGCTTTTATATTTATAGCAGCAAAAACATTGCAAAAAATTTAGATAAGACTAGGATGCTATAGCCCTTGAACTGCAGTTTAAGAAGGAAATACTGTACCACAGTGAAGTATTTTCTATTAAATCAGCAATGTAAAATAGTTGGTTCATGTAAGGAAAGGTTAGAAATCAGTTTGGGTTTTTTCTCTTAAATCTTACAGCTGTTTTAGTTAGACCAGGAAGTTAGAAACTTCTTATAGAGTGATGATTCATAGTGGTATTGTATCACAAATCAGAGCTAATAGAGCAGAATCACTCTTGTATTTAGATTTCTTTTCCTGCAAGGAATCAAAGAGGAATGTGGACTTATTCCTGTTTTATAGGGCTTTCACTTTACATTTCTTTAAGTTTCCAGCCATGTATCTGATTTTGAGTCAATTATTCTATTTGTCAAAAGATGTATTATGAAAGAAGAAGACTTTTGTGAACATTTCCTGGATAAATAATTATCCCCAGTTATTGTTGAATGTGAAGGGGAGCCATTTGAAATTTTTATAGCGCTATTCAAAATATTAGAAAGGAAGTGCAAATTAGTTGCTTTATATTTTAAAATAAAATAATGATATAAGGTATATTTGTGATATGTGGTAATAATTATTGCTTTAATTGTATAAAGGCATTTCTTTTGAAGAAGCTCCTGTTTTCTTCTGAGAAGTCTTCTTGGAGGGATTGCCCAGGTATGATAGCTGTCTTATAAATGTTTACCCCATCCTCTATTTTACAGGTGATCTATGCAACATTCATGGCAATAGTTAAGTTAAAATTACCTATCTTAAAAAGTGCACTGTCAATGGGATATTTTTTCTTAGGTTTCTTTTTTTTTTTTTTTTTTTAAGATATGTTTTTATTGATTCTTAGAGAGAGAGAGAAGGAGAAAGATAGGAACTTTGATGAGAGAGAAACAACAACTGGCTGCCTCCTGCAGGCCCCTATTGTGGATCCAGCCAAAAGATGGGCATATACCCTGACTGGAAATCGAACCCATGACCTCTTGGTGCATGGGTTGATGCTCAACTACTGAATTGCAAATTGCACCTGCTAAGCATGTTTCTTTCTTTCTTCTTCTTCTTTTTTTTTTTTTTTGATATTTCAGAAATATTCATGATCAGTGACTCCAAATTTTTAAATGCATATATTTCCAATTTGGTTTTCTCAAGACATATAAGACAGGATAATATAACTAAGGGAAAAAGCTTGGCCTCTTGCTAACATAAGGGCAGCGTACCCTAAACTGTTAAATTATAGCATATTATAAGGAATAGTTTTTTTTATGTTTTGTCCTAGCTCTGAGCAGGATCTCAGTTATCTTTGTATTTCTGCATCTTTTTCTTTTAAATAAATATATTTTATTGAATTTTTACAGAGAGGAAGAGAGAGAGGGGTAGAGAGTTAGAAACCTTGATGAGAGAATCATCATTCAGCTGCCTCTTTCACACCCCCTACTGGGGATGTGCCTGCAGCCAAGGTACGTGCCCTTGACCGGAATTGAACCCGGGACCCTTCAGTCCGCAGGCTGACGCTCTATCCACTGAGCCAAACTGGTTTTGGCTATTTCTGCATCTTTTAGTATGATGTCTTACACAATGTAAATAATATTGCAAATAATTCTGAATTAAATTGCAAATGAAGCTGCCATAGCTTCTGCAGTATGCTTAGGTCAGAGAGCTGTATGGTACTACCTAATAATTCACTTGACAGTGTACAAAAATCTTTATTTTACTTACATAATTTTATGTGGACTTCATAATACCTTCTAAAAGGAGGTAGAATATATTATAATCCCAGTTAGTATATAAGAGCAAAACAATTTCCATTCCAAATCATGTCCATAGTGATTTTGAATTTAAGAGTTAAAAGTATCATTGTCATATATTTTTTTATTCCTTAATAGTGGGAATGCAAAATAAAATTTAGTAGAGAAGAAACTATTCAAGAGATAATATTAACATGAACATTTTATTAATTAGATTGCTTGCACAGAAATATATTCATATTGATAAAAATGTATATGCATTGTCATACATGTCATATGTTGTGGAGGTTATAAAATGATTGGCATAATTCTAGCCTTTAAAGAACTTTAAGTATGTTAGGAGAAATAGAAACCTTTTTGCATAGGCTATGTGTACATCTTAACCTCTTTGAAAGTTTCAGAAAGCAGTATTATTTATGGACAGTAATACTTCTTGAAAAGGGGAAGGTGGCTAAGGTTCAGGAAGAAATTGAGCATTTGTGCAAAATCTATAGTTCAAATCACTGTAATACAGTATTAGTAGCTTCTATATTATGCAACATAACAACAATGGTCCCTGCTCATGGAATGGATTGTGGTATTGTTGGTGCTGAGGGTATGTTATCTCATTATCCTTATTCTATGGGACAGGAAGATCAAATACATTAGATTAATTCTGAATTGGGGGTGGGGGTGGAAATAGAGGTCTCAATAGGCCCTTACATAATAAAGGAAACCTCATGACTTGAATGTTTCATTTGCAGGTAAGAAAGAGTTTATTGCAATCAGGTACCATATTTTTTTCTACTAATGTTTAATTCTGCAATTTTTAGGATTCTTTTTTTCAGTAATGGAAATATTTAGTAATGATGACATTGTAACCCTCAAGCACATTATTTTTCTAAAATAATTTCAGATCAATTGTTATGGATTTATGCCCCACTTGGAATGCTTGATTTTCATTAAATGAAAACATTCTTAAGATTGTTATTCACGCCCGGATTATTTTCCCCCCCCAAGGAAACCATTATAATTTGTACTTCGGTTATTTTTAGAGGAAGAGCGGAAGGAACTCCTTTGTCACACCTTATGTGATATTTTAGAAAGTGCCTGTTGTGACAACTCTGGATCATACTGCTTGGTTTCATGGTTAAGAGGAAAGACAGCTGAGGAAAATGCTAGTATTTCTGGGAGTCCTGCAGAGTCTAGTTGCCAAGTGGAACATTCTTCTTGTAAGATACATTTTTTTTTCTTAAAGTAATTTCTTATACCTTTGTTTTAATAAAACTATTGGCAGTTTTAAAGAATTAAAAATTTCATAACATGTCTCTTTTTCAGCCAAAACTTAACTCATGGGCCTTAGTATTTTTTATTTCCATTTTAATTATTTTAATTATTAGAGTACATTGCATTTGTTTGTTTTTTATTTCATTTTTTTTGGGGGGGGGAAGGAAATGTATTTCTTAAATTAAAAAAAAAATTCGCCTGCTTGATGACATTCTCTTGGGAGCTTTGAAACTCTCATTTAGAAAATGTAATTAATGTATTTATATATACTTTAATTTCAAATGCCTTAATGTTTACTTTATATTAGGGAAGAAAATACTTTTCTTTTTAAAAAATAAATATATTTTATTGATTTTTTTTTTTACAGAGAGGAAGGGAGAGAGATAGTTAGAAATATCGATCAGCTGCCTCCTGCACACCCCCCACTGGGGATGTGCCCCGCAACCAAGGTACATGATCTTGACTGGAATCGAACCCGGGATTCGTCTGTCTGCAGGCTGACGCCTTATCCACTGAGCCAAACCGGTTTCGGCAATACTTTTTTTTTTTTTATACTTTAGAAAATTTCTTAATATTTTTTGTTACTTTATAGAGCAAAGATGGGGCCTTTTAAAAAATTACATTTTTCTTGAACTTTTTGGATAGTGTTACTGTATATGAATTATTTTAAAGTAACTAATTGTGAGTTCTAATTTTGCCTTCATTTAAATTTTTTGTGCTTGGAAGTTTTTTTTTATTCAAAATAAACTAAATAACTATTCTTATTATAAAAATAATAAGTTCTGTAGTCTTTAGCCTTTGAAAATTCTTATGTAATTGGCCTAAAACCTGCCAGCATGAACTAGTGGCATAGAAACTAGATAAAAAAGAGTCGCTGTCCAGTTTTTCTTTTCAGGAACTATCTTGCTAGCAGTTGGCTTTTGATAATTGGTAGTTTCAAGTGCTTATATAGAATAAGTGACTTATTCTACCTATAATACATTCCATTAACTAACATTAGAAATTGTTTTTAAGGAAATTAGACAACCGATGTCTAGAAAGTAAATTTTGATTGTTTGTGATTTACATCTTGCTTTCCCTATAGGTCTGTCTGTGATGCACTATTGTCTCCTTGAGCTAAAATGTGTCTGTGATGTCAGCATTTTCTCTTCTACCTCTGCAGTTACATTGGCAAATTCTAATAGCACTTTTACAAGGAAGAATTTTAAAAATTTAGATAGTTCAATGACGTTTTTATTTTCAGGCCTTTCAATATAAACTTTCAAAAAATTTAACATTTTAAAGTTGATAATACAGTTGAAGGAAACAAAGTGGAAAACATTCATTAGGATAATAGTAAAAAAAATGTCATTAAGGTTAGAAAAGATTGTTTTAAAATATTTTCTAGGTTTGACTGGATTGCATATAAGCATATTTAATAGTTTCATTAAGTTAACATTTTGACAAAAATAGTTGAACTAATTAAAAGTTATTTTAAAGATTAGGTGCTTAAAGCTAGTTTTTTATTTAAGAAAATAGTAAGATCTTTTTATAACATTTTTTATTAGTATCTTAGTATATACTGCATACTTATGGACTGTGCTGTACATTTCATAGTGATAGGTTGAGTGACCTCATAATACATTAAATTTGGAACTAATTTAGGTGGGCATATTATATTGAATTCCCCTTCAAAAACATTTTTACTGAATTTCCAATTTACTTTGCCTCATTTTAAAAGTTGACATGAATAAAACCAGATTTACATTTTTTAATAATCTATAAATTAGAAAAGTTTTAACTGAAAATTTAAGAAATTTACTTTAGATGTTGACAAATGAAATGAACTTACATTAAAATTTTTATTCCATTAACAATCTATTTTACCTGTTCTTTTTTTTATTCCCAGCTATGTTTTTTCTTGTGTTTTACATTTTTCTATTATCCTGCCTGCTAACTTTTTTATTTTGCTTGCCTCCTTTCTCTAAGTTACTATCTTTATGTCAACTTTTGTAGTGTATGCCCAGTAAAATTATTTAGATAATCAGGTACAGGAAAGTTAGTACAATTTGGAAAATGTTAGGTAGAATTTTTATTTTATCCTGAAATTTTAAATGTGAATTCTTTTCCCCATTGTCATTCTGCACAAACATTAATTTCATTGGCTTGTGTGGTGTGTATAGTTTTGGCTTCTGGTAACGCACACTTGTTTGCAGTAGAACGCTCAGGTTCAATTTCAGTTTGTTTCCCACACAAATTAAAAGATTACTTAAAGCCATTGTATTTTTAAAGATTTTAAAAAGTAATTTCAAACATTTGAATATTGATGCTAGACTTTGAAAGGCTAATGTAATGTGACCTTTTAAATTGTAAATCAAGAATTGAGAATTAATATTTAAAAGTAGTAATATTTGCTTTATAAAGTATATATATAAACACATACTAAATTGTTCATTGTGATAAATTGAGTAGGCATTTTTTTCATCTTTAAAGACTATCTTTGTGGAGCCAAGACTCAGGATTGAAATCTCAGCTCTGCTGTTTATTGCTGTGTGCACTTGAGAGGAATCTTCTCTGTGCCTCAGTTTCCTCTTCTGTGAAATGAGGACTATTAGGATTGTTAAGAGGGTTAAGTGAGGTAAGACCAGTAGAGCATTTGGCAAGGGGCCTGGCACTCAGAAAAGTGCTAAATAAGCATTACCTTTGATTTAAATGCTTTCTTTGATTTTAAAAATTTATAATTTTGCTATATTAATAAATGTAATCTAAGTTACTGAAAACTTCTCAACAGTTATATGAATTAATGCGGAAACAAACTTAAAGCTGTCCTTGAACCTGTATAGTTTCAAAATGCTATGCCTTTTTATACACATTTTGTTTAATAATTAAGCATTCAATGTAAAGATTTATATTATAAAGAGGAAGATTAGCTATGATGATTTTACTTGGATAAATGGAATGGAAGATTATATGAAAGTGCAGGCCACGTTACAATGTTGTGTGAAGCACTATGATTGCCAATAATTTTTCGTATTTTATAAACGATCCCAGCATAACTGAATTAAAAAGAAGTGTATTATTTTATACTTCTACACTCTCAGTATTATATCAATTTTAGGTATAATCATGGTAACTAAAATGTTTAAATATAAATTTATGTAATACTAAAGTTGAAAATAAACTGAGGATTTTAAGGGAGTGAGAAAAGGGAAAATTTTGATTGCTTGAAAGTATTTACAGCCTGCTGTGTGTATCTTGTGTCATTTATTTGCCATGTGTAGTGCTGAAAAGTGTCTTTTATGTATAGCTGCCTTGGCTGTCGAAGAGCTTGGCTTTGAGCGATTTCATGCATTAATTCAGTAAGTAACATCGGAACATTTAAAATACTTACCTTGTGGACACATTGCCATTTTAATTCTGTTCATACTGGGGAAAGGTACTTAGTTTTATATGCCTTAGATTAATTTGTTTTCAAATTAAGAAATAATTTGTAAAATGTGTACTTAAATTATTCAGATTCCTAAATTAACTATCAAAATACACTTTTTTAAAAACTCTAAAAGCTTTTTCATCATGACAATGAAAAAATAATTTTAGCTTAATGTTTCCCTGTCCTGAGTATAAAGGTTCCTAGTAGAATAAGTATTTGAATTATTTATTGTTTATTAAAATATACTTTCTATAGTTTTCATTAAAGCTGCCATGTCTTCATTAGATCATTTAAACTTTTTATTACAAAATAAAAGGGAAGATAGCTATGATGATAGAATTATAGGTCGCATTTTGAAATAAAACATTAATATTTTTAAAAAGTTGCAGATACACAAAAGTCAAATTTTGTTCTTATTTTTTTTTTAATATTTTTTATTGATTTTTTTACAGAGAGGAAGAGAGAGGGATAGAGAGTTAGAAACATTGATCAGCTACCTCTTGCACACTCCCCATTGGGGACGTGCCTGCAACCAGCGTACATACCCTTGACCGGAATTGAACCCGGGACCTTTCAGTCAGTGAGCTGATGCTCTATCCACTGAGCCAAACCGGTTTTGGCAAAATTTGTTTGTTCTTAAACTCATCTTAGAAGAGGGCCACTTTATTCCTTAAATAACTTTATGATTGTTGAAAAATTTATTAATGCTAGACAGTTCACCTAAGAGATGAAGACATCCCCTAGCAAGTACGCATTCTATCTTAATGGCATGTATTATATATAGTGACAGTTGTCGGCAATAGCTTTTGCTTTTAATGACTAAGTTTATATTTGAACATTTGAGACACAAAAATCTCCTGTTTTTATATGTAAATTTTAATGTATAAGACAATTGAAGAATTTTCCCATTTACGTAAGTAGTAAACCTTATGATGGTACTCATATTTAATTCTTTTCACCCCCCAGGAAAAGATCATTTGGAAATTTATCTGAATTAAAAGATGCTGTCTTGGACCAGCATTCAATGTGGGGAAGCAAATTTGGAGTATTGCTTTTTCTGTATTCTGTGTTATTGACAAAGGTTTGTTGAAGATGTTTCTGCTGGCTTTTATTAGTTTGAGTTTAGTATATTTTCCTGCTATAAGGACAAAATTTATTCTTTTTTAAAAAAATAAACCTTTATTGTTAAGATTATTATTAATTGTTCTCCTTTTCCCCCCTATATCTCCCCTCCACCTGGTTCCCACCCCACCCTCTGCCCTTATCCTCCCACCACTGTCCTCATCATAGGTGTACAATTTTTGTCCAGTCTCTTCCCATACCCACCACATTCCTTTCCCCTTGAGAATTGTCAGTGCATTCCCTTTCTATGCCCCAGATTTTATTATATTCACCAGATTATTCTGTTCATCAGATTTTTTATTCACTTGATTTTTAGATTCACTTGTTGATACATAATTTGTTGTTCATAATTTTTATCTTTACCTTTTTCACTTCTTCCTCTTCTTAAAGAATACCTTTCAGCATTTCATATAATACTGGTTTAGTGGTGATGAACTCCTTTAGCTTTTTCTTATCTGTGAAGCTCTTTATCTGACCTTCAATTCTGAATGATAGCTTTGCTGGGTAGAATAATCTTGGTTGTAGGTTCTTGCTATTAATCACTTTGAATATTTCTTGCCACTCTCTTCTGGCCTGCATAATTTCTTTTGAGAAATCAGCTGATAATCGTATGGGTACTTCCTTGTAGGTAACTAATTGTTTTTCTCTTGCTACTTTTAATATTCTCTCTTTGACTTTTGCTCTAGACATTTTAATTATGATGTGTCTTGGTGCAGTTCTTTTTTAAAAAAATATTTTTTATATATATTTATTGATTTTTTACAGAGGAAGAGAGAGGGACAGAGAGTTAGAAACATTGATGAGAGAGAATCTTTGATTAATCGATCAGCTGCCTCTTGCACACCCCCTACTGGGGATGTGTCTGCAACCAAGGTACATGCCCTTGACCGGAATCGAACCTGGAACCTTTCAGTCTGCAGGCCGATGCTCTATCCACTGAGCCAAACTGGTTTCTGCTTGGTGTAGTTCTCTTTGGATTCCTTTTATTTGGGATTCTCTGCATTCTTTGGACTTATAAGTCTCTTTCTTTCACCAGGTTGGGGAAGTTTTCTGTTATTATTTCTTCAAATAGGTTTTCAATATCTTGTGCTCTCTCTTCTCCTAGAACCCCCACAATTCGGATGTTGGTATACTTGAAGTTGTCCCAGAAGTTAACCTTACACTATCTTCATATTTTTGGAATCTTCCCCCTCCACCCCCCATGGGTGTGTTTTGCTTTTTGTATTTCAAATCTTTGACTTGATTCTTGTGTTCCTCTAGTCTGCTGTTGGATCTCTGTATATTATTCTTTATTTCAGTCAGGGTATGCTTTATTTCTAGTTGGTCCTTTTTTATATCCTTGAGGGTCTCACTAAATTTCTCAGAGGTTTCTAGAAGATTCTTAAGTAACCTTAGAATCATGGTTTTGAACTCTATATCCAGAAGTTTGCTTTCCTCCATTTCTGTCGTTTGTGACCTGTTTTTTTGTCTCTGCATTTTGGCTGCTTACCTGTGTTGCTTACCTGCTGTCATTTGTAACCTGTTTCTTTGTCTCTATCATTTGTGTCATTTGTGTCTGACTTTTCTGTCATTTGTGACCTGTTTCTTTGTCTCTGCATTTTGGCTGCTTACCTGTGTTGATAGAGTGGCTTTGTGTGCTAGGTGTCTTATAGGGCCCAGTGGCTCAGCCTCCCCAGTTACCTGAGGTGGACACTCTTGGTCCACCCCTTTGTGGGCTGTGTGCACAGTCTTGTTGTAGTTAAGCCTTGATTGTTGTTGGTATTACTGTGAGGAATTGACCTCCAAGCCAGTTGGCTGTGTGAGGTTCAGCTGTGTCTACAATAGGAGAACTTCTGTGCTGGAATCACCCTTATGAGACAAGAGTGTCCCTTATGGATCTGAGGAGTTGTAATCTGGATGGTCCCCATGGGGATGCTAATTTAGCCTCTGCCTGAGGCCACCCAGCAGGAGCTATGAAGAGATATGCAGATTCCTCTTTTTTGTTTGGGTTTTGGAGGTGCCCAGATGAGGCCCATCTGTGAAGCAATGCAAGCTGCTATGGGGCCTCAGCCTTCTTTTGGATGTTCTTGGTCTCACTGACTCTGTTGCAGTTAGTTAGGTAAGATTAGAATTCAAAGGACCAGGCTATTCATATGCAAAATCATCTGAGCTCAGCTTGAATGGGGCAGAGTCTCAGAGCAGAGCAAATAGCAATGGCTTCATTGGGTGGGATCTCTGGGTGAAGCACACAACAATGGCTTCCCGTCAGCCCTGCCCTAAGAGGCCCCTAGGTCTCAGTGTCCTGTGGTGATTGTTGCAAGCATCTTGAGAGATAGCTGCCCTCGAGAGTTTTACCTGCTGCCAGACAGTCCAGTTTTTCTTCCTATGAGTCTGCTTCCCCAGAGTCTCACCCAGAACTGGAGTTCAGAGCAGTTGGGAGCTTTTGTCTCCTTCCCGATTGAGAAAGCCAGCCTCATACTCAGTTGCCAGCCCTCTCCACATGTGCTCCTCCCTTTTTGTGCGAGCCTCCGTACCTCTGCCTTATGCAGTTCCTGTGAGTCTCAGTGTGCTTTTCTCTTTCCTTCTAGTTGTAGAATTTCCACTCAGCCAGCCTTCCTGTGGTTTTGGGTGATGTCTGTTTTGTCATTTAATTATAGTTTTGAAATTGTTGTGTGAGGCTGCAGTTTAGATGTTTACCTATGCCACCATCGTGGTTTCTCCAAAATTTATTCTTGATGCTGTTTCTAAATCTCAGAATAAAACTCATGCTAATAATAATTCTCTTTCTTTCCACTTACTTGTTACTTAACCACTTTGAAATTGACTTTCACCCCTGTTCTTCTGGACCATAGAGGTTATCATTAATGTCCTGTGAAATACACTAAGTTCCTCTGAATATTTTTCTTTCTTTCTTTATTTTTTTCTTCTTTTTTCTGCAGACCATGGGATATCTTGGGCACCATAACTTTTTGAGTCAATGCTTTAAAAAAAAATATCTTTCTGGATACATACTATTGGTTCCGTTTCTCTGGTAAACCTTTAATAATACATGGAGTTAAGCAATCAGTAAAATCCAGAGTATAATAAACTCTACAAAAAACAGACTTAAAAGCTATACTAATGTATTAAAATAGACTTAAAAACTAAATATGTGTTAATGTGTATAAATAAAATTTCATTTCATTCTAAAATATTTTATCACAATTTAGTTGGAAGTGGATAATTGAAGATTAAAAAAACCTAATTGATAATTATGTTACTGTGAAATAATGTATGGCGTTAGAAGTATGTAAATTGGCTTGGTCTGGTAGTTCAGTTTGAGTTTATTTCTTTTGCTCTTAGCAATGTCTGGAAATTGACACCTTAACCTCTTCTAAAAAGCTCTTTCTTTTTTTTTTTTTAAATAAATCTTTATTGTTCATATTATTACAAATGTTCCTCATTCCCCCCCCCCATTGCTCCCCTACACCAAGTTTCAATTCAATTCTCTGCCCTTTCCCCATCCCCCATTGTCCTCATCCATAGGTGCAGTTTATGTTCAGTCTCTTCCCGCCCCGCTCCACTCCCCATTTCCCCAAGAATCATCAGTCCACTCCCCTCCCATACCTCTGATTCTATTATATTCACCAGTTAATATTGTTCATCATTTTTACTTCCCTTGGTTTTTAGACTCACTTGTTGATAGTTACGTGTTTGTTCATAATTTTTATCTTTATTTTCTTCCTCTTCCTAAAGAACCCCTTTTAGCAATTCATATAATTCTGGCTTGGCAGTGATGAATTCCTTTAGCTTAAATTTATTTGTGAAGCTCTTTATCTGGCCTTCGATTCTGAGTGATAGCTTTGCTGGGTAGAGTATTTTTGGCTGTAGGTTGTTGTTATTCATCACCTTGAATATTTCTTGCCATTCCCGTCTGGCCTGCATGGTTTCTGTTGAGAAATCAGCTGACAGTCGTATGGGTGCCCCTTTATAGGTAACTACCTGCTTTTGTCTTGCTGCTTTTAATATTCTCTCTTTGTCTTTAGCTCTTGGAATTTTAATTATGATGTGTCTTGGTGTGGTTCTTTTTGGATTCCTTTTGTTTGGGGTTCTGTGTGCTTCCTGGACATGTAAATCTATTTCTTTCACCAGGTGGGGGAAGTTTTCTGTCACTATTTCTTTCAATATGTTTTCGGTATTTTGCTCTCTGTCATCTTCTGGGATGCCCATAATTCTGATGTTGGTTCGCTTGAAGTTGTCCCAGAGGTTTCTTACATTATCTTCAACTTTCTGGATTCTCTTGTCTTCTTGCTTCTGTGGAGGAGTGTCCTCTGGCTCTTTGTGTTGCAAATCTTGGACTTGATTCTTACAATCTTCCATTCTGTTTTTAGGACTCTGTATAATATTATTTATTTCAGAGATTGTATTCTTTATTTCTAGTTGACCTTTTATTATTTCTTGTTGACCCTTTATTATTTCTTGTTGATCCTTTATTATTTCTTGTTGATCTTTTTTCATATCCTCATAGGTCTCATTTATTTTATCGGCCTTTTCTAGGAGATTGTTGAACATCCTTATAAGCGTGGTTTTGAACTCTATATCCCGTCGCTTTTTGTCCTCCATTTCTTTCGTTTGTGATCTGTTTCCTCGTTTCGACATTTTCGCTGCTTCCCTGAGTTGGTAGGTTGGGAGGATCAGCTGTGTCTATGCCAGGAGACAACCTTATTCCACTAGACTTGGAAACCTGCAAAAGCCTCTCTGAGTTCAGCTTGGATGGGGCAGAGTTTCAGGGCGGAACCTACAGCCTTGGCTTCCGGTTAGCCCCGCCCTCTGAGGTTCCTGAGTCTCAGTGTACCTCAGTGTCCTTTGGTACTCCTTGCAAGCACCTCTGAGAGAAAGGCGCCCTGGAGCTTCCCCCGCTTCCAGACAGTGTAGTCTCTCCCCCAACAAGCCCACAACTGGGGTTCAGAGCAGTTGGAAGTGGGGTTAAGCACAGTCCAGAGCTTATGTCTCCTTCCCGCTAGGGCGATCTCGTGGCCCAAACAACAGTCTGTCCTCTGTGCGCATAAAGTGCGCGACTCAGGGGCTCTGCTATTTGCCGCTCTCCCTGAGCTTCTGCCTTACAGCCCAGATTCCCCCTGTATGAGGCTGGGGCCCGAGGGTCTTGCCCAGGACTGGGGTTCAGTGCAGTCAGAACTGGGGCTCAGCACATTCCTGAGCTTTTGAGTCCTTCCCGCTGGGGCAATTCAGCAGCTCAGGGAACAGTCCGTCCTCTGCGGGCAATGTGCGGGACTCCGGGGCTCTGTCTTTCTCGCCGCTTGGCTGAGCTTCCGCCTTACAGCCCAGATTCCCTCTGTATGAGCCTGGGACCCCCGGGGTCTCGCCCAGAACTGGGGTTCAGTGCAGTCGGAGTTGGGGTTCAGCACGGTCCGGAGCTTTTATCTCCTTCCCGCTGGGGAACGCCAGCCAGGCACTCAGCCGCCCCTCCTCTCTGGCTCCGTCCTCTCCCCGCGCGCACCGCGCCTCCGTACCTCAGGCTTTTACAGCTCCTCTGGTTTTCCTTCTGGTTTTCTCTTTCCTTCTAGTTGTAGAATTTCCAGTCAGTCAACTTTCCTGTAGTTCTGGATAGTGTCCACTCTATATTTTAGTTGTATTTTTTTAAATTGTTGAGGGCGGCTGCAGTTAGGCAGTTACCTCTGCCGCCATCTTGTTGTGTCTACTCTAAAAAGCTCTTTCTAATCCCCACTTCCTTTTTAACTAATCTGATAAATCATTGAACTAAGTTCTCTTTCTGCAATGTCTCAAAATAACTCTTTTTTTGGTTTATATCTTTCCATGTTTACCTATTATATTCTTATTTCTCTTCTCCAGTAAGACCCCCCTCCCCCACCCTAAGCTCTTATATTCCATTAATTTCAGCCCTTGGGTTCTGTATTCTGCTTCTTTTATGGATATTTCATTCCCTCAGCTTACCTTTATGTGTTTAATTTCAATATATACAATACTAGTCCTGCCCCTTCCCCCCAGTGCCTATTAGTCCTAGTTATCTAATCAGACTTAATAGAACTTCTTTCACTTGACACATGCTTATTGAGTATTGACTATATGTTAGGCTCTGGGCTGATAATATTGGGGATAGAATTGTATTGAATGGTTCCTCTTCAATGTAGTACAAAACAATTGACACATTAATGATTACTTCCTTTATGGCAGCTATTTTTTTTTTTTTTTTTTTGGTATGTGTGTGTGTGTGTGTGCGCGCGCGAGCGCACACGTGTGTGTTGTATGCACAAAGGAGGGAAAATAGTAAAGATATGCCTAACTTTATTTGGTGAAATGAAAGTGGGGGGGCATTGTATAGTAGAGATCATTCAATGAGTGATGAAAAGTTTTCTAGACAGAAAAGCTGTGGGAAGCTCTTGCTTCTTGGCCATCGACTTGACATCCAGACTGAGGAAGACCCAAAAATTTCAGGGTCACGTGAGCCACGGCCACAGCTGGATTGGCAAACATAGGAAACACCTGGGGGGGCAAGGTAATGCTGGTGGCTTGCATCATCACAGGATTAACTTTGACAAATATCACCAGGTTACTTTGGGAAAGTTGGTATGAGGCATTATCACTTAGAGAGGGACCAGAGCTTCTGCCAAACTGTCAACCTGGGTAAACTGTGTACCCTGGTCAGTGAGCAGACACGGGTAAATGCTGCCAAAAGCAAGACTTTAGCTGCTCCTGTCATTGCTGTGGTGCGATTGGGCTACTACAAAGTTCCAGGGAACAGAAAGTTCCTAAAGCAGCCTGTCATTGTGAAGGTCAAATTCTTCAGAAGAGCTGAGAAGATTATTAAGGTTGTTGGTGGGACCTGTATCCTGATAGCTTGAAGCTACATGGAAGGAAGTTCATGGCTGGTCCCATATGGACACAAGATGACCACCAGGGGAGGGTAGTTGGGAGGGACCAGGCCTGCAATGGAGGGCAGTTGGGGGCGATCAAAACTGCAGGGGAGGGTAGTTAGGGGTGACCAGGCTGACAGAGGAGGGAAGTTGGGGGCAACCGGGATGGCAGGGAAGGGCAATTGGGGGGAACCAGGCCTGCAGGGGAGGCCAGTTAGGGATGACCAGGCCTGCAGCGGAGCACAGTTAGGGGTTACCAGGCCTGCAGGGAGGACAGTTAGGGGCAAACAGGTTGGCAGGGAGCAGCTACGCATCAATCAGGCTGTCAGGGGAGTGGTTAGGGGGTTATCAGGCTGGCAGGCAAAGCATTTAGGGGAAATCAGGAAGGAAGGCAGGCAGGCAAGCAGTTGGGAGCCAGCAGTCCTGGATTGTGAGAGTGATGTCTGGCAGCCGGACATCCTTCTGGGGGTCCCAGATTAGAGAGGGTGAAGGCTGGGCTGAGGGACACACACTTCCATGCACGAATTTCGTGCACCAGGTCTCTAGTAGTCTATAATAATAAAAGCACATACTAATTAGACTGGATGTCCTTTCAGATGAAGCTGGGGCTGTGAGGGATGTCCTTTCAGATGAAGCCCGGGCCCCAGGTGCCTGCGGGCAGCAGGGGAAAAGAAGGTCTACTTTATTTTCTTTCTTTTTAAAAAAATATATCTTATTGATTTTTTACAGAGAGGAAGGGAAAGGATAGAGAGTTAGAAATATTGATGAGAGAGAAACATCAATCAGCTGCCTCCTGCACACCTCCTACTGGGGATGTGCCCACAACTAAGATACATGCCCTTGACCGGAATCGAACTTGGGTCCTTTCAGTCCACAGGCTGATTCTCTATCCACTGAGCCAAACCAGTTAGGGCTGGAAGATCTACTCTTGCATGCATTTCGTGCATTGGGTCTCTAGTAAAGGTATAATCATTTGGGGGCATGACATGTGTCTGGTAACCATAGTGGTTTCATATTACTGCAGCATAAGCCACCAGAAAAGCAACAGTGGAAGATGAGACTGGGTAGTTATATAAATAAGGTTTAGAGTGTGAAGATTCTTGTATATTATGAAAAAATATTTATGATTTCCTGTGGCTAAAATTAGAATAAAACAAGAATTTTCAACAAGGATGTAACAAGACCTTCTTGTTAATAAAAGTTTCCTTAAATTGGGATAAGAGTTGTGTTGGAGGGAGTTGGTGTGTGGAGTATAAGTCTAGAATCAGAAAAACTAGAAAAGTGTTTATTGAAATAGTGAACCTAAGCTAGGACAGTGAGTGTGGAAATGGAAAAGAAAAGGGGCATATTTAGAAGGAAGGATTTAGAAATTTAAAACATTTGGGAGGATGTTTAAGTGAAAGTATCAAAAGTTATTGATAGGTGGTTAGAAATAGTGGAGATCAGTGGTAGAGGTATCTAAGGTGACTGGCTTCTTATGACTTCATCTTAACTGTTCATTATTTTTCCAGTTTTTTGTACTCAAGACTTTGGATATCTCCCCCGTCTCTTGTCCTTTGCAGCCAATAAGCCATCATATCTAGTTTTTGTTCTTTGAATCTGTCTTTGAAATGATGTCCCCGCCCTCTCCAGTGGTTATGTCACTTGTTCCTATTGTTTATTTTGGCTTTATCAGAGCCTGCTTTGTATTGTTTACAAAGAAGATAAGCACAAGATCTCATACTTGTTTGTGTCCTTCTAATGTAGTTACACAATCATTAAATATTTTGATCATTGAAATTGTCTCTTTAACCCTTAGAAATGACCTGTGATCTGATACAATCAATGGTAGATTATCTTTATTGTTTTGGTGTTGTGCTTAGGTCCTCTTGTAATGGTCCAGTATCTACACCTGTTGGGATTTGGATGCCCTTTGGGGGATTAAAAATATCAAGAAAATGAGAAGCTTCCTGCCATCTTAATGTATATTTTTGTGATACACATTTGAATGACCAATATTTGTGAGAACACACAATCAGAAACAAACCTTCCATTTTCTTATGTATTTCTTATACCTTTTGTGACTTTAAATTTATATCTTTATCAACATTCATATGTGTATATATTTAGTACCAATAAATGATTTAAGAAAATATATCAGATGCTTTTTAAATGACCTAAGACAGCCGTGGGCAAACTACGGCCCGTGGGCCGCATCTGGCCCGTTCGGCTGTTCTATCTGGCCCGCGGAGCCGAAAGAGCGGAGGGTTCTCTTGCTCTCCCCTCCGCTCCTTCACCAGCAGCCCAAGATGAGAGTGCCAGCATGGTCAGGTTGCTTTTGTTCCGGCCCTTCGGTCCAGTTTAAGAACCCATTGTGGCCCTCGAGTCAAAAAGTTTGCCCATCCCTGACCTAAGAGAACATATCAGGTGCTTTAGCAGGTATATTAGTTTTGAATTCAACCTAAAGTGAAATGAATATTAATTTATGATGAAATAATTTTCTCTCTCCTCTTGAAATTTAAACATTATTTCTCTATCCATTTAAACAACATTGGATCTATTACATATATTCTTTATATAGTGCCCATGAAAGAAAATAAAAAGATATTCTTGGAGAAACTACTTGTTACTATTATCACCTCATATGTACCCCTAATTCATATCTGGTTAGTTTTTTTGGGAGAAAAGTTACTTATAAATAATTATGTTTTATTAATTTATAGTATGAACTGGTTAATTTTTAAACTACAATTAGCATTTCTAGTTTCTAAAATAAGCCAAGAATATTTGCTTTCTTTAGGGCATTGAAAACATAAAAAATGAAATTGAAGATTCAACTGAACCTTTGATAGATCCTGTGTATGGACATGGCAGGTAATTATCTAAAATCTCTTATCTCCTCAAATGGACTTTAATTTAAGAACTTGACTTAGAATAAAGTACTACGGAGCCAGAAATTTTTGCTTGTCAGTTGTTGACAGCATAAAGTGTATGAATTTGAGCCATCTGTGCTGTATGCATTGCTTGCCTTGTGTATGAAATGTAATTTCTAATTTATGTTTATGTATGGAGTACATTTATTGTAGTACATATTTTGTCTCAAGATGGCAGGGAGTATTGTAACAACTTCTGCTTGATGTTTCATTTATGAAACTTTAGCAGGTGAAATTTGTTCATTTTGACTTAGAAATAAGTGTATCCTTACCTATTTATGAATGCTTTCTTGTGGGGGTGAAATTTTTTTCTTCTTATTTTTCTCTATGAAACTACCTTTTTTCTCAAGCTTTTTAATGGCTAATTCTGTTAAAATTGATACAACAGTGACTATTAACTCACTCTAAAAAATAAGTACTTTTTGCCCTGGCTGGTGTTTCCTAGGTGGTTAGAGCAGTGCCCCCCCCACACTTCGAGAGCCTTGGGTTCTCCCTCTCTCTTTCTCTTTTCCTCTTCTTTCCTTTCTTCCACTCTCTCTAAATATCAATGGAAAAAAAATATCTTCAGGTGAGGATTAACAACAACAATAAAAAGTGCTTTTCTTTAGAACTTTCTGTTTCAGAGGTTAAAATTCACATGTTTCATCAAATATAACATAACATTTATATGTGTACTAGAGGCCAATGCATGAAATTCGTGCAAGGGCCTTGACACCCTCCCCTGCCACGGCTGCCTGGGCCCCACAACAGTGGCTTCATCCAGAAGGTCGTCTGGAGGGATGTCTGGTCTAATCAGCATATTATGCTTTTATTATTGTAGATTATTATAGATTTTTAAAAGATGATTATATATAGTAAGTAAATTATCAACCTAGGTATCATTTTTAAAAATTAAATTTAGTATCTTAGATAAAGTTTCTACATTTATGTAAATAAATGGAACAATAGATTCATTTAGTGATCCAGTTAATAAGACTGTTGTTTAGTGAGTGTATAAAATGAAAAATATAAGGTTTTTCCTAACTTTGTTTCTTAACATAATTTAATAAGTCATTTCCTTATGCCTTACCATAGAGATAATTTTATATGAAAATTAGTTTATTCATATTTTAATTACTTTTTAATTTTTATTAATAGCCAAAGTTTAATTAACCTCCTATTGACTGGACATGCTATTTCTAATGTATGGGATGGTGATAGAGAATGCTCAGGAATGAGTAAGTATATTCTTTGTGTATTTATCTAATTTATGATTAATATTGAACTAGAATATAGTTGGTTGTTATTCATCTATTTAATGGCTCTGCATTACTTAGAGGTTAAGGTAAGTGTCTTATAATCAAAGAATTGTTTACAGTTTTCATGGCACCATAACATGAAGAGCATAAACTTTGGAGGCAAACTGGGCCTCAAATCCCAACTTCCTTATCGTCTCAAGCTTTAGCTTTCTGTAGTATAAAATTGGGATTATAGGACTGTCTTCTTTAGAAAAAGTAAAATGTAGATCTCTTTATATAATCCTAGTTCATTTTCATGCAGCAGTATCTAAGTCTGGAAAACTAGCATTTTGCTTAAAATTGAGAATTACTATAAGTATTATAATTTGAAATTTTATCTTTGAGAGTCTAGTGCTTTTTCCAGTATTATTATTATTATTATTATTATTATTATTTTATATATTTTATTGATTTTTTACAGAGAGGAAGGGAGAGAGATAGAGAGCATGAGAGAGAAACATCAACCAGCTGCCTCTTGCACACCCCCTACTGGGGATGTGCCTGCAACCAATGTACATGCCCTTGACCGGAATCGAACCGGGGACCTTTCAGTCCACAGACCGAGACCGACGCTCTACCACTGAGCCAAACTGGTTTCGGCTCCAGTATTATTTTTAATGTAAATAATTTCCTTTAGGATGCTGCACACATTTAATGTCATCTGAATTTTAAACCACTACCCTCTCCACCACTACCTCCATTTCTGGTCTTAGTTATTCTTTCCTGTAGCTTTATATGTTGCCAGGACATTGAAATGACACACCTTTGGCCAATCCATCCAGTTAAGGAGACCTGATACATTGCTCGGAATAAAATGCCCTTCAGGTTATTGCTGAGTCAGTCTAAATTAATGTATTTACCCATTCAACTTATATTGAACTAGAGGCCCGGTGCACGAAATTCATGCATGGAGCCTGGGGGGGGGGAGGGTGGTGTCCCGCAGCCCAGCCTACACCCTCTTCAATCTGGGACTCCTAGAGGGATATCCAACTGAAGCCAGACATCCCTCTCACAATCCAGGACTGTTGGCTCCCAACTGCTCACCTACCTGCCTTCCTGATTGCCCCTAACTGCTTCTGCCTGCCAGCCTGATCACCCCCTAACCACTCCCATGCCAGCCTGATTGATGTCTTAATTTCTCCCCTGCCAGCCTGTTTGCCCCTAACTTCCCTCCTATGCCAGCCTGGTCACCCCTAACTGCCTTCCCCCATTGGCTTCTTTAGGCTGCAGAGCTACCTTGTATTAATAGTAGATCTTTAGACATACTCTCACCTCCTTGCTGTCAGGTGATTGAGAGTCCTGGCTGTCAGGTAGCAGGGAACTGTCTGCCCAATGGTCAATTCTCTAAGGGTGGGACTTCCTCCTCCCTGTTGTCAGATGGCTGTCAGACCACTGAGAGCTGTCTGACCAATGGCTGATTCTGGCTGATTCTGTGGGGGTGGGACTTCCTCCTACCTGCTGTCAGAGTCTGGGCCAGCACAAACTGGGACACAGCATCAAGTCCCTCTGAGCCAGAAGACCTAGAGTCAACTCCTCGCCCACTTGTGTCCCCCCCTGAATGCAACATCCAGTCTCACAGAGGGGCTGACAAGCCCAGACATGCCTGAGGCTGGGGAGCAGTGAGGCTGGATCTGCCACTGGAGTAGGTGGATCCCACCTGTCCACTTGGTCCCCAGGATCCCTGGCCGGGCCCATAGGCCCAAGCAATCCAGTCTCGCTGCTCAGCCCCAGACACTCCAGAGCAGCCAGGCTTGATCCACTACTGGAGTGGGTGCAGGCCACATGACCCCTGGCTGGACACCCCAGGCGCCTCCCAGCTGCACACCCGGCCACTGGTGGAGGGGATCGGCGCGTGGGGATCTGAAGCCTCCCAGCCGAACACTCCAGGCTGTCTCCATTGGCTGGCGGTGGGGATTGGTTGATGGCCTGGGATCCCTGTGTGGGGCCTGGCCGTCTCCCAGCCGAATATTCAGGGCTGCCTCAGCTGGTGGTGGGATCGGTTTGTGGGGGCGCCAGTACCTCCCACCAGACTGTGGGACTCTGGAAGGGACTGGACTGGGGGACTCTGGCGGGAGCTGAGAGCACTGGGTGCCGCCATTTTGTGGCTATGGGCACTGCCATTTTTGTAGCAGAGTGACGTCTAATTTGTATATTACTCTTTTATTAGATAGGATAACTACTGTGTACCTTATATCGAAGTATGTAGTAGAGGACAGCAAGTTCCATAGCCCTTATAGTTCACAGGGACATTTCTTTCTTTGTTCCATAATTAGATAAAACTGTCAACAAATGTCAGAAGCAAATACGATTGAGAAAATAATAGTTACTGATTTCTGGTCCCATTTAACTGGTTGTCTTGATCTTAAATTTGAATTTTTCTCAAGTTTTAGAAATTCGTATAGTCAGTGAACAGAAACATGAAGGGATATAACTTTAAGGAAATCAGTAGAATTGTATAATTTCAGAATTAAAAAGCAACTCTTGTATATTATGTTAAGTGAAATAAGTCAGAAAAATTAAGAATCATGATTTCACTTATGTGAGATATAAAAAAATCAGATGGAAAAAGTTAAGAACCGTATGATTTCACTCATGTGAGATATCTGGGCGGCCAGATTATTATGACCACCCATCAGTACTTTGTTGGTCCACCTTTTGCCTTCAGTACTGTGGCGATTCTTCTTGGCATTGACTCCACGAGATGCTGAAAGGAGATGTGAGGAATCTGACACCATGCCTGATGTAGCACTGTCCAGTTCTGTGAGATTTGGTGGTTGTGGAATCTGCTGCCTGATGGCTCTTTTAATTTTATCCCACAAATGCTCAATTGGGTTGAGATCTGGTGATTGTGGGGGACATCTAAGCAAAGTAAGTTTCCCTCATGTTCCTGGAACCACGCCTGCACAATATAAGCACCGTGGCATGGCACATTGCTTGTTGGAGGAAGCCATCTCCATTGGGATATGACATCAACATGATAGGATGAACTTGGTCAGCAACAATACTTAGGTATGTTGTGCTATTCAGACATTGTTCTACATGAATTTAAGGGCACAAATCATGCCAGGAAAATATACCCCAAACCATAATACTGCCCCCACTAGCTTGAATGATTGTACTCATGCATGTGGGGTGCATGCTTTCATGCTGTTTCCGTGAAATTCTCACTTTGGCATCTGCATGATGCAACTGGAAACTTGATTCATCAGACCAAATAACTTTTTTCCAATGTTCAACTGTCCAATCCTTATGTTCCTGTGCAAATTGGAGATGTTTTATCTTGGTAACTGCAGATAGCAAAGGTGTTTGAACAGGCCTTTTTGGCTTCCATATCCCATACGATGCAGTGTATGGCTAATTTGCCTACAAACGTCAGGCGGTCATAATAATCTGGCCATTCAGTGTATATGAACAATACAAATAAACAAACTAAAAAACTCAGACAATGACAATAGTATTGTGGTTACCAAAGGGAAGGGTAGTTGTAAAGGGTAGAAGATGTAAAATATATGGTGACTGAAGATTTGACTTTGGGAGGAGAACACACAATGCAACATACAGATGTATTATAGAATTGTATACTGCAACCTATATCATTTTATTAACCAACTACCATGTTTCCCCGAAAATAAGACATCCTCCGAAAATAATACCTACTTACAGGTTTCCTTCTGAGTGAAATATAAGGCATCCCCCAGAAAATAAGGCCCCCAGGCTCTGTCTCAGAATGAAAATTAATTTACCATAAACTGGTCACTAGGGCCGCCCTGACTGGCGTCTAGCAACCAGTGACGTTACACAGAGTCCTGACGTCACTGCTGTGTGAATGGAGAGAAATCAGCGTGGAAACTTTGTGAAACCTAAACTGCAAGAAGTTGTGACTTGGGTGAAGAATTCATGGGAGAAAATCACTGACAGTTGCATTGCAAATGCACTGCGAGCAGGCTACCTTGACAAGAAGTACTCATTTAAAGACAGTGCTATTGCTAAACATGAGAGATTTGGTCCACTGATTCTGAAAGAAATGGAGTCACAAGAAATTCACCAGGAAATCCAGGAATTGGATCGTTATGATGATGTTCCAGAAGATGATGACATGATTGTCATTGAATAAATGAGTAAATTCTTGATACTGTAGGATTCACAGTTTGTCTGGTTTGTGTTGACAACTACTGTACTACCATACTGTATACAGGTAATAAATTTCCTTTATTTTCATTTAACAATAAATGTGTACCATATTCTTCTTCATGGAAAAATAAGACATCCCCTGAAAAGAATACCTAGCGCATCTTTGGGAGCAAAAGTTAATATAAGACACTGTCTTATTTTCGGGGAAACAGTGTAGAGTCGCAGTGCATGAATTTGTGCACGGCCAGGGCTATGGGCAGTTGGCTAGCCAGCCCACCCCCAATTAGGGTGGGCGGGGCTGATCGGGGGCAGGGCCACAGGTCGGACTCCTGGTCGAGGGGACAATTTGCATATTAGGCTTTTATTATATAGGATGTCACACCCAAATAATTAATGCAATTAAAAAATTATATAATTTCAGAATTAAAAGCATCTCAGCATGTTCCAACCCTTCAATTTACTATTTACAAAATTTAAGAACTACCTTCCCTCCCTACTTTAGATAATTTATGGGATTTATTTACTTCATGATGAGGTTAGAATGAGGACCTAGCTTGCTAATTTCTGGCAAAAAAGTAAAAATGTAAACAGTAAAATTCACAGACAGATCACTACAAAATTTAGAAATTACTAAAATGTAGTAAATTACTAAATTACTACAAGAAATTACCTTGCTGAATTTTTTTGTAATCAGAATGAGGACTCTCATTTTGAATTCTCATTCTGATTAATACCTGTTAGCATTTCATTCTGCCAATAAAAGGTGTCAGTCTCTCTTGAGTAATATGGAGGTTTTTTTCTTTCTCTTGCCCACATTGGCTTATGCACATCTCCTTTCTTCTTCTGTCGATGGCTTCCTGGCAGTTGGTCATCTTATATCATCATACCTAATAATAGACAAACATGTAAACTGACCGTACCTCCGCTATGCCCACAGCCAATCAGAGTGAGTATACAAATTAACTCAACAAATAAGGTGGTTAATTTGCATATGTACGTGCCCAGCAGCCTGGGTTCTGGGAACATTCTCCGCATCCAGGTCACTCCGAGGTAGGCGCCTTGTGGGTGCTGAGCAACCTGGGAAAGGCCTGAGCCAGGGGGCTCCTGGGCAGGGGTGGAGCTGGAGATGGGAAGGAGCTGGAGGGGGGGGGGGGGACCTGCCCAGACCCCAAGCTTTGGCCAGAGGCTTTAGGCCTTGGCAGGGGTGGAGCTGGCGATTGGAGAGAGCTTGGTGGTCCCTGCCCAGGCCCCAAGCCTTGTCCAGAGGCCTTGGTCCTGGGCAGAGATGGAGCCAGAGTTTGGAGAGACCTGGGGGGCCCCTGCTCAGGCCCCAAGGCTTTTGGCTTTGGCAGGGGTGGAGCCTGCTATCAGAGGTAATTGGCATATCCTGCCCTAGGTGGTTTGGCTCAGTGGATAATGCCTAGGCCTGCCGACTGTAGGGTCCGGGTTCAATTCTGGTCAAGGGCATGTACCTAGGTTGCAGTCTCCTCCCTGTCTAGGGCCCAGGTCAGGGCTCATGTAGGAGGCAACCAATGAAAGTGTTCCTCTCACTTGGATGTTTACTTTTCTCTTCCACGTTTTCTAAAAATCAATGGAAACATATCCTCAGATGAGGATAAAAAAAAAAAAAGTAAAGCAAGAAATGTTATATCCTATGAAAGACACATCTTGAAAATGCTTAAAGAAAGTTGTCATTTTTTTCATGGTGAAGGTACTGGAGTCCGTGTTGATGAAAACACCTTTTAAAATTTAGTTGGCAAGCATTAGGAAGAGAGTCATTGAAGATGTTTAAAAAGAGCAATAACATATGACAAAATAAGAACATTAACCTGTCAGTTTGTAGAAAGTATTGATTGAGTTGGCATTTCAAAAGCACATAGTCTAGACAGGTTAAAGGTAATGAGATGAAAATGTTACTGGCAAAGAAAGAAAAAAAGATGTCAACTAGTACTTATGTACTTTATGCTGAGCATTATATTTTGGGTTTGTATCTTCCTAGCCTCAATAACTATATAAATCCTATAAAATAAAGAGGTAATAAGCAAATTGACCCTCATGCCCTCACAAAGATGGCTGTTTATGGCCAGGCCAGCAGAGGTGTTACTGAGGGACGACCAAACGCCTGAGCAAGCAGGCTGTGTTGGGTAACCAGGCCGGTAGGGGGGTTAGTGAGGGGTGACCAAATGACCAAGCAACAGGCTGCGTGGGGTGATCTGGCCAGCAGGGGGGTTAATGAGGGGCAACAGGCTGCATGGGACGATCAGGCCATCTGAGGGGGCATTTGAGGGTGACCAGACTGGCTGTGGGGTTGGGGGGTGGGCAGTAAGAGGTGACCAGGTTGGCGTGGGGTGGAAGTTAGGGGTGACCAGTCCAGCAGGGTGGCCAGTTGGGACGATTAAGCTGGCAGGGGGTGCAGTTGGGGGCGACCAGGCCGGCAAGGTGGGCAGTTGGGGACAATTAGGCTGGCTTGGGAGGCAGTGAGGAGCGACTAGGCTGGCAGGGGGGACAGTTGGGGGCGATCAGGCCAGCAGGGGGGGCAGTTAGGAGCGGACAGGCTGGCAGAGGGGGGCAGTTAGGGGTGACCAGGCCTGCAGGGGAGGCAGTTAGGGGCGATCAGGCTAGCATGCAGAGGCCATCCCCTGAAGGTTCCTGGACTGTGAGAGGGTGCAGGTCAGGCTGAGGGACCCCTCTCAAGTGCATGATTTTCATGTACTTCGGCCTCAAGATCTATTAATGAAAATTTAAGTTATGATGCAGTATGATAGATAAGAGCTTTTGCAGCTGATGTCTAGACCAGTGGTTGGCAAACTGTGGTTTATGAGCCGCAGTTTGCCGCTTTGTTGACTAATGATTTCGCCAACCACTGGTCTAGACTTATTCCTCTTACATAAGTGGAACTTTGTATGTGTTGAATAGCAACACCCAATTTCCTCCTCCTCCCAGGTTCCTGCAACCACATTTCTATGCTGAGTTTGACTACAGTATTTTAGATACCTTATATAAGTGGAATAATGTAGCATTTCTCCGATGATGAGCATATTTCATTTAGTATAATGTCTTCAATGTTTATCTATGTTGCCACACATGGTAGGAATTCCTTCTTTTGTAGACCTGAACAGTATTCCATATCATGTATATGCCACAATTTCTTTATCCATTCATTCATAACTGGATATTATTTCAACATCTTGGCTACTGTGAATAGTATTGCAATGAGCATGGGAATGCAGGTATCTCTAAGATTTTAATTTCAATTCCTTCAGATTAAATACATAAAAGTGGAATTGATGGGTCATAGAGTAGTTCTATTTTTAATTTTTTGAGGAACCTCCGTACAGTTTTTCATAGCTGTACCATTTTACATTCCCACCGACAGTCCACATGGGTTCCAAATTTTACTCTCCTCATCATTTTTTAAAAAATAGTGTCCATTCTAACAGATGTAAAGGGATGTCTCATTGGGTTTTGATACTGCATTTCTTAGTAGGGGGAGTTCAGGAGGCAGCTGATTGATGATATTTCTCTCTCACAGATATTTCTATCTCGCTCTTCCTCTCCCTTCCTCTCTCTCTACAAAACAATTAAAACACATATAAAAAATTACATAGTTGTCAGGTGTACAATTCTACAATACGTCATCTGTATATTGTACTGTGTGTTCATCACCCCATGTCATGTCTCCTTCCATCTCTGTTTATCTCCCCTTTACACTCTTTGCCTTCCCTCAGCCCCCTTTCCCTCCGGTAATCACCATACTATTGGCTGGGTCTATGAGGTTTTTATTTTTTGTTGACCTTCTCTCCCCTCCCCCCCTTAATCCCTTTACTTTTTTCACCCAGCTTTCCAAACCTCCTCCCCTCTGATAGTTATCAGTCTGTCCTCTCTATCTATGAGTCCGTTTCTATTTTGTTTGTTAGTTTATTTTGTTCATTAGATTCCACATATAAGTGAAATCATATGGTACTTGTCTTTCTCTGACTGGCTTATTTCTCTTAGCATAATATTCTACAGGTCCACCCATGCTGTCTGAAAGGGTAAGATTTTCTTCTTTTTGTGGCCAAGTAGTATTCCTGTATATAAATGTACCACAACTTTTTTATTCATTCATCTACTGATGGACACTTGGGTTGCTACCAAATCTTGGCTATCCTATGTAATAAAAGGCTAATATGTAAATTGTTCCCTTGGGCAAGAGTTCAACTGACTGTGAATTCAACCAGGGGGTGGGGCTGGCCCACCATCCACCCACAGCCCCTCCCTCTGTTAGGCTCCACCCCTGTTCAACCCCACCCACCCTGATGAGGGGCAGGGCCAGGTGACCAACTGCCTGAGGCCCCTATCCCTGGCCAGCTCTGTCCCAGATTGTCCCCCCACCTCCGCACATCGCATGGGGGTGGGGCCGGTAGGCCAACCATCTATGTCCTCTCCCCCCCTTCAGTCCACCCACCCTAATTGGCCCTGATAGGGGCAGGACAGCAGAACCCCACCTAGCATGAATTTGTGCACTGGGCCTCTAGTTGTAAATAATGTTGCAATGAACATAAGGGTGTATATATTCTTTTGAATTAGTGTTTTGTTTTGTTTTTCATATGTATCCCCAGAAATAGATTTGCTGTACCATAAGGCAGTTCCATTTTTAATTTTTTGAGGTAATTCCATACTGCTTTCCCCAGTGGCTGCACTAGTCTGCTTTCCTACCAAAAGTGCACAAATATGAAGTGATATTTCATTGTGGTTTTAATTTGCATCTCTCTGATGATTAGTGACATTGAGCATTTTATATAATAAAGAGGTAATATGTAAATTGACTGTCACACCCTTGCAAAAGATGGCTGGCAGGGGAGGGTAATTGCATTGGACCAGCAGGGGAGGGCAGTTGCATTGGACCAGGCCTGCAAGGAAGGGCAGTTAGGGGCGACAGGGCCAGCAGGGAAGGGCAATTTGGGTGAGTGGGCTGGCAGGGTGGGGGGCAGTTTGGGGTGAGTGTGTCGGCAGGGGAGGGGGAACCAGGCCTGCAGGGGAGGGCAATTGGGCCGACAGGGGAGCAGTTAGGTGTCAATCAGGCTGGCAGGGGAGTGGTTAGGTGGTGATCAGACTGGCAGATAGAAGCAGTTAGGGGCAATCAGGCAGGCAGTCAGGCAGGCAGGTGGGCAGGCGAGCACTTGGGAGCCAGCTGTCCTGGATTGTGAGAGGGATATCTGACTGCTGGTTTAGGGGATGGGGCCTAAATGGGCAGTTGGACATCCCTCGAGGTATCCCAAATTAGAAAGGGTGCAGGCTGGGCTGAGGGACATCCCCTCCAGTGCATGAATTTTGTGCACCAGGCCTCTAATCTTTTCATATAATAATAAATATTCTTGATGTACTTTAGCTATCAAAAGCAGATAAATATTATATATTTTAAGAAAACAGGATTAGTACATTTTAAAAGTAATACTATCCAGACTACATGGTGAAACATGTGATAGCTGACCTAATATGAATAATTTTTATTCAAGATGTCTGAACTGCTTCTTTGTTGTATAGAATACCCTGACATTATTATAAATACACTATTCTAGATATTTGTTTAAAATTCCAAGAAAAAAGATGATGTAGTAGCTAATTGTAACACTAGGTGGTGGTAATGATTTTAGAAATTAAAGTGTGAAATGTTTCCAACATATCTGTTCTTTTTTGGATTTGAAACATTTAGTGCTGCTTACATTTCAGAAGGAAAGGAGCGAAAAATATGCCAGACTATACAATACCATTTCTACCTGTTTGGCCTCCTCACCACTTCATATTTTTCCTTTGAATGCTATAATCCAATGCTCAAATTTGTTGGTCTCTTGCCCTTTACACTTTTAAAAATTACTGAGCATCCTAAAGAGCTTTCACTAATATGGGCAGTAAGTAAATAATGGTTAGTTTTTTTTTTTGCTTGTTAGAAATTAAGACTGAGAAATTTTAAAAGATATATTCATTTAAAAACAATAACACACCTAACACTTATTAATAATAACACTTATTAATATAACTATTTTTGATAAATAATTTTCCACAAGAAAAAATAGTAAGAAGAATTACTTTGTTTTAAAATTTTAAATCCCTTTAATGTCTAGATTATTAATAGAAAGTTGGATTTCTGTATTGTTTACAGATTCAATTTGTTGGAATATAACTTATCATTTATTCTCTGGAAAATTTCACTTCATATTTGCGAGAGTATAAGAATAAAAAAGGCAACTAATGGCTTTGTATGAAAATCATTTTAATTTCACATAGTCTCTTAGAGGGTCTTGTGGACCCTGAAGAATCCATAACTACAATATAAGAAGTATTGCTCTACCTCCTGTGTGCCTGTAAGAAGCTAATGAAGAAATGCAAACTATATGCATATGTACTTTGTATTAACTTTGAATTTATAAATACTAAAACTTAAACCACCAGTTTTGACTTATTTCATCTGTATGTTTTACTTAAGGATATATTTACAACAAAAATGACTGAGTTAATATTATCACATTAATTAATAAGAAAAACATAATTTCCTGATAGAAAAAAGGACATAATTTTTTACCTGAAAAAATACTTATTAGAAATACATATGGACTTAAATTATTATCAGAGTTCTATTTAATGTATATTAGCTAAAATCTGTAATCTGTGAAGACTTTGATATCATCACAATGACACCTCTGTTGTGAAGTAATCTCTTATCTCTTCATTCTCTATATTGAGTGGCCAGATTATTGTGATCTCTCAACGCATAATTATTGACCACTCAGTGTATATCCTATGTAATAAAAGGCTAATATGCAAATTGTCTCCTCTACCAGGAGTTCCACCAGAAGAAAGGCTGGCCAACCGCCCATGTTCCCTCCACCTGGCCAGGCTAACCGGACCCCACCCATGCTCGAATTCATGCATCGGGTCTCTAATGTATATATCCTATCTAATCTTGCCTAATAAAAGAGAAACATGCAAATTGACCTCACCTTCACCATGTGCACAAGCCCCACCCACCAGCCAATCAGGGCGAGCATGCAAATTAACTCAACCAAGATGGTGGTTATTTTGCATATCCAGGCCAGAGCAAAGACTGAATACTGTGTAGAAAGAAGCTAAGTGCTGCATAAGGGAGCAAAGCTGTGGAGAAGCAAGCAAGAGGGGTTGGGGAGAAGGGAGAGAAGCAGGCGGGGCAAGGAGAAGGGCAGAAAGGCAGGCTGGTGGAGAAGGGAGGGAAGCAGGTGGGGCAACGACTGCAGCAGGAAGCCCTATTGAAGGAATCTTCTTGCAATGGGCCTCTAGTAAGAGAATAATATGCAAATTGACTGTCACACCAAGACACAAGATAGCTGCCCCCACGTTGTCAAAGATGGCTGCCCCATGTGGACACAAGATGGCCACCACAAGATGGCCGCCACAAGATGGCCGCCACAAGATGGTCTGCAGGAGAGGGCAGTTGTGGGAAGTTAGAGGTGACCAGGCCAACAGGAGAGGGCAGTTGGGGGTGACCGGGTCAGCAAGGGAGGACAGTTAGGGGGGGACCAAGGCCTTCAAGGGAGGGCAGTTGGGGGGGACCAAGGCCTTCAAGGGAGGGCAGTTGGGGGAGAACCAGGCCTGCAGGGGAGGGCAGTTGTGTGGGACAAAGCCTGCAGAGGAGGACAGTTGGAAGGGGGATCAGGCCAGCAGGGGAAGGCAGTTGGGGGAGACTACACCTGCAGGGGAGGGCAGTTGGGAGCCAGCAGTCCTGGATTGTGAGAGGGATGTCCAACTGCCCGTTTAGGCCTGATCCCAGTGTGATCGGGCCTAAACGGGCAGTTGGACATCCCTCAAGGGGTCCCAGATTGGAGAGGGTGCAGGCTTGGTGATGGACACTGCTCCCCCTCCCCCATGCACAAATTTCATTTCATGCACCAAGCTTCTAATAATCTCTCTCTCTCTCTCTCTCAATCTCTCTCTCTCTCTCCCTCTCTCTGAGTGGCCAGATTATTATGTGTTCAGAGATCCTAATAATCTGGCCACTCTGTGTATGCTTTGTTCTTCATGATCTATATTCACAACATCAATCCTTGTCTCTATGCTAATGTTTCCCAACTCTGTGTCCAAGCCAACCTGACCTCTCTTCCCTGTGTACCCCAGTCTTAATTCCAGTTGTGTATCTCTCTAGGTAGAAGTCAGAAAGGTTCCTCAGTCCCCGGTTGCATACAACCAAGGTCATGTTCTCCCTTCAGATCACTCTAGCACCTATTCCTCCTTACTTCTCTCCTTTAGTTAATCACCATTGTCAGATTCCTCAGGCTGGAAACCTTTAAGGAACCTTTGGCAATTTTTTCACCCATTAAATACACTGATTTTTCATGTCTCTTTGCTGTTTTTTCTGCCTTGAATTTTCTTCTTATCTTCTTAACCTGGAAAATGACTACATATACTTAGATCTCAAACGTTACCACTTCTGTAACATAGTTAGCAGATATTCTTATATCACTATAAATGTGTGTTTGTGTAAACAGAGCAAAAGCATATATTGTTTTTTCATCTCTCTCCCTTAATGGATTACTAGCTTTGTAAGGCAGGTACTATGTTCTAGTCATCTTTATTTCCCCATTCTTTAGCATATTTCATAGGTTTATTTATAGGAGAGAGAGAATGGTATCAACTGTCCATGTGTTAAGTATTGTGCAGGTAGGTTCACTGCTGCCCAATGTTAAATTTTACAAATCATGATTAGCATATCTTTTCCAATAATTCCTTAGTTTCAGGGGGAAATGCTTCCATTATAAAAGTTAACACTGAATATAAAGTTTCATAAGTACATTTAATATACATCTGAAGTATCACAAACCTGATCTAATGGTAATTATAATGAGTAGTACTATAATTATGACTTGATGTTTACTTTTAACAATAAAAATGTGCTAGGTTTGCCGAAACTGGTTTGGCTCAGTGGTAGAGCATCGGTCTGTGGACTGAGAGGTCCCGGGTTCGATTCCGGTCAAGGGTATGTACATTGGTTGCAGGCACATCCCCTGTGGGGGGTGTGCAGGAGGCAGCTGGTCGATGTTTCTCTCTCATCGACGTTTCTCGCTCTCTATCTCTCTCCCTTCCTCTCTGTAAAATATCAATAAAATATATTTTTTAAAAATGTTCTAGGTTTAAGTATAGTGTGAGGTAAAGGTTTTGATATAGAATATATACATACATATTTCCATGTAAGTAAGTACTTTTCAGATTTATGTATTCTAATACATGCTAACTTCTGTTTGCAGAACTTCTTGGGATACATGAACAGGCAGCTGTAGGGTTCTTAACATTAATGGAAGCTTTACGATACTGTAAGGTAAGTTGATTTTTAAGGTACTTTGAATGGTCTTTATTCACATGTTCACTGTTGTGGATAGTATTTTTCTTCTATGACAACATATTTTAGCTTGCTACTGTTATTATATATTCTCATCAGATTATTGCTGGTCTTCCTTCCTAAACTGACAGGCGTATTAAGGGAAGAGTTAAGCTGGCTGATCAGGCAGAGTTTCCTAATTTGAGGTTTGTTCCTTTTTGAGGGTGGGGGGAAGAACCCAGTATATTGTGAAAATTGAGACTTCTGTTGTTGAGTGTAAATATGTTTTTTTTGGTAAACGGAGGGAAAAGAACATGCTGTTTCTTCCATACCAACCAACGGTATGCTTCACTGAAACAATTGGTAGTACTTTATTAGGCAAAGAAAAAGAACCTGCTGAATTCTGAAATTCTAACTTCTGTTTGTTCCATCTGAAAACGGCTTCACACTGACAAAGGAGAATTCCAAGCATTTAATAGAATTAAACTCTTTAACACATGGGAAGATTAGGAACTGCAATGAAAACTTCATTTATTGATAAATATTTTATTGCTTTCCTATACAATCTGAAATAACTACTGGATGTTCCAATAGTTTTAAATCATTAGTGATTTGCAATTAAGGTGTCCTCATTTTGGAGGAAGAAAAAGACCTAATGTTATTTTTCATTTCTGAATGGTGGTTCCATGGCAGTGGTTCTGGTGGTGGTGATTAGTTTTAGTAACAGTAACAGTAACAGTGTCTTGTGCCCTTCCTTCCTCCTGCCCTCTCTACCTGTTTGTTTTTTTTGTTTTTTTTTTTTAAACCAGATAGCATTCCTCTTTCATGACAATCCTTCGTCGGGGGTGATATGGGCATAAAAATCAAACAGGTTTCATCCAGCTCTTATTCATTTTAGTGATGGTAAGATTAAACAGTAGCAGCTCTTTTCAGTGACTTGAGTTATACAAGATAAAATTATTCTGAGTTTTCCTGGCAACCAATGAATGAAGTTGCATCTTCTACACACACACACACACACACACACACACACACACACACTGGTGTGTGCGCACACACATAAAACAGGAACTGCCATGAAACCCTCATTTATTTTATATATTTTATTGCTATATAGAGGTGATATATATATTAATTTCTTAAACAGGCCAAGGCCTTTCCTGTCTGACAAGCCTTCATACTTGCTATCATTTCTGCCAGAAATATTCTACCCTTCCCTTCAGGTCCTACTTCAAATGGTGCCTCAAAGACCCTTTCCTTGATCATCCCTTCAGTGAATCGTCCCATCATGATTTCATAGGAATAGTCATTCTGTACTGATCTTTTTTGGTTGGTTACATTTTTTATGATTTTGAATTTGTTTTTTCATTGCCATTCCTAATGGAATATTGACTCTTTGAAGGCAAGCAGGCATTGTTTCTGGGTACATAGTAGGTGCTCAATAAATATTGATGTATGAATGAATGGAAAATTGCACTATAACTGTAGGCTTTTCTAAATATGTGATTTAGCTCTGCTTTAACTGTTAGGCACAACATGACAATGTCTGTTTCCCCAGGATCTTAGTACAAAGTTTACAGCTGCTGTGTGTTCTCTTGTTATTTGCTAGTATTCTACCAGCAACTATGGTGTTATATAAGATTTAAAGTGTTTTTTTTTGTTTTGTTTTTTTTTAGTGGCAGGACACAACATATTGACACTCAGAGGAAAAGCAGATATGTTAGTTACTGACAGCTCCTAACCAGAGCTGGGCTTCATAGGGGTTACACCTGGGAACAGGCCAACAGCAAGCTTATGTATGGGAATTGAGGGTAGAGTTAGCTACATTTCATGGGCTCAGTGTGGATTGGCTAATTTGAATAGGTTCCATGAGCTTAGGGGCTAAAGGTCTGTCTCTGGTGGTGTGGTTCCTGGTTCCAGGGCCGTTAGGGCAATGCATAATGATCTGGAGTATGAGAGACTTCTTAGGGAAAGTGTTTGGGGTTTCGACTTACTCAGCAGTCTTTTTAAAAAAATATATATTTCATTGATTTTTTTACAGAGAGGAAGAAAAAGGGATAGAGAGTTAGAAACATTGATGAGAGAGAATCATTGATCAGCTGCCTCTTGCACACACCTTACTGGGAATGTGCCTGCAACCAAGGTACATGCTCTTGATTGGAATTGAAAGTAGGATCTTTGAGTCCGCAGGCCTACGCTCTATTCACTGAGCTATCGGCTCAGCAGTCTTTATAAGGAAATTGACCAGCTTTCAAGCTAGGGCCTCAAAACTGAGTTAAGACAGAATTTTAAAAAACCCACCAAATTCTATTACAAGGAGCTGTTTATATGTATATACTGTATCACTCTCAAAATTTATATACATTTACTTTGTACCAGATGTTTAGAGAAATGACATTAAGGAAATATTTGTGTTTGTATTAGTTTTAAGAATCTGAGCATTTTCCTGTTTGGTAGTATAGCAAATTGCCCTTTAGAAATGAAATTAACATTTTCATATCAATTTAACCATAAGTGTTTATTAACACAAATAAAACAGTATTTCTCTCTTCTCCTTTCTGTGTGTGTGTATGTGTGTGTGTGTATGTTTATTTATTTAGAGGCCTGGTGCATGAAATTCGTGCACGGGGGTGTATGTCCCCCAGCCCAGCCTACACCCTCTCCAATCTGGGACCCCTCGAGGGATTGAGCCTAAATGGGCAGTCGGGCATCCCTCTCACAAAATCAAAGACTGCTGGCTCCCAACTGCTTGCCTGCCTGCCTTCCTGATTGCCCCTAACCACTTCTGCCTGCCAGCCTGATCACCCCCTAACCACTCCCATGCCAGCCTAATTGATGCCTAACTGCTCCCTTGCCAGCCTGGTCACACCTACCTGCCCTTCCCTGCAGGCCTAGTCACCCCTAACTGCCCTTCCCTGCAGGCCTGGTCCCCCCGAACTGCTCTCGCCTGTAGACCTGGGTCAACCCAACTGCCCTTCTCTGCAGGTCCTGTCAACCTCAACTTCCCTCCTCTGCTGGCCTGATCACCCCTAACTGCCCTCCCCTGCATTCTTGATCGCTCCCAGCTGCCCTCCCTTGCAGGCCTGGTTCTTCCCAAGTACTCTCCCCTGCTGGCCATCTTGTGGCAGCCATCTTGTGTCATAAAAGAATAATATGCAGATTGAATATCACATGGGGGCATACATGGGGGCAGCCATCTTGTGTGTTGGAGTGATGGTCAGTCTGCATATTATTCTTTTACTAGATAGGATAGAGGCCTGGTGCATGGGTGGGGGCCAGCTGGTTTGCCCTGAAGGGTATCCCAGATCAAGGTGGGGGTTTTCCTGGGGTGTTGGGCAGCCTAGGCGAGGGGCCTGTGCTGGTTTGCAGGCCAGCCATGTGCCCCCGTAACCCAAGAAGAGGCCCTGGTACCTGGGATTTATTTATCTTCTATAATTGAAACTTTGTAGCCTTGAGTGGAGGCCTGGGCTGGCCAGGGTGTGCAGAAAGCTTGGCTTTCTCCATTGCCGAGGAAACCCACGCCTCCTGCTCACTCCATGGCTGCAGCCATCTTGATTGTGTTAATTTGAATACTCTCTCCCGATTGGCTTGTGGCGTGGCTTGTGGGCGTAGCAGAGTGATGATTAATTTGCATATCACTCTTTTATTAGATATGATGATCTATCAGATCATCATACCTTCTTTGTTCACATATGTGAACAAGGAAGGTGACCCAGTGCTTTTGACTATGCTCTTTTAAAAAACATATATATATATATATATATATATATATATATATATATATAACTCACATAACATAAAATTTACTATTTTAAAGTATATAACAGTATAGTTCTTATGTATTTATTTAATGCATTTTATGTTATTATAAGTCAATGGATAGTTCCACTTTTTGGTTGTTACGAATAATACTGCTATGAACATTCATGCATAAGTTTTTGTGAACATGTTTTCATTTCTGTTGAGTATATACCCAGGAATGAAATTGCCTGGTTGCATGGTAATTATATGCCTAACTTTTTAAGGAACCGTCAAACTATTTTTCAAAGTAGTTGCATTACTTATTCACTCTTTTTTTTATTAAAATATATTTTATTGATATTTTACAGAGAGGAAGGGAGAGAGATAGAGAGCCAGAAACGTCGATGAGAGAGAGACATCGACCAGCTGCCTCTTGCACACCCCCTACCGGGATGTGCCCACCACCAATGTACATGCCCTTGACTGGAATCGAACCCGGGACCTTTCAGTCCACAGACCGCCGCTCTACCACTGAGCCAAACTGGTTTGGGCATATTTATTCACTCTTAATTTATTTTTTATTATTATGAAACACTTCATGAGTTCAGCCTTTAATTGCCTTTTGATCTTACTGTGTGCTAAGTGTATGTGCAAACACGCACACACTTTATTTTTTTTTATTGATTCTAGAGAGAGAGAAAGGGAGGTAGGGGGAGAGAGAGACAGAAACATCCATATGAGAGAGAAATGTTGATTGATTGCCTCTCGTATGTGCCCCAGTCTGGGGATTGACCCCGAAACCTAGATAAGTGCTCTGACCAGGAATTCAATCCTGCACCCATTTGTATATGGGACAATGTTCAATGAACTGAGCCACACACTTTTTCTAAAAAAGAAACTAAACTGACCAATATCAGAGGTGGGGGGTGGAGAAGTGGAAGGGGAGAGATTAATCAGAGAACAGATATGTGCATATATGCATAGCCCCTGGACACAGACATTAGTTTGGTGAAGGCCTGGGGGGAGTTCAGGGTTTAAGGGGTCTATAGGGGCAAGAAAGGGGGACATCTGTAATACTTTTAACAATAAAGATAAATTTAAAAAAAAATCAAAGATACTAAACAACCTCTACACTTTTCACAAGAGGCAGCGTCATGGAATCGAAAACCACCACATTAGGAGTTAGCAAACCCGAGTGTTAATTCCAGCACATACTAGATCGCTCTTTGTATTCCAACAGGGCACTGATCCCATGTATATCTCTGTGTCCTTATATAAAATTGAAGGACTTAAGGTGCACACCTCTAAAGTGACTTCTACTCTGACCCAGTAGTCAGAACTTTTTGATTGTCCTTTGGCTGTTTTTCTCTGTTGTCCCCAAACTAACCTCTACTGGTTCATATTACCATCAGTACATCCAACACATCCCTTGCATTATAGAAAAACAGAAAATAAATTCTATCCCTCCTAGTGATAAGAATAAATTTTGAAGGGCGCTGGTGGTGCCTGAAAGCAGGATATCATATCAGGGCTGTTGGCTAATTAAGAAGAATAGTTGGCCCTGTCTGCTGCAAGTCTCCACTTGGAATTTCCCACTTCTAGGGAGTCTCTGAGAAAAGAAAATTCAAATTTGATAAGGTTAGTTGTTTTTAAGTCAAAATCTTTGTCCTCATAAGAGTGTGGAACTGATTGATGTGGATGTGGTTGAATTTCACAAGTCTATTTTTTCCTCAGTCACACAAAAATAAGTATTTCCAAATTTTTGGAACTGTAGTATTTAGAGATAAATTATATAACCCTGGAGCCAGTTTATAGGTTTAACTCTATACATTTTAAAGAGACTGCATATTGTAAAACTTTGAACTTAACTCCTACCTTGAAGAGTCAAATGATAGGATTCTATTATATACTTAAATGTTTTACATATTTTGTTTTAGAAAGATTATAATATTACTCTAGGGTCTCTGAAGACAGGATATTCTTAAGGCTTTTTTCCTTATCTAAACTAATAAAGGAGTAAGATGCAAATTGACCTTTGTGGCATCCACCAACCAATCAGGAGTGAGTGTGCAAATTAACCCAATAAAAATGGTGGGTTAATTTACATATGCAGGCACCAAGTGGCTGGGGTGGGATGCTTGTATTGTTGCCATGGTGACAACGCAAGCATTCTGTACTGCCTCTGGTGACAAGGCAAGCATTCTGTACTGCCTCTGGGCAGTGTGGGAAGGCAGAAAGGTGGCTCCCGGCCAGAATGAAAAGGCGGCCCGGACAGAGCGAAGGTGGGCCAGCAGCCAGGGGAAGGAAGGCCCATTCTTGCACAAGTCTTCGTGCATCGAGTCTCTAGTTTATTCATGAATTTACTCATTTGTTCATTTATAATTATTTTCCTGATCAAGTTATTATGATCAAGTTTATGATTTTTGGCTTTTGAGATACCAAGCTGACATTCCAGAAGTGTCCATTCTATCTAGAAACTTTAGTAAAACCTGAGAATGATGCTTAAGGCTAAACTATTGTTTCTGGCTGTGTTAAATCTGTGTTGTTGTTCTATGTAAAAACACAACATAAGCTTAGCCCTGATAGTCTTTATAACATTCATTTTATATTCATGGTTAGTGACCTTAATGGGTAAGGCATTCTGGCACAATGTTTATTATTCCATTTAAATATGAATTGGACATCCTGGTTATGTTTCATATATTCATGGGCATATATCTAATTAGCAGTATAAAATTTTCATTTGTTTGTTTATTTTGCTACATTTGTTCTAGGTTGGTTCTTACTTGAAATCTCCAAAATTCCCTATTTGGATTATTGGCAGTGAAACTCACCTCACCGTATTTTTTGCCAAGGTATGCTTATAGTAGGATTTTTTTAAAAGTATGACATCAGGCAAACGAGTACTAAAGGCTTATATTTAGTATGGATCTTTGTGCAAACATCAGTGTATTACCACTAACAAATGGATTATTCCAAAATCTAAAATAATAACACAAAAGAATGTACCATTCTAGTTTTAGAATTTCAATAAAATCTGTCATGACTCAGTTATAGCTTCTTTACCTTTGCTGACTTTAATGATTTGGCTTTTGCTTTTCTAGTTTTTTATTTTTGTTGTTGTTGTTGTGTTTTTTTTTTTAGGAAATCACTTTTGTTATGATAAAACAATTTTGGATTGTTCTTTTGCCAAAAAGATTAAACTCTCACATGATATACAATCATTTTAGTTATAATATGTCTTAGGAAAATATTTTAAAATCTATTAATAGTTGAATGGTATAAAAATTAAGTACTCTATTAAAATGGAATATTTTCTATAGTTTTAATTTATATATGGATATAGTATTGAAATAAATAAATGTATTGGAACATGGTTATTTTAAAATTCTGACAACAAAGCCTTTTCTAAAGCCTAGCTTTTAACAGTAATATAGTTTTTCTACAATTGAGTGGTTCAGCGCTTTGGAGTCAGACAGCCTTTGTTTGAATCCTAGCTGTTCCACTTGCTAATGCTCTCAGCCCCTTTTCTTATAGTTAAAATGGGGATTAAGAATAATACCTGGCTCTTAAAGTTATTATCAGGCTTAATATAAAATATTTAGCATTACTATTACAAGTTAAATGCTTCATCAATCTTGGCTGTCACCATCGTTTTCATTCTACAAACATTTATTAAACCTCTGGTATTCCTAGAGAGAGTTGATAGACATTGGCCTGAAAGGGAAAAGATATAATTATGTTTTTGAGGTTTTGTAATTAGAGTGCACTTTTGATTACTCTATTTTTTTTCTTGTACTTAGTAATGTAAGTTTATTTATACCTATAAGAATTATGAATAGCATAAATTATAGCAAAGACTGAACTAACAATGCTGAATTTTGTGGATCTATTTTTTTCTTTATTCATATATTTACTTGTATTGTGCTGGCAAAAGTCCAGCTAGTGGATTTAGAGAAAGTTATATATACTTACCTTTACCTTTTTTTTTAAACAGGGAAAGCTATAAATACAAGTTAAAGTACAGACTTGTATATTATATATAGTCTGAAAGCTTTTGCTGTTTGTCTCCCTCTTAAAGTGGAGAGGAGGAAGCTACTAGTAAAAGCATCATTTAAACTATAGAAACTGAGCAATTTCTAATTCCTGAATGAGTCCATTTGACTAATTTTTGTTTTAAGTGTTATAAATTTACAGATAAGAAAATCAAATGTTCTTAATTATTAATTAATTATTTTTACTCCAACCCTATTCTTTAGCATTAAGAAAACTAATAAATTCTATGAAACTTTGGTCAAATGTAAAAAAATAATAGAAGAAAATATTTTAAATCTTAAATTTTATGATTGATATTTAAGAAACTAGAGGCCTACTGAATGAAATTCATGCTTGGGTAGGGTCTCTAGAGGCTGCCGGCTGCTGGCTGGGGCCTCCCTTTGCACCCTCCTTGGCCTGGCGCTGCCCACTCACCTGCTCCACCATCCCGCTGCGGTCCTGCTCTCATCAGGGCCCATCGGTGCCAGCAGTGCCTCCACTGCTGCCTGCTGCCAGCACCATGTTGCTATGTTCTGCACTGCCCCCTGATGGTCAGTGCACATTTAACTCCTGGTCGGTTGAACTCCTGCCCATTGGGACATTTTGCATATTAGCCTTTTATTAGGTAGGACAATAGTGTTAAAACAGCAGAAGACAGAAAGTTGATACAAGGAATAGTGTTAATTCAACTATGTAAATATGCAGACATTTTGTATTCAAGCCATAATTACATATCCTAGTTTTAGAAGATTAGGAATGGGAGAACGAAGATGGCGGCATAGGTAAACATACCTAAACTGCTGCCGCGCACAACAATTTCAAAACTACAACTAAAAAAAAGTCTATCACCCAAAAACAAGGGAAACCTGGCTGAAAGGTCACTCTAGAACTAGACTGAAAAAGAAAGAGGAGAATTCAGGGCACAAGTACTGAAAAACAGGTGGGGGTTCGACAACTCGATAACGGGCTGATGGCGGATCTCAGCTGGCGGTGGATCCTGGCTGGCAGGCGGGGAGGGGGGTGGAGGGGGGGCGGCATTGCTTTCTTCAGCCTGAAGAGAGTCTCCCAATCTCTCTGAAATCCAGTTTCTGGGGAATAGCTAGACTGTCTGCCTTCAGGTTGGAAAGTGAGGGTGGCTCGCTTGCAGAGCTGCGTGCAAGAATAATTGTTCGTTGTAAGGTGGTGTGAGACACGGGGAGATGGGGAGAGGCAGGGATGCGTTGGGAGAGGCGGCGAATGGGCAGCCATCGCTGTTGGCCACGCCCCAGCCTAGTGACGCCCTGAGACTCCGACCTGCACAACCTACAGACACAACCAAGCTCTAGCAAACTTGCAACCTGGTGCAGACAGTTCCAAGCAGGGAGGAGAGGACTGTGGTTCTCACTGTAGCTCCTGCAGGGTGTCCTCAGACAGTAGCTGAACTGCACCCCATTGGAGATCCAGAAGCCAGTGTTCCTAGTGGTCAGTTTCAACTCCTCACACCCATAAGTGACACATTCTGGAGATGGACTCAGTGACCACCAAAGCCCCACTGAAACAAAGCATGTCTCCAGCGCAGCAGTTCTTCCTTCATAGACACAGTGGGTTCTCACAGCCAATTGGCCTGGAGATCAATTGCTCCCAGTGTACCAACAGCAATCAAGGCTTAATTATACCAAAACTTTGCACTCGGCCCATAAAGGGATATACCAAGAGCGGCCACCTCACGTGATTGGAGAAGCTGAGCTACTGGCCCCTATAGGTCACCAACCACACAAAGCCACTCCATCAACATTGGGAGGCAGCCAAAATGAGGAGACACAGAAGCATGTCACGAATGGGAGAGATGGAGGAAAGTAAACTACTGGACAACACACAGTTCAGAATCACATTTATAAGATTACTCAAGAGTCTTCTAAAAACCTTTGAGAAACTTGATGAGACCTCCAAGAAGCTTGGTGAGACCTTCAAGGACCTTAATGAGAATGCCAAAAAAATGGAAAAGGAACAGTAAGAAATTAAGCATACAATGTCTGAAATAAAGAATATACAGAAATTCAACTATAGATCAGCATACCTCAAGAATCAAACCAAAGATTTGGAATATAAGGAAGCAAAAATACCAGAGAGGCAGAAAGAAAGAAGAATCCAAAAGTGTGAGGATAGTGTAAGGAGCATCTGGGATGGCTTAAAGCATACCAACATCCGGATTTTTGGGGTGCCAGAAGAAGAGAGCGAGCAGGATATTGAAGGCCTATTAGAAGAAATAATGACAGAAAACTTTCCCTACCTGGTGAAAGAAATAGATTTATAAGTTCAGGAAGCTCACAGAACCCCAAACAAAAGGGATCCAAAGAGGACCACACCAAAACATATCATAATTAAAATGCCAAGGGCAAAAGACAAAGAAAAAAATCTTACAAGCAGCAAGAGAAAAACAGCTAGTTACCTACAAGGGAGTACCCATACTACTGTCAGCTGATTTCTCAACAGAAACTATGCAGGCCAGAAGGGAGTGGCAAGAAATATTCAAAATGATGAACAACAAGAACCTATAACCAAGAATACTCTACCCAGCAAAGCTATTATTCAGAATTAAAGGTCAGATAAAGAGCTTCACAGACAAGAAAAAGTTAAAGGAGTTCATCACCACCAAACCAGGATTACATGAAACGCTGAAGGATATTCTTTAAGAAGAGGAATAAGAAGAGGAAGGTGAATGTAATAACTATGAACAACAAAAAGACATCAAATACATACCTACCACCAAATGAATCTAAAAATCAAGTGAATAAAAAAATCTGTAGAACAGAATGGACAAGTGAATATAATAGAATCAGGGACATAGAAAGGGATTGGACTAACAATTCTCAGGGGGAAGGGGTCTGAGGGGTGCGGGAAGAGATTGGATAAAAGTGTTACACCTATGGATGAAGACAGTGGTGGGGGTGAGGGCATGGGATGGGGTGGGGAATCAGGTGGAGGGGAGCTATGTGGGGGCGGGGGGGGAAGAGTAACACCTGTAATAATCTGAACAATAAAGATTTATTATTTAAAAAAAAACTAGGAAAAAAAAAGATTAGGAATGTTTCCTTGAAGAACAGGTGTCTAAAATGAGCACTGTGGCATCTGATTAAATTATGGGAAGAGGGGAAAAAAGAACTTTACCTACATGGGAAGTATTTGGAGCAAACAAACAGCTGCAGAAAGATGGACTATGGTGTCAACAAAGAAGAGCTGGGGCACTAAGCTTTCAAGGGTCCAGGTGTAAGATGAGGCTGAAAAAGTAGGCAGGTCCTGCAACTCTATTTTAAGAGTAATGACAGCCCCCAGATTTTTTAAAAACTGGTGGTGGGAATAGGTTGGGGGCAGATGGGAAGGAAGGGAATGGTTTTAAATTTGCATTTTGGAATGATCACTCTGGCTAATTCTGGAAAAAAGACATATTGAAGGATAACTTAGAGTGAGTAAATAAAACTTCTTCAGTTTTTGAGGTAAGCAAAGAATATGGTAATGATGGTAGAGATGGATAGAAGCACATACATTTGAGAGATTTATTCAAGTTAAACTGACAGGATTTGGTGACAGATTGCATTGGAGAGAGAAGAGTTAGAGAGCATCTCATGATCTGTGTTTTTATTGATTAGATCTTCAAGCCTCAGAAAGAACTCAGTAGCTTTGCTATTGTGGAATGTACCCATGATTTATTTTTTGGGGGGGCACACTGACCAGGTCAAGAGGAAAGATTGAGATACTACAGTTTGGGAACAATTCAGCCAAATAATTCCTACAGTGAAGTGTACAAGTCCTTCTCACAAAGATAGTGGTTTTTAGTTTTCCAAATATTAGCAGAACACCAAGGGCCACCAGACATTTGAGGAATGCTTCCATGAAAAATAGAGTCAGAACAAATAGGGTAAAATGAACTCAAAAGAATGTAGATATTTTAGGACAGTGCAGTGATCAAAAGAAAACTTAAAACACACACACACACACACACACACACACACACACACTAACACCTAAGAGAATTTAATATATCCATGAAACTATAGAGGCCATGAGGGGAAAAAAATTAAGAAAAAAGAGAAACTGAAAATTTACTGAAAAATTGGAAGACAAATTAGAGAAATCTCCCTCTAGCTTGTTGCAATAGTTTCTAACTGATAACCATGCTGTTGCCCTTTTGGGGGCTGTAGTATTTTCTCATTTCAGCCTCTAAAATGACCCTAAAACTTTATGTCACTGTTCTGCTCAAAAACTGATATTAGTTCTCCTTTTATTAAGAATTAAAGCCAGAGTTTTTGGAATAACCTATTAGTCCTTCCCTCAACTCATCTGATTATCTATTTCCTCTCTATTCTTATTTCCTACTAGAGGCCCGGTTTATGAAATTCATGCATTGGGGGGGGGGGTATGTCCCTCAGTGTAGCCTGGGACTTCTCCAATCTGGGACCCCTTTGGGGATGACTGACTTTTGGTTTAGGCCCATTCCCTCAGGGGGAAAAAAAAATTATTGATATTTTACAGAGAGGAAGGGAGAGAGATAGAGAGCTAGAAACGTCAATGAGAGAGAAACATCGACCAGCTGCCTCTTGCACACCCCCTACTGGGGATGTGCCTGCAACCAATGTACATGCCCCTGACCGGAATTGAACCTTGGACCTTTCAGTCCGCAGATAGACTCTCTACCACGGAGCCAAACCGGTTTCGGCAGAAAATTTTTGTTAAATAAATTTCAGAAAGCACTGAGGAAAGATTTTCAACAAAAATTTTGGTATAACTATGTTTGTATTTGATAAGGGGAACAAGGAGCGTAATAGTACTAACTTGTTCTAGAACATAAGAATTCAGTAGATCAAGAAATAGCAGTTAATGCATGTAATATTCCTCTCTGAAGGTAAAAACAGAAGAACTACCCTGTTTTCCCGAAAATAAGACAGTGTCTTATATTAAGTTTTGCTCCCAAAGATGCACTAGGTCTTATTATCAGAGGCTGTATTATGTTTCTACGAAGTAGGTCTTATTTTCGGAGGATGTCTTATTTTCGGGGAAACATGGTAGTTTTTGCTCTTCTACCTAATTAACTTAAGCACACACACACATACAGATTCTTTCTCCAGATTAATGAATAAAAAGTTTAATAAGTATTCTATATAATAAAAGGCTAATATGCAAATTGTCCCCTCGGGAGTTTTACCAACTGGGAATTTGACCACTTGCTATGATGTGCACTGACCACCTGAGGCAGTGTGGAAGGAAGGAAGGCTCTGACTGGCAATCAGAAGGCCTCAATCGGCTCTGATTACCAGCCAGGCCTCAGGACCCTACCCTTGTGTGAATTTGTGCACCAGTCCTCTAGTTTGTAAACAAGGAGTCATGCTATATACTCTGTAATGTTTAAGATTATTCATAGTTTGATGGTGAATAAGAAAATTGTTTCTATTTAGTGAAATAACTTCTTACCTGTCTGTTTTCATTTTTTCTTCTGAGATGAACAGTTAAGTTTTAGGACTCTAAGTAACTGTACTTTTTAAAAAGAGTTGTTAGCTTCATGATTTTAAATTTGGGTGTCAAAGTATCTACACTAATAAAAGAGAAATATGTAAATTGACCATACCTCCATGACACCCACCAGCAAATCAGGAGGAAATATACAAATTAGCAGGTCACAGAGGTTGGTGGCCCGCTCCCCAGCTGCTCCAGGCTCAGAGTGGCCAGGCTGGGCAGAATGCCTGCTATGAGGAGGAGGTTAGGGGGTGGAGGGAGCTACAGGAGTGGCACTCCAGCCGAAGCGAAGTGAAGACTCTGGCCAGAGTCAGTGAGAAGCCTGCAGACTCCAGCTGGAGTCAGTGGCCAGAGTGAAGGCCTGGGTCCCAGGTGCTGGAGGAAAACAGGTGCCAGCAGCCAGTTGCATGAATCTTCATGCAATGGGCCTCTAGTTTACTTAATAAAGTTATTTCATATTTGAGATGCCCAGTGGCTCAGGATTTAACTTTTTAATTTTATTGGAATCCTCTTCATGACCCATGGAGACTCACTGAACACATTTTATAGGATCAGAAGAGGTTTTTTACAATTCAGTTTTATTTGAAAATCAATGGTAAAAATAAATTTAATAATAGAATTTTATGAACAGGTTCTAAAACTTCAGTCATCTATAACCATCTTCTTTATCTTAGTTACCCCTAACTGCCCCCCTCCACCAGCCTGGTTGCTCCCAACTGCCCCCCCTGCTGGCCTATTTGCCCCTCACTGCCCCCCCCCCCCCCAACAGCCTAATCACTCTCAACTGTACCTGGTCATCCCGCCTTGTTGCCTCTTACTGCCCTCCTCTCCCCCTGCCAGCCTGGTCACCTCCAACTGACCCCCTCTGCTAGCCTGGTTGTCCCTAACTGCCGCCCCCCCCATGGCCTGGTTGCCGCCAACTGCACCCCCTCCCCCCGCCCCCTTCCGGCTGGCCTGGTCGCTCTACACAACCTGCTTGTTCAGTTGTTTGGTCATCCCTCACTAACCCCCTATGGCCTTGTCACCCCACACAGCCTGCTTGTTCAGTCATTTGGTTGACCCTCCCTACCACCCCTGCTGGCCTGGTCATAGGCAGCCATCTTGTGAGGTTGTGATGTTCAATTTCATATTACCTCTATTATATAGGATAGGATTCTGTGTAAATGGGAGTTTTATATTTATTATTGAGGGCAAATAGCACAGAATTTAACTGCAGGGACCTTATAGGAAGTCAGAGTTATCAAGCATCAGGTGTCTCACAGAAACCTTTAAAAAGAGGATATAGGTGAGGTAAAAAGCAGTAGGTACATGAACCTGTTCAAAGAAGGGAACTTTATTTCTATTGTAGGGTGAGAAATTTTTCAAGCAGGCCATCTGAGCTATGGCAGAATAAAACTTCAGATCTGTATTCTGGGAGGGAGAGTGCCCTGTGAGCATGGGCAGTGTCTTCAGGAATTGTTCCATGGGGCTTTTGATGGGTTTAGTTAAAAACTTGCAAACCTACTGCATAGGTTAAATAAATTATTTTGAGACAAAAATGCTTAAAGAATCTAAAACTTGTATTTATCTTTTTTGAATTGCGTTCCCTGTATTTTTCTTCACTTTTTACATTTTGGCTTTAAGAATAAATTATTTGCATCACTTTTTGTAATTTCCTTTTGAATTGGAACTAATTATGAAATTAATTTTTTATGCAAACTCAAGATGAGGACTTTAAATTTTGAAAGTATAAATATGATATTAATAGTAATAGAATTATATATATAAAGTGGTAGGCAAACTAGATTTACCTTTTTTATTATGCCTTTGAATCTCAGCATGGGGTGACAGCGGCTGATTCAATATGAAAATAGTTGGAACCTACCTATAGCATCTAGTTTCATCTTCAGAAGATCAGTGACTAATTTCCTTGGTAATCTGGTTCAGACTTTCTTTTGAAGTTGGGTAGATGAGTTTTACATCCTTTTTTGTTCTCTTTTATGGTTATAAAAGAACTCTTTGTAAGTGTGTGCAGAGTGTCACCTTTGACCTTTCCTATGATAAAGCAGATTTTCCTTTCAGGTAAGAACGCATGAGAACACATTACTATTTAAATGCAAAAATATATAAAGAAACAATTTAAAGTGAAGGAGAAACAAAACATTTAACTGTTCCTTAGTGAACTGACTGTTCTTACTGTGGTATCTATTACTGGGAGTCTGAATAGAGTTCTTTTCTGTATTGCTCTTTGGTGTAACATTAGGAAGACTGCTGCTAGTGAGTGTTAGAAATCTTTTTTTTTTTGCGTTTAAAAATCAGACACTTCTATTTTACCATGAATACATTTTAAATAAAGTAAGCACAATTTTAAGAAAATGAAGTGAAATGATGCTTTATAGGTTTTACTTGATATAAAGAAAATTCACCTCTATTTTTGTTAGGTAAAAGTCATATGAATTGGAAAACAAATTCACACTTGGGCATTTTATAATAGAGTTTTCCTAGATATTAATGCGTGTTAGTAATTTATGTTAGCTAAATTTTAGTTTCTTCATATGTTTAGATTCCATGCCTTATGTACTACAAAAAATTAATTTAAGAAGCTAAAGTACTTGTTTTTATAGCTTAAATCATAAACTTGTCATGTGCCTTTTAGCATCTATCTTCAAACCTAAAATAGCAACTTCAGACAAAAGACCCTACTGTTAATCTTGTTATTTGAACTACTTGTAAAGTTTGGGTAGAAGTCTACACAGACTAACAATTTTCAATTATTTGAATTATTAAAAACTTGTGAATTTTTACCCACAAATTGTTTCCTAACTGCTTAGTAAGCCATCATTAAATGTCTAGGATTATGCCAGTGATTATCATGATAAAACAAACTATTTTTATTTCTAATTATTATAATGAGAAAGTGTCAATATGTCGTATACTATTGACTCCTTAATGTGAAAATCAATTGCATTTACTAATTGCTCTTTTCTACTATTCTAAGTGCCCTCAGGCACCAATTTCTGTATCTTGTTTTTTTAAATTTTCTCTTTTCTTAGTTATCCCAATCATGTCAGTGATGTCATCCTGCTTACTGCAAGTAGTTTCTCCCTTTGAGTTTGTTTCTTATAACTTTTTTGTTATAGTAGAACTCAAATAATTGTGTAAACAAGGTAAAATATCAGTGATAGAAGGGCCTAAAGATGTTCTGTCTTGAGTCAAGTTTGTGAGTTTCGATTAGAATCAGTATTGATAAGTTCACACCTCTAACACTCTTTCTATAATTGATAAAAATAATTATAGCAAATAGAGTTGATTGCAGAATAGGGCAAAAGGACTCACATAATATACTTAATATATGATAGTAAGTGTTAACAGTTTATGGTTTTATTTTTCTGTGCTTTTGTATATTTTATCCTCAGCCCAGAATGTGATGATCAAAGACCTGCCCAGCACTCATGGTCCCGCCTTGACATTTTTCATGTAATGACTGCTGATTCTCCTTCTCCCTTCTTGCTTTTATTATTTCTTCCAGTTTCTTACCATCTTGTGATCATTGGTACTCCCCGATTCATCTGTTTTTCCACAGGACTTAGTATAGTAAACATTAAGCATTGTGCTAAGTACTGTTGGAATGCAGAGATTAATAATATATTGTAATAGTTTACTGCTTACATTTACTGAGTGCTTTCTATGTGTCAGACATTAAGTATTTTACATGAATTCCTCATTTAGTCCTGAAAGCATTAGAAGGAAGAGGGAGGAAAATCGGAAAGCAAGGTGGCTGCCAGAGAGAAAGCGTGGGCGGGGCGGCTGCTTGAAGGAATCTTCCTGCAACAGGCTCCTAGTGCTATTATAAAATTTAAGAATATTAGAAATTTGAGTACTGTGACTATTTCCGCCCCCCCCCCCCCAGACAAACCTTATTTAAAATAGTGGAAAAGGATGTAAGACTTGTGGGATTAGGAAGGTAGGGTCTCTCACTTTCCATTAATACTAATCCAAACCTATAAAATGTATATTACTAGTATTGTCTAGGCTAGTACAATTTCAAACTTTTTAGGCATTCATTTTCATATGAAACATGTGAAGTCCACATATGTGGAGATTCCTCTATATGCAGCTTATATTGTTAAAACCAATGTTGATGATTAGAATGAGGGAAAAGGCAAGAGGAAAAAGTAGGCCACCTAGGAAAAAGAAGAGCAGGTATAATGCATGTGAAAGAGCAAAATAAAGCTTCCGCCAGAACATTGTTTTATTTCCTTTTGACAGCTTCCTGAATAACAACAGTAAAATTTTAGGAGTTTACATAGTAGTGTTTAAGAAGCGGGCAATGAGAGCAGTCCACCCCAGGGAGGAGGAAGTTGTGTAGATTTGCCTGCATCTGATGATGATTAAAAGAGAATTTGATAAAGTCAGCTTTGTTGTATTTAAATTCTCTGCAAACGGTGCACTCTCTTTATTACTATACTGGGTCACAGCGGCTTCAAACACATGCACCAAAGCTTATTTCTCTCTTAATTTACATGTTGGCTGCAGGTGTGCTCCATGTGCTTTCATGCTAAGACCTGGACTGAAGTATGGTCCTGGCAGAGGGGGAAAGGAAAAGACCTGGAAAAACCACAAATGGCACTAAAACGTCTAGGAGCAAGCATGATGTCACTTCTGCTTACATTTCTCTGGCCAAAAGAAGTTAGGGCCAAATCTGGTATCAGTGGACCCAGGAAGTAAACTCCGCCCTTCCCCACAGAGAGGTACTTCAGTCCCCATAGCAACAGGTAGTGATATATAAATCTTTCAAGGAATCTAGGTCAATAATACCATTTATCACCATGGGTTGTTTTGTGTTCAGGTGATTTAACAAAGTTTAAATTAATTCAAATAATATAAAGCATCTTTACTAGAAATAAGGAGGAATTTTCTATCAGGTTGATTTTTATACCAGTGATTATATAATGCTAACTTTTTCTTCTTTTTTCTCCTCATTTTTTAAAAATTAAGGTATTATATGTGTTCATACCTTACCAATCCCAACCCTACCCGTAATGCTAACTTTTAACATTAAAAAAAGTCAGATAACCTGGCTGGCATCGCTCAATGGTTGAATGCCGACCTATGAACCAGAAGGTCATGGTTTGATTCATGGACGGTGCACATGCCTGGGTTGTGGACTCGATCCCCAGTCGGGATGTATAGGAGGCAGCTGATTAATAGTTCTCTCTCATCATTGATGTTTCTATCTCCCTCTCCCTTTCTGAAATCAATATAAATGAATGAATGAATGAATGAATAAATGAATAGTAAAATAAAAGTCAGATATTTTTCTTGAATGTGTTTATATGTGTTTATATGCTCGGAGAGTAATAGTTTATGTAAACTCTTTTCTTAATGAAGTACAGTTGTTAAAAGGCTAATAGCTTTTCCCTGCCCAGTTCTTCATATAAAGGAGAGAACACAGAGTGATTCTAGATGTATAGGGAAGTTATTACATAAAGTGGGTGCTGTTGGCCTTAGAGATGAATTCTCTGATGGAAATCAGTTGAGAAAGGCTGGAAGGATTGTTAAAGTGAGTTGTACAGCTATGGTAATAGGGAGAAAAAGAAGTCCGTTCATTAGTTTTAGTAATTGTAATGATTATGGTAAATCGTTTTGTTGGAGATTTTTCTACCTACTTCCTTATTTCCAATTGTGCATTTAGAGTTTATGTTTTTATGGAGAAAGAACCTCGAAGGGCTTTGCTTTATATTCTTTACCCTTACTTCTCTGCTGATAGAACACAAATTGATGCACACAGCAATGGGCTGTTGTGGAGATAGCCTGGGACTTTTGCACATTATTTGGCAAATAATGGAAAAGTAAGAAAAAAACCCACTGTCCTACCTACTTTGAATTGATGGCATTAACTGAATTCTGTGTCTGACATTGGCACTGAAGAACATGATATACTTGAGAACATTTGGTAATGTTTAAAACCATCTGTTTGATATGGTTCTCAAATTACTTTTATAAGTATAGTTAGTAAAGAGTCAAAATGAAACATAAAGTGATTTAGTAAAATTTTACTTAAAGCTTAAAGGTAAATTATATACTAGTTAAACTTATTTTTATACAAGTCTTTTTTTTTTTGGAAGAGCTACTAATAGCACCATAAAATGTCTGCAAGCCAAAATGTAATTTATATATATGTGATCATTCCTAAAGTTAGATAAGGCTCTCAGAGGTTTTTTGATTACTCATGACAGCAGATTGCTCTTGATAATGATGAAAAGTATAATGAATAAACTTTAAAGACCTTCCCAGTAGTGAATTACTTATACCTAGCCAACAAACTGAATACAAGCCTTCCTTGTATTTCAATAGGTTTTTAGAAGATTAGCTAGTATTTCCACATTTTAAAAGGTTTATGGTGAACAGTGAATAATTATACTGATAGTATAGACAGAGCTACATGAAAAAGAGATATTTGTTTCATGACTATAGGTAATTAGATAGTCCCATTACAGCTTGGGTTTTTCCCCCTTCCCTTCTCTTCTATAGCTCTTTGCCAATTTAGGAAAGTTGGCCACAGCTAGATAATTTTAAAAGCTGTATTATCTAGCAATCCCTGTTGACCAGTAAATTGACTGGTTTGAAATGTTTGCTCTATCATTCCCCCGATAAAAGCTTCTGATTATATTTGAATAATTTGGAGAACTACTTATAGTATAACAATAATTTTGGTGGCAAGTCAGAGTTTAAATAGCTAAGGAAAAGTGTTTAAATATTTGACTCTTATATTAGGATATTTTCCTAGTTAGGTACCTAAAAGAGTTCCAGGTACAATACATATTGAAAATTTCTTCTAAGTACTGCAATAAGTGATTAAAAATAGAAAATGCTAAAAGCATCCTTGCTGAGTTAGAGAACTTGGATTACATAATTGGAATCTTTATTTATAGCCCAACAGGTTTTTGTTTGTTTGTTTGTTTGTTTTAGGGTGTATGTGTGTGGGGGTTAATGTATGTTTAACTTTTTTTAGAAGCTAATTTTTTAAAGATAATTTTATTAACATTCATGGAAACAAGCATATAGTAGCACATTTTTTTCTCTCTTCCATTAGATCATGACCATAAATATATAGACTGGATCATTCTCTACCATCTAATAAGCTTGACAATATTTAAAACATTATGGGTGTGTAGATAGTTATATGGTAGAAATATATTAAATATGTAATCTAAAAGTTCTCACTGTGTTAAGCCTTGAAAGTGGGAAATGGTAGGGTTAGAATCCTCTTCTTACTGTTTTTTACATTTACACAGTTAATACATGAAAATTTTATTTCATCCTTTATAAATTATTTTATATGCAGTGAGAAAAATAATAGCAGTTATATTTTCACTAAAATATTTTGCTTCAGCCGGAACCGGTTTGGCTCAGTGGATAGAGCATCAGCCTGCGGAGTAAAAGGTCCCAGGTTCGATTCCGGTCAAGGGCATGTACCTTGGTTGCGGGCACATCCCTGGTGGGGGCTGTGCAGGAGGCAGCTCGTCGATGTTTCTCTCTCATCGATGTTTCTAACTCTCTATTCCTCTCCTTTCCTCTCTGTAAAAAAATCAATAAGATATATTAAAAAAATAAAATATTCTGCTTAAGATTGCAAAGGACTCTCAATTGAATGGAATTCATTTTGGTTTGTATTTTGGGAGAGAAAAATGAATTTCTGTTTAAGTAGTTCACATATAGATTTTTTGTGTTTCCTCATATACCGGTTTATTTCAAACTTCTTTTTTTTTTAAAAAAAATATATATTTTATTGATATTTTACAGAGAGGAAGGGAGAGAGATAGAAACGTCGATGAGAGAGAAACATCGACCAGCTGCCTCTTGCACACCCTCTACCGGGGATGTGCCCGCAACCAAGGTACATGCCCTTGACCGGAATCGAACCTGGGACCTTTCAGTCCGCAGGCCGACGCTCTACCACTGAGCCAAACCGGTTCCGGCTATTTTAAACTTCTAAACTTCAATAAGTTTTCTAATTTTTGGAAATACTCAATTATGATGTTTTTGAAGTAATCTACTTACATCTATCTCAGTATCTTACTGGTTGGCTCTCAACCCTAATCTTTTCTAGTGCACAAATCCTAGTTCTATTAGCCTATGAGAAGCATACAACTGGAAATTATGACATTTTCATTGTATGTCAGGCATTAAGATAACTATAAATGATCAACCATTAAGCTGTATACCTGAAATTAGTATAAAATAACATTGAATGTCAACTGTAATTGAAAAAAACACACAAAACCCTATGTGCTCTACTTGGATGTTTAACCATCACCTCCAGACTCTGAATGTTTAAAATAAAATTCATTCTTCATTAAAGCTGATTTCTCTTCCTAACTACTCTTTTTATCACTCAATGTCCTCTTCAACTCTTTGTTTCTCCACATGCTATGCTATATGCAAATCTCCCTGCCTTTTGCAATTCTATTCCTTCTAGTTAGAATTTTCTCCTTCAGATGAGAGCCAAATACTTCTTTGTAAAACCTGTTAAGACATCTTTTTATCCCCAGATGTATTCAAAAGAAGGTTATGTTTAATAACTGTTGGAGCATTTGGAGAAGACATATAATTTATTGTATAAATTGTGGGTCAGCAAATCATGGACCACAGGCCAATCAAGCCACTAATTACAGAAAAAAAAAGTACACAAACCCCCTGCTCTAAATGAGCATTGGTTAAACCATGGTCCATCAGTTTTGCCCAAGTTTCAAGTATCAGGCCAACATATATAGCCTATTCAAATAAGAATACTAGAAAAAACAAACAAAATGGCAGCATAGATGAATGGCTGGCCCGCTGCCTCATACAACAATTTAGAGGAATTAAAACTAATATAAAGGACATCTATCACCCAAAACTACGGGAAGGCTGGCTGAAAGAGAAAGGAGCACAACCGCTGAAAAGCTGAGGAGCCGAGGTACTGAGATCTGCTGGTGGCAGAGACTGGGCGCACGGCTTTTTTTTTTTTCCCCAAGCAGAAGGGGGGAAAAAGTACGGATCACTTTCACTTTGAAATCCAGTTTCTTGGGTCACATGGGGGACCCAGACGCCTACAGGGAGAAGCTGATCTGTCAGCCAGCAGGTCTGAAAGTGAGGAACTCTCTTGCAGAGGTGCGCGCAGCATTCACTGTTTACTGTGCTGGATCCCAGGGATGCGCAGGGACAGGTGACCCAGCCTAGTGATGTCCTAAGACCCCGCCCCACCCTGAGGCCCCACCCTGAGGCCCCACCAGCACATTCTATAGACCCGCCGAGGCACCACACATCTGCTTCTTTGGCAGCTTAAAGAAATAAACTACAGCTCCAGCAACAAAATCACCAAGTCCCAAGCAAATGAACTGTACCCCATTGGTGACCCAGAAGCCAGTGTTCCTAGTGGTCAGTTTCAACCCCTCAGACCCATAAATGACACATTCGGGAGACGGACTCAGAGAGCACCAAAGCCTCACTGAAACAAAGCATGCCTCCAGCGCAGCAGTTCTTCCTCTAAAATGAGGAATCACAGAAACATGTCACAAATGGGAGAGATGGAGGAAAGTAAACTAATGGACGACACACAGTTCAGAATCACATTTATCAGATTACTCAAGAGTCTTCTAAAAACCTTTGAGAAACTTGATGAGACCTCCAAGAAGCTTGGTGAGACCTTCAAGGACCTTAAAGAGAACATCAAAGAAATGGAAAAGGACCAGTCAGAAATTAAGCATACAATATCTGAAATAAAGAATATATAGAAACTCAACTATAGATCAATGTACCCCAAGAATCAAACCAAAGATCTGGAATATAAGGAGGATAAAATAACCCAACCAGAGAGGCAGAAAGAAAAATGAATCCAGAAGTGTGAGGATAGCCTAAGGAACCTCTGGGACAGCTTAAAGCGCACCAACCTCCGGATTTTTGGGGTGCCAGAAGATAGAGACCAGGATGTTCAAGGCCGACTGAAAGAAAGAATGAAAGAAAACTTGCCCTACCTGGTAAAAGAAATAGACTTACAAGTACAGGAAGTGCACAGAACCCCAAACAAGAGGAATACACCAAGAAAAATCATATTAAAGATACCCAGGGCAAAGGACAAAGAGAGAATCTTACAAGCAGCAAGAGTAAAACAGCTAGTTACTTACAAGGGAATATCCATACTACTGTCAGCTGATTTCTCAACAGAAACTATGCAGGCCAGAAGGGAGTGGCAAGAAATATTCAAAATGATGAACAACAAGAACCTACAACCAAGAATACTGTATCCAGCAAAGCTATCATTCAGAATTGAAGCTCAGATAAAGAGCTTCATAGACAAGAAAAAGCTGAAGGAATTCATCACCACCAAACCAGGATTACATGAAATGCTGGAGGGTATCCTTTAAGAAGGGGAAGAAGAAAAAGGTAAAGATAAAAATTATGAACCACAAAAAGACATCAAATACATACCTACCAACAAGTGAATCTAAAAATCAAGTGAATAAAAAATCTGATGAACAAAATGGACTGGTAAATATAAGAGAATCAGGGTCATAGAAAGGGATTGGACTAACAGTTCTCAGAGGGAAGGAGGGTCTGAAGGGTGCAGGAAGAGATTGGACATAAATCATACACCTATGGATGAAGACAGGGGCGGGGTAAGGGCACAGGGTTGAGTTGGGAATCAGGTGAAGGGGAGCTATGGGGGAGGAAGGAGGAAGAGGAACACCTGTAATAATCTGAACAATAAAGATTTTTTTATAAGGAAAAAAAACCCAAAAATAAATAATACTAGCATGTTTGTTAAAGTCTAAGATTTTTATATATTCATAAACAGAGCAAGAGATATGTGGTAACTTTTGATTAAGTCTACTTTAATTCTTTTCTACATTAGCATATTGTATTTTTGATTTGTACTTCTTAGAACCTAGAGACAAGGCATTAATTAAGTAGTTGACTTTAAATTTTTTTTTGTCCTCCTGCATTTTCTGAAATCGTTAATGCTGGAACATTTGATGTAAACCTTTTTTGTTTGGCTAAAACTGGAATCTTCCTTATCGCCTAACTTTATAAACATTAATAATTTCTTATAATTTCACTCTATAAGAGTAATATTTCAATTATATTCTCTGCTACTTCTCAAAAAGATTTTTCACTTTTATTGGCCAAGAAAAACAATATTCCTTTTCCCTCTACTTAGATAATAGTATTAAGTAATATTTTAAAAATTCAAAGTAATGTTTGATAACTAATTTTAGTCTTTTCTTTATCACTTACTGGTAACAAAGGAAGGTTGAAATGCAACAGATGATGAAAAGAATGAATGATTGTAGTCTCATCTTGTATCCCTATACATTCACTTCTGCATAAAATCTCATGCACAATTGTATACCTTTTCCACAGCCAGAATTTCAGTTACAGTGTTCATCCACAAATTCCGACAGTCATTTAAAGAGGAAAATTGAAAAAAAGAAAGAAGTAGCAATGGAAATAGTTAAGGGACCTAATGCTTATAGTGGAATAAATGTAGAAAATTTTGCAATTAAGGTTGGGAAGAGATAAAAGATACTAAAATAATCCTATGTAATATAGAGGTAATATGCAAATTGACCCTCATAACCTCACACAAGATGGCTGCCCCCATGTAGTCAAAGATGGCTGCCACAAGATGGCTGGCAGAGGAGGATAGCCGTGGGTGATCAGACCAGCAGGGGAGGGCAGTTGGGGAGGGGACCAGGCCTGCAGGAGAGGGCAGTTAGGGGCAACCAGGCCTTCAGGGGAGGGAAGACCAGTTAGGGGAGACCAGGCCTTCAGGGGAAGGCATTTGGGGGGGCCAGGCCTGCAGAGAGAGCATTTGGGGGGATCAGGCCTTCAGGGGAGGACATTTGGGGGGACCAGTCCTGCAGGGGAGGGCAATTGGGGGTTACTGGGCTGGCAGGGGAGGGCAGTTAGAGGTGATCGGGCTGGCTGGGGAGCAGTTAGGCGATGATCAGGGTAGCACGGGGGTGGTTAGGAGTGATCAGGCTGGCTGGCAGGTGAGCGGTTGGGATCAAGCAGTCCTAGATTGTGAGAGGGATTTCTGACTGTGGTTTTAGGGATTGGGCCTAAACTGGCAATCGGACATCACCTGCGGGGTTCCAGATTGGAGAGGATGCATACTGGGCTGAGGGACGCCTCCTTTTCCCCAGCGCATGAATTTTGTGCACCGAGCCTCTAGTAATGATAATGATAATCCCAATATAACTACCGTGTTTCCCTGAAAATAAGACATCCTCCGAAAATAATACCTACTTACAGGTTTCCTTCTGAGTGAAATAAAAAGCATTCCCCCGAAAATAAGGCCCCCAGCCTCTGTCTCAGAATGAAAATTAATTTACCGTAAACTGGTCACTAGGGCCGCCCCGAATGGCATCTAGCAACCAGTGACATTACCCGGAGTCCTGACGTCACTGCTGTGTGAATGGAGAGAAATCAGTGTGGAAACTTTGTGAAACCTAAACTGTAAGAAGTTGTGACTTGGGTGAAGAATTCATGGGAGAAAATCACTGACAGTTGCATTGCAAATGCACTGCAAGCCGGCTACCTTGACAAGAAGTACTCATTTAAAGACAGTGCTATTGCTAACCATGAGAGATTTGGTCCACTGATTCTGAAAGAAATGGAGTCACAAGAAATTCACCAGGAAATTCAGGAATTGGATTGTTATGACGATGTTCCAGAAGATGATGACATGATTGTCATTGAATAAATGAGTAAATTCTTGATACTATAGGATTCACAGTTTGTCTGGTTTTTGTTGACAACTACCGTACTATCGTACTGGTATACAGGTAATAAATTTCCTTTATTTTCATTTAACAAAAAATGTGTACCATATTCTTCTTCATGGAAAAATAAGACATCCCCTGAAAAGAATACCTAGCGCATCTTTGGGAGCAAAAATTAATATAAGGTACTGTCTTATTTTCGGGGAAACAGGGCAATTGCTCCCTAAAGCTGAGAGCTAATGCTATAATACTAGCTTTGTTATAAAGTTAATTATAGAGCTAAGGTTATGTTCTTCATATACCAGAAAAAGGAAAGAGTTTTAAGAAATATTGTTTGGCCCTAACTGGTTTGTCTTGGTAGATAGAGCATCAGCCTGGTATACTAAATGGTCCTGGGTTTGATTCCGGTCATGGGCACATGCCTGTGTTGTGGGCTTGATCCCCAGTCGGGGGCATGCAGGAGGCAGCCGATCAGTAATTCTCTCTCATCATTGATGTTTCTCTCTCTCTCCCTTCCTCTCTAAAATCAATAAAATATATATTTAAAAAAGAAATATTCAAAATAGGTTAAATGAACAAACATAACTCAAGAATCTGGCAATATTTACCACAATTATAAATGAACTCTTCCTTTAACCTAGCAAGCTTACTCTGATGCTTTGTCCTACAGATGCAATGGCACGTGTATGAAATTACATGTTCAAGTTTATTTGGTGCAGTATTGTTTATAATAACAAAAGATAAGACAGTACAAGTATCCAGCAATAAAGGACTGGATCATAAAATCAGAAATACATTGGAAGTTAGTTCAATGAAAACATGTCACTTGACATGCTATTTTGTACAAAATAATATTGAAAATGTAGGAAAAGGAAACCCTAAAAGTTGCTATTCAGGGATGGCAAATGAGAAATAAATACACATAACCAAATCTTATTATGTTGTAAAGTATACTTTATCTTTTAATACACACAAAAAATGTGTAAGAGCTTACATAGACTGCCTTGTTTTATTTCCCATTTCCATTTAATTTATAATCTCATGTAAGTTGAACATAATATTATGGGTGCTCAGGCACATAGTCTCCTGGGTGAGAACTACTCTAATAGATTCTTACAGTTTATTCCTTCATCTCTGAGGCAAAGGTGGGCTGATTTAAGATAAAAGTTAATTGCTACACTTTTAATAAAAATTTATTCCTATAGAGGAACAGCATTTTAATTTGTATTTATTATTTGTAACCTACAACATCTTTAAAAAGATTCAAAGTGGTAAATAGGGATACTTGAGAGCTTGCTCTCTGATGAGGTTTGAACACAATTAGACAAAGCCTGAAACTAAAGCTGTGAATACGGGAAAACTTCTGGAGCGTAGAGTCAGGGTTTATGTCAGTTAAGTAGTAGAATTTCCTAACAGTTTAAATATGTGGAGTAAAGGTTTGTGAAGAATCCAAGATAACACTGAATACTGTGTTTATTTATCATCAATACATATAAAAGCCTAATATGCACAGTGTCCCCTCGGGAATTCCAGCAGGAGACTGGGAGTGTGATCACTTGCTATGACAAGCACTGACCACCAGGGGTGGCACAGAACGAAGGGAGGCGCCAGCTGGAGGCCCTGGCCAGCAGCCTCTAGGGACCCTACCCATGCACAACTTTTGTGCACTGGGATTTTAGTAAATTATATTATGGATTACTGTGTAAAGAAAATAGTCATAAGAGAGAATGAGTTGTATGGGAAAAAATAATTTTGCCTTTCCAGTATTCCCTTGGATTTAAGAAAATTTAAAATTCTGGACATGCAAAACTTGATTCTTGATCTGTGGCTGGGTTTGATATAGCATGCTCCCTAAAGTAATAAATTTCAAATGCATTGCTATGTAATTGTTTTCTAGCATATACCTCTGGATTTAATTTTCAAATATTTGAAAGCTAGACTATGTTTTAAATTATATTTAAGTAATATTTCTTCTTGTTTGGACTATAATATAAAACAAATGTATAAGTCATTAATTTTTGCAGACTGCATTTTTATAGTAATTACCTATATAATATTAGACTTTAAGTGTTTTTATATAAAGCTTTGCCTGTCATTCTCATAACAGTTCTCTATAGTTGAAGGATTACTGCAATTTTTAAGGCCCAGAGAGTTTGTGATTTATTTAGTCACCACTTTATGATATACATATAACTTGAAGTCTTCTGCCTCCAAATATCATCATTTCTTTATCCTATCTTAATATTTGTTTTCTTTATTTTTAATGTCATGGTATTGTAATTAGTTAATAACATGCTTTTTATCTTTTTAGGATATGGCTTTGGTTGCCCCTGAGGCTCCTTCAGAACAAGCCAGAAGAGTTTTTCAAACCTATGATCCAGAAGGTAAAAAAAGATTTTATTGTTTTATTGAAAAATATGTTGATTTTGTGTTGCATATCTCTATATACTTGAAATAGGTTGAAATTTACCTTAGTTTTAGTCACAAGAGTTGTTGGGCTGCATTTCTTCAACATTTTAAATGGAAAATGTGAAAATGGAAACAAAAAGGGGATACCTAAGTGCTCATCAAGTTCTGACGTGATATGAGGTTTGCATGTTTCTCAGGGTACTTAAATATGGTTACTTGAATCTTCATTCCTATACTCAGTGTCAAATGGAGATAGCACTGAAAAAGCTCTTTGAAAAGTAAGTGATGTCCATGCTTTTCCATTTATTTATTAAACAGCTCTTTCAGTATATTTTTAAATAAGATATAATTGACATGTAACAGTCTGTAGGTGCAAGTTATACAACGTGTTGCTCTTACATACTTATATACTGCAAAATCATTGCTATAGTAGTGTTAGCTGACACCACTATAATATCACAATAATATTTCTTTTTTTATAGTGAGAACAATTAAGTTCTATTCTCTTAGCAACTTTTGAAATTTATAAAACTGTATTGTTAATCATGATAACTATGCTGTGTATTAGTTCTCCAGAACTTATTTCTCTACTAGAGGTCTGGTGCACATAATTTGTTCATTTTTTTTTGGGGGGGGGGGTTCCCTCAGCCCAGCCTGCACCTTCTCCAATCTGGGACCCCTTGAGGGATGTCCAACTGCCCAATCCAGTAGGATAGGGCCTATTCGGCAGTTGAACATCCCTCTCACAGTCCAGGACTGCTGGATCCCAACTGCTCACCTGCCTGCCTTCCTGATTGCACCTAACTTCTTTTGCCTGCCTGCCTGATCACCCTCTAACCACTTCCCTGCCAGCCTGATTGATGCCTAACTGCTCCCCTGCCAGCCTGATTGGCCCTAACTGCCCTCCCTGCAGGCCTGGTCACCCCTAATTGTCCTCCCCTTTAGACCTGGTACCCCCCCAATTGCTCTCCCCTGCAGACCTGGGTCCCCCCAACTGCCCTTCCCTGTAGGTCTAGTCGCCCACAACTCCCTCCTCTACTAGCCTGGTCACCTTTAACTGCCCTCCCCTGCAGGCTTGATTGCCCCCAATTGCCCTCCCTTTCAGGCCTGGGTCCCCCCATCTGCCCTTCCCTGTAGGCTCAGTCACCCCCAACTTCCCTCCTCTACCGGCCTGGTCACCCCTAACTGCCCTCCCCTGCAGGCTTGATCACCCACAACTGCCTTCCCTTGCAGACCTGGTTCCTCCCCTGCTGGTCATTTTGTGATGGCCATCTTGTGTCCACAAAGGGACAAGATCTTTGACCACATGGGGCAGCCATCTTGTGTGTTGGAGTGATGGTCAATCTGCATATTACTCTTTTATTAGATAGGATAGAGGCCTAGTGCCCTGTCCTGAATCAGGGTCAGGGTCCCCTTGGCGCATGGGGTGGCCTGGGCTAGGGGCCTGTGATTGTTTGTAGGCCGGCCACGCCCCCCAGCAATCCAAGCTGAGGCCCTAGTATCTGGGATTTATTTATCTTTCATAATTGAAACTTCGTAGCCTTGAGCGAAGGCTTGCAGGCCATGAAGTCTGGCTTCCTCCGTTGCTGGGAAAACCCAATCCTCCTGCTTGCTCCATAGCCATAGCCATTTTTGTTGGGATTTATTTATCTTCTATAATTGAAACTTTGTAGGCTTGAGCGGAGTTTACAGCTGGCCAGGGTGTGTGGGAAGCTTGGTTTCCTCCATTGCTGGGGAAACCCAAGCCTCCTGCTTGCTCCATGGCCATAGCCATTTTTGTTGGGATTTATTTATCTTCTATAATTGAAACTTTGTAGGCTTGAGCGGAGTTCACAGCTGGCCAGGGTGTGTGGGAAGCTTGGTTTCCTCCATTGCTGGGGAAACCCAAGCCTCCTGCTTTCTCCGTGGCCACAGCCATCTTGGTTGGGTTAATTTGCATACTCGCTCCTAATTGGCTGATGGGTGTGGCTTGTGTGTATAGCAGTGGTATGGTGAATTTGCATATTACTCTTTTATTGGATAGGATTAGTTGCAAGTATCTACTTTCAATTAGCACTCCCATCTCTCTCAGGCCCATTCTATTTTTACAAATTCAGCTCTTTTAGAATTCTACATATAAGTATAAGATTTATCTTTATCCAACTTCTTTCTATTATAAAGCCCTCCAATTCCATTCATGTTACAAAAGGCAAGATATTCTTATTACTCCTGCCTGAATAATGTGTGTGTGTGCATGTGTGTATGAGTAGTCCATTTTTAAAAATCTTTATTGTTCAGATTATTATAGTTATTCCTCTTTTTCCCCCATAGCTCCCCTCCACTCAGTTCAAACCTTCCCCACCCTTACCTCCCCACTGTCCTCATCCATAGGTGTACGATTTTTGTCCAGTATCTTCCCTCGACCCCACACCTCCTTCCCCCTGAGAATTGTCAGTCCACTCCCTTTCTATGCCCCTAATTCTATTATATTCACCAGTTTATTCTGTTCCTCAGATTTTTTATTCACTTGATTTTTAGATTCACTTGTTGATAAATATGTATTTGTTGTCACTTTATTATTCATAATTTTTATCTTTACCTTTTCCTTCTTCCTTTTCTTAAAGAATACTCTTCAGCATTTCTTATAATACTGGTTTGGCAGTGATGAACTCCTTTAGCTTTTTCTTATCTGTGTAGCTCTTTATCTGACCTTCAATTTTAAATGATAGCTTTGCTGGGTAGAGTAATCATGGGTGTAGGTTCTTGCTATTCATCACTTTGAATATTTCTTGCCACTCTCTTCTGGCCTGCATAGTTTCTGTTGAGAATTCAGCTGAGAGTCGTATGGGTACTCCCTTGTAGTTAACTGTAGAGAACACTTCCAAATTCATGTTATGAGGGCACCATTATCCTGATACCAAAAACAGACAAGGATACCATAAGAAAAGAAAATTACAGGAAAATATCCCAATGAATATAGTTGCAAAAAACCTCAACAAAATATTAACTATACAAATTTAACAATGCATTATTTTAAAAATTTAATATAAGGCACTGTCTTATTTTTGGCGAAACAGGGTACCAGTATATATAAAGTGATCTATACTAATAAAAGGGTAATATACAAATTGGTCAGGATGCCTTCACAGTAACGACCAAAACAGCAGGCTGTGTGGGACAACCAGGCCGGCAGGCAGGGGGGTTGTGAGGGCCGGCCAAACAACTGAACAGCAGGCTGCATGGGGCGACCAGCCCAGCAGGGGGGTTAGTGAGGGACTACCAAACGACTGAACAGTAGGCTGCGTGGGGAAACCAGGCCAGCAGAGGGGGGCAGTGAGGGATGACCAGGCCAAAAGGGGGTGGCAATGAGGGGCAAGCAGGCTGGCAGAGGGGGCAGTGAGGGGTGACCAGGCCGGCAGAGGGGGCAGTTAGGGGCAATCAGGCAGGCAGGCAGGCAAGTGAGCAGTTAGGAACCTGTGGTCCGGATTGTGAGGGGGATGTCTGACTGCTGGTTTAGGCCCAATATCGGGTATTGGGCCCAATATTGGGTATTGGGCCTAAACCAGCAGTTGGACATCTCCAAGGGGTCTCAGATTAGAAAGGATGCAGGGTGGGCTAAGGGAACACACCTACTCCTCTGTGCATGAATTTAGTGCATTGGGCCTCTAGTATATATATAAAAATAATTTGCTTGGCTATTTCATGCTAGCGATTTATATGTATGAAATTGCCAGCAAAGTATTTGACATGAGTGGAAAGACAGGGCAGAAGAAAAATAATTTGTAGTGTTTACTACAGGTTATTCAAATTTCATAAGAAATATATTTCAGAGAATGAGTTGAGCAGTTTTCTGTGGCATACTCTCTTAAGGATTTATTTAAGGTTATATATTTTTTCCCCCTGCCATCTCAAACTCTCTTTGAGATGCTCACCTTTTCTGTATATCATATTCCAAAGGAGAGTACCACTTTGCAATCCTATAAAGACATATATATTTAAGTGCTTGTTCTGTTTCAGGACATGTTTCTACCCATACTAATATAAATTACAGTATGAGATATAAAAACCTTCCAGAATGGAATATTATAAGATGAAGTATGTATGATGGCATGATGGAAAAACTGTATATATTCCCAGAGTTTCCAGTCAGGTCTTAATAGTACTGCTTAATATTTATTTGAAGTGAATGTCTAAGATATTAATAACAAGCATACTCTTATCCCACTGTAACTACCATAGATGATTACAAAACCAAACATATGGTTTTCATGTCAACTGCCTTTAAAAAATATGTACATATATTTATTGATTTTATACAGAGAGGAAGGGAAAGAGATAGAGAGTTAGGAATGTAGATCAGCTGCCTCCTGCATACTCCTTATGGGGTATGTGCCCGCAACCAAGGTCATGTACCTGGAATCAAACCTGGGACCCTTGAGTACGAAGGCCGACACTCTAACCACTTAGCTAAACTGGTTAGGGCTGATCTGCCTTTTTTAGATACCCCTACATTTGTGTCATTGGTGAAAATTTTAGAACTGAAATTAAAACTTAGTGAATGAGTTTCTTAAGAAAGGAAACATCTAAGTAAATGTTCAAAAGATTTTAGATGGTAATAATTTATTAAATAAAGGCATAAAGAAATGCCTTCAGAGCAAGGAATATTTACAGATAGGAGACCTGAGCTTCTTAAAAGCTAATGTTAGAACACTGATTTAAAAAAATCCATCAGGATGCAAAGATACTAAAACTAAGGTTTTAAAGGTAGGATACAGTTGTCATAAATAATATGTTTGGTTTTTGCAAAATAAAAAATTTTAAATATGTTTTTAATTGAATTTAGAGAGGAAGGGAGATGGAGAGAGAGATAGAAACATCAATGATAAGAGAGGATCACTGATTGGCTGCCTTCTCCTACATGCCGCCTCCTGGAGATCGAGCCTGCCACCCAGGCATGTGCCCTTGATCAGAATCGCACCCGGGATCCTTCAATCCATAGGCTGACACTCTATCTACTAAGCTAAACCAACTAAGGCATAAAATTTTTTTTTGATTATTAATAGATAGCAGGCTTGTACTATTCATTTTCTTCTACCAATTTACAAGAGAAGTTAGAATTACTTATATTATCAATATAAAAGTATAACCAGTGACAATTTTTCAGAATTGAGTCCTCATAGATACATATGAAAATAAATTTGCCCTGTTTTTACTAGAGAAAGGAAATTATTGATTAAATAAAATGGTTTTCATCTATATAGTTTTCTGTGACAATTGAGCAGAACTATAAGCTGAATTAAGAAGAAAGCATTAAAACTTGTTCGGCCATCTCAGAAAAAGTATTTCCTTCTATATATAACTTATGGAGAAAATAAACACCACTTTTTCATCTGCATATCACTGTTATGGTTTAGATCTATATAGTTCACTTTAAGAAGGAAGATTAAAAATAAAATTTTCCATTTTTTTTCTGTTTAGTTACTCAGAAACTAACCTGTTAACTAATTTTATTTTCCCCCCAAACGTATATTTTCTTCTTTCAAGATTTAAAAAAATCAGGCTTTCTCTGAACACTTAATATACTTACCGTTCTTACTAGTACAAGCTTCTGGGTAGTTCCACTTTCCATTTAGCAGAGGCCAGCTGAGCAAACCAGTAGTGATACCAAGGCAAAGAAACCAAAGAAAGCTGAAATATGAAAATATATGTTAATAAAATTTTAAAATAATAGGTAAAGTATAATATAACATTTAGTAAATATATAACAACAATTAATTCTTTGACTAAAGTGGCATTAAGTTCTTCCCAACTAGCTCTTGATTTTCTTTTCTATTCCCAAGAACTTTTACTCTCTCTCACTTACAGTTTGGAAATGTTACCGTCTCGTCTCAAATGTTTTCCCCTTCCCCCAGCCTCTTCACAAGTTGTGTCTTGCCCTTTGTTAATTCCTGACATTTGCTTTCTTCCTGCAGCACCCACTTTAGCTAGTGTCCCAGTTAAAACAGATCTGACAGTCTCCCACTTCAGGCTCTTCCTTATTTCCCCAATCTTTCAGAACGGAAACCACGACTGGTACTTCTTTCTCAGTAAAATCGAATTCTGATTTCTGCACAGTTATGAAATGGTTCTTTTACCCAGGAAATTACAGACTTACCTAATGTCTACTCCCCTGCATCACAACTCCTTTGCACGGAGCTATTTCTACTCTCAACCTCTAGGAGCTTGGCCCTTTTGCAGTCTGTTTGCTTGTTTAAAAACACACACCCAAAAAACCTATTTTTAAACAAACAGCTTTGTTTCCTCTTTTCCAAATGTTTTAAAACACAATTTAACTGCATTCTAATATTTATACAGTAATTGCTTACCATCACAATTGCTGTGTCTTCTGTGGTTCTCCCCATTTCAGGGCCCCGTTCCTCTAAGCTTTCAAGCTTATAAAAGTCCTTTTTATATTAATGTATTTTAAGTTCTTACTCATGCATTCAAGTTCGACTTTTTCAGTGCTGACTAGTCAGCCAATTGTATTCTCCTAGATTTCCTCTGTGTTGTTTTTTTTTTTTTTTTTGCTGTGTATTGAGGTCTTTATCATCGTTGTGTCTGATTTCCATACTCTCTAAGGAATCAGTTGACTAAATTCTAGTTTCATCTGGTTTTAGACTTAATGATTCTGTTCTTTTTCAAAAGTTTTACAAGAATTATTCTTGATAGGTGTGATTAAAGAATAAAGTAATGCCAGAATAAACGTCTTATCAAAGAGATAAGCAGTTTCCAGCTCTCCTCTTTAAATTGTGGATTTAAGTCTTTGAGGTATTGAGAAATTTATATTACAAGCTCTAGTTTTAAAATAGTGTATGTACAAAATGTACTCACTGACTTATTATAGTTATTGTTGTATTCCAGAAAGTGTTTACAAGTTGTAAATCTCATACATACCTTAAAAATATATTGGGATATTTAAGCTTGAGGTTGTGTTTGAGTTAAGAAGAGCACTTTATTGTTTTCCTAGCTGTTGTTTGTGTCTTTATCCAGCCAATTAGCTCTTTCTGGGGGAGTGGGACTGAGTCTCGGGCTATGGCAAGAATAGATAAGGCTGGGCCATTCACTGCTCCTGGAGATCAGGATAATGCCACTGCTTCTCTTAAGTCAAGTGGATCCACATGATAGCCACAAGCACAGAAACTGTTGTAGATACTGTTCCGGCCTGCGAGCGGCCAGATGAAGCCTGTTTCCGTTTAGAGATGTTGGACTTTTGGCTGAGACTTAACTAAGCAAAACAAATAAGTATTTTTTCTATGTTTCAAACTCATCAAAGTTAGGCTTACAGAGAACAAGTTCTTTATTTGCTCTACCTCGAACTACCAGTAACTGGACAAGTTGGAATTATTCTAAACCTTCACTTTTTAAAATTCATTTAATTATCCTAAATGAACCTTGCTTAGCTTTTTAGTCAGGGTCAGTCTATCTTCAAATAGATAAATATCTGCTTATGAAGAAAACACCATTTTAAAGTCATAACCACTTTATTCCTTTCTGATAGAGACAGAGCACGTACCACATGCTGAAAGCAGCTACACTTTGTTCTGTTATTTGATTGTGGAAGCAGGGCTTTGGGATATCTAGCTCTCCGTGACATGATTTTTTTTTTTTTAAAGTGTCTAATCCCTGAAATGGATATTGTGTTAGAAGTTTATTTAAATCTGAGACAGTCTTCAGGAATGAGTGAATGGGTAAAAGAACTCAGGCACTGTACATTTAAGGGAATAAGCAACTTGTTTGTTTAAAACTACTGTTATTTCACACTGTCCTGCAAGCTTTTTGTGTGTGTCACACTCTATTGCATCATTGAAGTTTGGTCAATTGCTAGTGTTATTTCCTTATCAAGACCAAGAAAAGGATTATTTTCCTTAAGCTAGTCTTGATCGACATTTGATTCTACTCTGCACTTCAACTTCTAATTTTCCCCATTAAATCTACAGCTTTTATTTAAGTAAAGGCTGTTATAAGGATATCTTTTTCTTTTTCTTATATTGTCAGTTTTCTAAGTATCAGTGAAGCATTAATATTCTTCAAAAAGTTAAATAACATTGTGATGAAAGGGATATATTGAAAATAAAGAATTGTTTTAACTTGATTTCTTAAAGGTTCACATTGTTTGTTGAAAGATATACCCAATTACTAAATATTTGTTATAAGTAGAAACAAACTTCTATCATTTAAATCTGTAAGCCTGTTTTAAGAAGCAATTTGGCTTTAAGGTTTCTTTCAAGTTCTCAGAAACTAACCTTGAAAATAAATATTTACCTATGTGTCCCAGAAAACTAATATAAGAGAATGTCTAAGAATAGTAGGCATTGTACCTAAATAAACTTAATAAGCTGTTCTTAACTCTTTATATACATTTTATATGATTTTTCACTGGAATCTGATCAGCAGTAATAGCATTTCTTGAAGTAAACTCATATTTCATGTTGCTCCCATTCCCCCTCCCCCCACCCAGATAATGGATTCATACCTGATTCACTTCTAGAAGATGTGATGAAAGCGTTGGACCTTGTTTCAGATCCTGAATAGTAAGTAAATAGAAAGTATTATTAAACTAATTCAGAAATTCCATTTAATTTAAATATACACAGTTTGCTTTTTTTTTTTAAATGAAAGCTGCACATATGAAGCATAGTACTTTATATAAAGCAAAGATTTAGGAATAAATCAGACTAATCAGTATTTTAGCACAAACTTTACGTACTAAAAATGAACTTTCCTTCCCACTACTCCTACTATGCACTTATCCTGCTGAAAACGTGCTAAAGTTTTAAATGTCATTTTAAAACAAACTAAATATGTCTTTTTCTCACTGAAACCTTTTCCATTTAAAATTTTTTTTAACCTATATCTTTAGTAGCTTCAGTGAAAGTTGTGACAAGTCTGTATAATATCTATATTGCTAGCCCTTGGGCATCTGTATGTGATTAACCAGTTAACTGCCATGCATCCAAAACAGAAACTATCCTTTCTCCTATAGATGCTTATGGCATACAGAGGGCTAAATTAACTGAGCTGAAACCTTGTAAGAGACACAGAATATCACAGAATATAGTTTTTCAATACTAAAAGTATTCAAGTATTGACTAACATTAATATTATATCACTGTCTTCAGTCTCACTGTTATATTTGCACTTTTGCTACATCTATCACTTCTTCCATATATTTGGGATCTTTATTATGCATGAGAAAATCTCTTAAGTGGATAGTTATCTTGATCAAATATAGAAATAAAATAAAGATCATATACAATGTACACTAACTTTTGTTTTACCTTCACAAGCTATTTTTCTTCAGAAAAATATGTTTGGCAATGAACAAACTTTAGCTTACAAAACATTTAAGGAAAGGATTCAGCAAAAACAGTGTAAAATATATTGATGCACATAGTTTTTAAAACTTGACCATATTTTGTTTTGAAATAAATCAGGTGTGTGTTTTTGAAAGTATGAAATGCATATAAAAACTAATCACATCTGAATTAATGTCTGAGTCTTACTACTTATAGCTATGATGTTACCCATTCTTAATGGACACAATTGCTGTTTCCAACTTAAAAGAATTGAACTAGTCCAATAAATGGAATAATAGTAATTAAAGTGCTTCATCTAAACTGATTTCCAATTGGAGATCATACTGTTTTCATTGCCCTAATTTGCAAAAGAAAATTGAACTCAGGTATTTTTGGTTACTGATAATTCTTACAACAGGAGGGAGGAAAAAGGAAAAGTGATACTTTTCCCAATTCTTACATAGATTATTTAATTTTTCTTGTTTCCTTAATATACATAGCATACCTTGAATTATAAAGTTGGTATAATTTAGATTGTCTTTCTAGAAGTAGCTAAAAGATTAGACTCAGTTATTCACTCTGTATTTTGTTATGGTTTATAATATGTAATGGCCCATGAATTAACAGGACCAAATTTAGGATTAATAAATTAAATGGATTATATAAAGTGTGACCTTGCCTTCATTTGTTTCATGTCATAAACTTCTGCTCTTACTCAGATCTTTTAAAATGTCACATCCTTTGCATGTTTAACAATAAGGTGTATTTAACTTGGCAGTTATAGTTTGGGAGGTAATATGGAGAATGAAAATTTTCTTTTCAGAAAGTTTTCATTTTAAAAACCCTTCCAACTCCAGTCTGCTTTTTTTCTCTGCCTTCTTTCTAATCACACGTAATACTTTTCACCAGCCTTTGCTACACCAACATGGTAAGGGCTGTGCAAAGCACTATCCAGTTAGGCTGATACTGGACAATCAAGTACATACCACTTATAATTCACTATATCTTAGCTCTTGGAGATTTATCTTACCTTTTAAACTTCAAGTTACATTGCCTAAGAATTTGAAGCCTCCACCTCAATTGTTTCTGGAAAGCTTTTTAGGAGATGTTTTTGATGCACCATTTCCTTTTGACCCTGTTCTTTTTTCTCCTTGAGCTTAAAATAAACATTTTTAAGTTAAATGCCTCATTTGATTGTTAAATTTAGGCATACCTATGAAGCAAAGAGAATTTGCCTTTGGGGGATTATAAGTCTGTGCTTAGAAGCTTAAGTTTTTAAATTACTTTACCTAATAAGGAACAGTATTCCAAAGTCATCGTCATAATTTAAATTCTAAATAGTAACAGATTACTCTGGTTTAAAAATAACCAAGTTTTGGCAAATCAGATGCCATTCCTGTGTATTTGTCATTAAGAGGCTAAAAAGAACAGTTCTTATGATTTTTGGCAGTCAAAGTGTTATAGTACCAGTAACTTAATCATGAAAGAAGAAAAATAAGCTTTTTTCCTTTGTTATCCACTGTTTTTTGTTTTTCTCCCTCTCCCTGCAGTATAAATCTCATGAAGAATAAATTAGATCCAGAAGGATTAGGAATTATACTATTGGGTCCATTTCTTCAAGAATTTTTTCCTGATCAGGTAACATAATTGAAGAAATGTTTTGTCCTGTTGGGATGATCATCTCTGATTGTTTTAGCACTTTTCCTACTCACTTAAATGTTCTAACATGTATATATGAGACTAAAAAGCAGTATTGTTGTTTGATTGCAGTATTGTACAGAGAGGATTGAAGGGTATGTATGTGCCATACAGAACTGTGAGGTAGAGGAGCGGTGGAATATATTGTATACTCCAATATATACATATACTGGTAATGATACTGTTTTTATAAAGATAAAATTCAGAAGTATGGGGAGTAAAAAGTGAAAGACTTTCCATTCCCACCCCTATTTTCCTTCTCTTAGGTAACTAGTGTCAATAGATTGGTATGTATCTTTTTAGTACTTTCTAAATACTAGAAAGAAGGTAAAGGAGCTTATGTGAAGTGAGAGTGCTTCTGGTGAACCTAAGTTCCAGGGGACTTTTAGGTGAGTCGAAGAAAAACCTTTGAGCGGAGCTGTGCTGTGTCGTGTTGGGACATGCCTTCCATCAGGCTCTGATAGCTTCTCAGTTAGTAAGAAACTGTGCTAGTCTCTATAGTCTTTTAGGTTATGTCCGTGTCCTTGGAAAGCCAATTCTACAGCCTACATCTGTCTTTTCTTGTGTTTCTTATTCAAGTGGAGGAGTTACCATAAACATACATTGTGATCATTTCGTTAGATATCAGGATAGTTTAAAGTTCATTGTTTCTGTTCTACCTCTATTATAAAAGAGATGTGTTGTCAAGTAGAAAAATATCCAAAATTTATAAAGAACTTATACAACTCAACACCAAACAACAAAAAATTCAATTAAAAATGGGTAGAGGACCAAGAAGACATACAAATGCCAACAGATATATGAAAAGATGCTCAACTTCACCAGCTGTTAGGGAAATGCAAATCAAAACTACAATGAGATGCCACCTCACACCTGTTAGAATGTCTGTTATCAACAAGACATGAAGCAAGTGTTGGAGAAGGTGTGGAGAAAAGGAATCCACATTCACTGCTGGTGGAAATGTAAACTGGTACAGACATTATGGAATACAGTATGGAGATTCCTCAAATAATTAAGAATAGAGTTAACTATATGACCTAGCAATCCCTCTTATGGGTATCTCTCCCCCCCAAATTGAAAACATTTCTTTGCAAAGATATGTGTACCCCTATGTGCATTGCAGCATTATGATTCATGGTGGTCAAGACACAGAAATAATCAACATGTCTTTCAATAGATAATTGGGTATAAAAGATGTGGTGCATATACAGTGGAATACTACTCAGCCATAAGAAAAGATGAAAATGGATGGACCCTGAGAATATCATGCTAAACAAAATAAGTCAGTTAGATAAAGCTAAGAACCGTTTGATTTCACTCATGTGGGATATAAAACTGAAAGTCATAATCACAGACAGCAGTGTGCTGGTTACCAGAAGCAAGTGGGGTGGTGGGGTAGTAAAGGGTGAAGTGCACCAAATATATGTTGGTAACCAATGTGATTTGACTTTGGTAGGCATACAATGCAACATATTGATCATATGTCATAGAAATGTACACTTGAATCCTATATTATCTTATTAACCAGTCACCCCAATAAATTTAAATTAAAAAAACTCAGTGGTAAGAAGAAAATGTCAAGATAAAATTATTAAATTTCAAGATATAATTGTTAAATTTGATGTCTCAGTTTTAAATGATCTTTAACAGTAGATAATATTATTAATATTTAAACTTGGTAATTAAAAGAGAAATCCATATTTTCTAAACTGGTATCTCTTATGGTTATTGTGAGTAAAGAAAGTGAGTGAGGTAAAAATTCAAAAAGTAAGGATTTTACAATATATCTATTAGACTTTAAAACTTTTTGTAAATACTTTATGAAAAAATAGATTCTTTTTTCTGATATTTTTAGCAAGACTCTTGGATTGTGATGCCATTTGTTCATACTCCAACTGCTAGGGTTTTTTTTTTTAAGTTATTTTTTGGAATCTAATACTGTGTTTTAGATATCCTAATAAATGTTTAGTAAATTTTAACATTTTAAACTTTTTTGAGACAATGATATTAATTTTACTTTTAATTTATTTCAAGGCTGCTGTCAGAATATTTTAGAGAAATTACATGATACTGCTTATAATTATCCTAAGAACTTAATAGTTCAAGAAATTTTCAAATTTTAGTATTTCTTGAGGTAATTAAAGAGAATTCCGGACCCCTTCTCTTTTTCCATTTGGTTATTCAGTTTGTTCTCTCCAAGTTCATGCCTTACTGCTTGCTTATTTCCTGCTATTATTCTCCTCAACAAACTTAGCCTCTGAAGTTGACCCATCTCATTGCCCCTGTGTAGTTCATGCTCTTTCCTCAACCAAAGCATGTGATTCTGCTCTTGATTCCCTGTAGGGCAGTGGGTTCTCAAAGTGTGGTCTCTAAACTTGTTAGAAATGCAAATTCTTAGGTCCTTCCAGACCTAGAGAAGCAGAAGCTTTGGTGGTAGGGCCGAGCAGTGGATTTGAACATCCCCTCCAGATAATTCTGATGTGATGGAGCCAAAGTCTGAGACCTGCTGGACCTGTCATTCTTACCTATTCACACCCTGTAAGAACTCAGACCTCTCAGAGTCACAGAACTTTTCTGATTAGAGCTTATACTGAAACCCAAAATATCGTTGGGTCCAAGCTCTTTGTCTTGTAAAACCAAAGAATGGATTCACAGACAAAAATGATGGGAAGAAAAAATTTATTGGGCAGGGGGAGCAAAGCTTTGGGTTTGGGGGGATATCTGAGCTTCCAGCTGCAGGAAGGGAACTCAAAATGGGTTATATGTTTAAGATCTTTGTCTAGGGGATATTCTTATACTCTGCTGGCCGCCCACCAAAGGGAAGAAAAAAATTTTTTTTAATTAAAATTAAATATATATATATATATATATATATATATATATATATATATATATATATTGATTTTCTTACAGAGAGGAAAGGATAGGGATAGAGAGTTTGAAATATCAATGAGAGAGAAATATCGACCAGCTGCCTCCTGCACACCCCCCATTGGGGATGTGCCTGCAACTAAGGTACATAAATGCCCCTGACCAGAATCAAACCTGGGACCTTTGAGTCCACAACTGATGCTTTATCCACTGAGCCAAACCAGTTAGGGCTTAAATTAAATTATTTATTATTTAAAGTATTATATATGTCTCCTTTCCCCTCTCATTGACCTCTCCCAGCCCACTTCCATCCCCCAGCACATGCCCTCCTCTGCTAGCTTTTGATTGGTTCCTTCAAGGATTTCTGGCAATATCCAATTATATTAATGTTCAAGTTCCCACCTGTGGGAGGACCTAATTGAGGACTGCCACCTCAGGTTCTGGAGTGACAGCACTGTTCCCACCTAGCTAGTTCTAGGTCTTTTGTTTGCCTCCACATGGTCCCTGTCACTGACTGCCTGCTTAGTCCTATTTTCTATCTCAACACCACTGAGGTCCTCTTTCTCAATAGTCACAAAATGTAAATAGACTCTATCCCTCATTTTGGCATTATTCAAATACTGCTTTGTACCTAACAGATTACTAGAGTGACACTACAGTAAACATTTAATCACCAGGAGTATATTAAGTAAAGTTATAAAACTAGTCAGAGGGACAGCCAGGAAATATTTAACTTTTAGTAATCTTTACAGATGCTTAAAGTAGGTGCTATGGAAGTGCATTTCTTTGCTATGAGACAGAGGCAGGGGAAAAAAAAAACTTGAAATACTCATAAGCATTTCAAGACAATCCTAATATATAAAAGCCCTGGGTCGTAATGACCAGTAATGACTGGAGGCTGACCAACCAGAATAGTGCTGGCCCCACCCTCAAGCAAGTAGTTAGGGACAATCAGACAGGCAGGCAGAGTGATCAGGGGTGATCAGGTAAGCAGCCCAGGGATGAGGCGTGATCAAGTAGGCGAGATCAGGTAGGCAGATGACCCCTCACTGGGTTGGCCCTGCCCCCAAGCAAATGGTTAAGGGCAATCAGGTAGAGTGATTGGGTCTGATCAGGTAGGCAGATCAGTGGTTAGGGGTGATCAGGTAGGCAGACAGCTCCTCACAGGGCTGGCCCCACCTGCAGGCAAGTGGTTAGGGGCAATCAGGCAGGTAGGCAGAGGGGTTAGGGGTGAACAGGTAGGCAACCCAGAGGTTAGAGGTGATTAGGTAGGCAGATCAAAGGTTAGAGTGATTAGGTAAGCAGATAGCCCCTAGATGGGCTGGCTTCACCCCAAGCAAGCAGTTAGGGGCAATCAGGCAGGAAGGCAGAGTGGTTAGGGGTGATCAGGTAGGCAGACTAGCACTTAGGGGTGATCGGGCAGGTAGGTGAACGGTTAGGGGCGATCAGGTAGGCAGACGGCCCCTCGCAGGGCGGGCCCCACCCCCCCAGCAAAGAAAGAGGGAGGCCCAGGTCAGTCAAGCCATTGCACCCCAGCCTGTTGTCTGCAGAGGGAGGCCACTGGTGGCAGCGAAGGGGGGCAGCGCTGCACAGATGGCAAGCAGTGGCAGTGGCAGGGGTGAGGCCAACTGCCTGTTGCCCAGGGAAGGCAAGCCCCGATAGGCCAGGCCTAGGGACCCTACCTGAGGGTCCCAGATTGTGAGAGGATGCAGACTGGGCTGAAGGACTCCCCCCCTCCTCCCTTTAAGTGCATGAGTTTTTGTTCACTGGGCCTCTAGTTTGTTTATAATAGAACAGCAGGTACAGCTACCACATATTAAGCATGCACTATGCACCACGCACTATGTGCTTTATAAATTAGGTAATATTTTCCCCCCATTTTGGCAATGAGGAAATTTAGGATTATAGAATTTAAGAAGTTGTTCAAGGTCATACAGCTAGTTAATGGCTGAAACAAGAGTCCAGTGTAGATCACCTGACCTCAGAGACTAAACATTTTACCACTGTGTTAAAATACCTTTTGATATTTCATTATTTTATACGAGTTGTTAATGACTGGAACTAGAGAATATAAATTGTATTCAACCGCAGTAAATATTTATATTGTAAGTTAAAGTACATTAACTCTGAAAATCAACAACCAAATTATTTAACTAATTCCATTGATTCATGTATGCAGTAGAGGAAATGATGAAATAAATTGTTGATTATTCTATATATTGTGAAGCATTTTGTGTAGGATACAAAAAAGTTATAAGTGAGCTTGGATTTTAGTTGCAAATATAAGAATGAAAAGTTAAAAAATTGAAATTTTAAATTATCTTTCAAAATAACAACTGAAGAGATGCAAAGTAGAATATGATTCTTTTCCAAATTAACTTTTGAAAAAAATTATTGTTTCCCTAACCAGTTTGGCTCAGTGGATAGAGTGTTGGCTTGCTGACTGAAGTGTACTAGGTTGGATTCCGGTCAAGGGCATGTACCTTGGTTCCGGGCACATCCTCAGTAGGGGGTGTGTAGGAGGCAGCTGATCAATGTTTCTCTCTCATTGATGTTTCTTCCTCCCTGTAAAAAATCAATAAAACATTTTTAAAAAATTATTGTTATAAAGGTTCCTAAATTATAAACAACCTAACTACTGTGTTCAAGAAAAACTTTGTAGAAATAGCAAGGTTTGTACAAGGTCTTGAAAAATGAAAGAAGGGCATTTGAGAGAGGAGTAAAAGCTATCATAAATTTGCAAAGAGTGCCGAAACCGGTTTGGCTCAGTGGTAGAGCATCGGTCTGCGACTGAAAGGTCCCGGGTTCGATTCCGGTCAAGGGCATGGACCTTGGGTGCGGGCACATCCCCGGTAGAGGGTGTGCAGGAGGCAGCTGGTCGATGATTCTCTCTCATCGACATTTCTAGCTCTCTATCTCTCTCCCTTCCTCTGTAAAATATCAATAAAATACATTTTTAAAAAATATGCAAAGAGCCATAGACAAAAGGATTTTTCATGGGAAAATGAGTAACATATTCACCTAAAATGAGACTTCAGAAAGGTGAGTAGTTGTAGATAAGACTGAAAAGGTAGATTAGGTCCTACATTGTAGGAGTCTTGGTTGCAAATCACAGAACTCCAGCCTGAACTGACTTAAATAGAGGGGTGGATCTGAATAGGAAGGAGTAGCTCAGAGGATTTGAAGAAGCATCAAAAGCAACACCAGGTCTTCTAAGACTGGGCAGTCTCTCCTTCTTATATCCTTCCCCTCTCTGTAATTGTTTGCTTCTCTCAGCATATTGTTTTTCAATTGCCAGCAGCTCTTTTCCCTTAGTTGCAATTGGGAAATTCCAAGGAAGATGCTCGTTCAGCTAAGTCACATTCCCATCCTTATATTAATCAGATGTGGCCAGGAAGACAAGGGATAGGCCCAGGAAGAGAGCCACAGGCCTTGAGGGAGATCATTGGAGCCAGGCACCTTCAGTGGTATCAGACCATTCATTGATGTCTTGAATGCTAGGTTAAGAGAGTTGAAAACTTGATCTTTAGCTAACCAAGAATTAAGTGTTAAGACAGTAGGAATAATATGATTCGTTTTTCTGAAAGTTTAGTATAATAATCTATATAATATCCTTTCTTTATTGAATGTTGTTAAAGTCCCTAACCACTAATTGTGTTTTCATTTCTTAGAATGCTTGCTATTTTTATTACTTAATAGTTCACAATATTCAAATAATATTGGGGGATGGAAACCCCTAATTTATTATTGTGGGCCAAATTGGAAGTATTGGTGCATATATGTGTGTGAACTGAGTAAAAGTAATATTCCTGTCCTTTCATACTTACTGAGAGAAGCAAATTATATACAACCAGAAAAAAATCAGAGATAACATTTTAGGAAATAATTTTGTTTTAGAACCTTGTTCTTTAAAAAGAAGTCACAGTAATACATGCACACGGTATTGCAGAAGTAATTTGTGTTTTAGAATCTTGTTCTTTAACGAAGTTAAAGTAATACATGCACAAAAATCAACACTTTTCCACTTTCCTGCCTCTTCCCAAGAAGCAACTGTCTTAGCTTTTAGACTTTCTGGTAGTTAACTGTATAAATCTAAGTTTCTTGCTTTATCTAGTGATTCCTTCATCAAAGGATGAGGATTTCAGAAACTTGCATTTTATTTTCAATTGCTAATTATAAATTGCCTGATATAAAGATATAATTTAAAATTTTAAACTTTATTTCTAACAGGCCTCCAGTGGTCCAGAATCTTTTACTGTATACCACTACAATGGACTGAAGCAATCAAATTATAATGAAAAGGTATGACAATTCATTCACATAGTGATTTGTCTTCATCTGGGTTGATAAAATAAATATATGAATGTATGACAATGTTTGATTCTCACAAAATTGTTACCTAAGGGGATTATTCTGAGAGTCTCTTTACTATTACAAGATATTTTAGAACAGGTCATATTTTGATTTAACCAATATATAGTACTCTGAGATCTTCATTGGAACTTTGGAGTAATAGTTTCACTGTGACAAAATAACTACATCTCTGTGCATGTTGTTAACCTTGACTATGTGGATATTACTATGTCAACATTATAGTTTAGTCCAGTGAAAGTTACTGATCAATTCATGTAGTGAAAAGGGTAATAGATTTTTTGATGAGAAAAATACTTTTAAAGGATTTAAATTAATAACTGTAATAGTTAGCACTTATGGAGCATTTATCTGGAATTGTATTAAGAACTTTGTTTTATCTGAAGTTTCCTTCTACCTTATGAAGTAAGTATGGTCTGTATAACCCCATTTTACAGAAGAGGAAACTGAAGCACAGAGAGGTAAGCACCTTGCTAAGGTCGAACAGCCAGTGAAATGGCAGAGCTGGGACTGAAACTTAGTTCTACCCCGGAGCCTGCACTCTTACCCACGATGCTTTGTTGCTTTCCTTTTTAAATGAATCATTGAAAAAGGCATCAAGGTGACTTACTTCCCATGTACTCATCTGGTTTTATCCAAAGTTGGTCTCCCTGATATACCCTTTTTAATTAAATATTAGCTTTGTCTACGTATATCATCTATCTGTCATGTTTGCATTTATTCAGGTAGCACTCACAGTAGAAATATATAGTTAATATTAGAAGGAGTGAGGCCTAACACAGTTTTTCATTGGAAACAATCATGCTGGTTTCATAATTATCTAAATTGAGGATGGCTACAGAAAGTAGATGGTAAGGTACACTAAATACATAATTTTAGTTAGAGAAAATAAAAAACTGAGACTTATATTCCTAACAAAATATAAATTAGATGTGTTATTAAATTAGGTCTAAAGATCATCTCACAAGAAAATAATTTATTTGTATATACATAGTAAAATAATATGAATTTGATAATAAGAAAACTTGGATGATATTTCCTGATGTATTAATGAGTGCTTCATCTAGATTTTGAAATTTTACATAGCCTTGTAAAAAAGAGGTACATTAGAATCACTACTCACCCACACAATCCCTGCAAGGTAGGTCAGTCAAATATTATCCATATTTTACAGATGAGGCAACTGAGACAGGGAGATTAAGTGACTCACCCAGGGTCACACAGGAAGTCACTGGCAGAGCAGGGATTGGAACTGAGTTCCTGATTCCCAATCCTGTCCGTGGTCACGCTACCTGTATATAGTAAGTTCATATCGTGCTCATGACAAGCATCTGATATACTAACAAAAAGATTAGAAGTCAAAGATGAAATATTCTTGTGGTAATAGTGTAAGAATATAAAGCAAAACATGTATGTGATTAGGTTGCAGAGGTATGATGTTATGAAGTTACCTAGGAACTAGAAATATGGTAGACTATCTGGTAAGATACTATTCAAAATGCCTGAGGGAACGAAGGGAGAAACTGGCCAAGTGGGAGGGAGTGTGACCAGTGGCTGGCACAGCTCTTGGCCGAAGAGGCAGGTCACAGTGCTTTGCCCAGGCAATCCTGCTGGAATCAGAGTAAAGTTTTTCTGATGCTCACCTGCCAGTGTGTATTTGATATGGTCATTGCCACTGCATATAAAGTACCCGGTTAGTTTTATGTATCAACCTTTCTCTTTGATTTATTTTTCTGTCCTGACATCCTTTTTAATTTTTAACATGATTTTTCGTGCAGCTAAGTAGAATAACTTCAGTTGTATTCTTTGTAGACAACTTTTCAGAAAAGAAAGTTTTACTTGGGGGAGTTAAAAAGCATGAGTTGTAGTTTTAATTGTAAATTTATTTAATCAAAACTAGAAACCAACTAATATATTAACCAAAATTTTTAAAAAATTTCACTTTAAAGTATGTCTTTAGAGCTTCCTAAAAAAGGAATAGATTCATGAAACCAAATTATCTGACCTACTAATATAATATGCTCTATTCCTATATCTAATGTGTCTTCTTAGGAAACTCTCTTTAAGGGTAAAAATATGATTTCTTTTGGTTCCTTAGTCAAATAGCTTATGACTTTTATATTGGAAGAACATAATTGCAATCATGCATATCAGCCATTGAATATGTAAAAATCGGTATATGTACTTTGAGAGAAGGTATTCTAAGTCTATTTCTTTTAAATTATACAATCAGAATTTCCCTTGGATAAAAAGAAATTAATGACTGAATGGCTTAATATACACAGTGAGCCTTTATAATAAGTTAGGGCTCACATAGATACTTCTAAAAGATTGTTATTATAAGTTAATCAAAATAAAATATTTTTCTAATACCCACCTGCCAGTTTATATTTGATATGATCACTGCCACTACATAGAAAGTACCTGGTTACTTTTATATATCAACCTTTCTCTTTGATTTTGTTTCTGTCCTGACATCCTTTTCAGTATTTTTCCCATAATTTTTCATGCTGTACACAGTACAGTCATGAGAAGTATTTCAGAAATATTTAAATACAATAAATAGCAAATTTCATTGGCAGGCATCCAAATTGCTTTTAGCTATGGAATTTTATTGCTTAAATTGAAAAAAGAAAATTAAGTCTATAGAACACAGAGCTATATTTTTATTGTAGCTTTATTTTGTGGGGCAACATGATCATCTAAGAGCCTCAATATTAAAACACTAGGAACTACATAAATTGTTATATAAATAATGTCTTCCACATGATATATGTTATTTGAAAAATGAAATTTCTTTTATCAGAAACAATTTGCTTCCAGATTTTTAAATGCTTTTTCTTGTCATAAACTTACAATCTAAAAATCAACTGGTCACCTAGCAGCTAAATCTGTATCTCCATCTTGTTTCCAAATTTATTTTCATGTTAACCAGTAAATAGATATTCTTGATCATAATTTCTGTCATAATAAAATTATATGTAAAGTTTCATATGAAATAATATGCAGTGCTTTATTTGCTAGCCTATGAAAAATTTTGCATCCCTCGTAAAAATTTGCTGAGAATATTGATTTACCTTAGTGACTTTATTTTGTTCAACAGGTCATGTATGTGGAAGGGACTGCAGTTATTATGGGTTTTGAAGATCCCATGCTACAAACAGATGACACTCCTATTAAACGCTGTCTTCAAACCAAATGGCCATACATTGAATTACTCTGGACCACAGATCGCTCTCCTTCACTAAACTGATTTTCATAAGTATTTAAAAGGAAGATTATACTAGTAGATGTTGAAAGAGGGTTGTAAAACTGGCAATTGGCTATACACTGGTATCACTGACTAATTGTAAATAACATAACACATTTTCAGTGTTTAAGATATGTTTAAATTATTTATGTTAAAATTTACCCTATTTTAACTCTTTGTGTATGAAATTTACTAGCAAAATTAAGCTTTAATCAAAGTTCACCACTTTTGCAGTTGGATAATTGGTCATTTATCAAATTACAAACATTTAATACTACAGCATTTGTATAGAGTATCAAAGTTACTATTTATAAACTTCTATTTGGGGGTTTTATTTCATTCAGGTATATTATATTGTTTAAATGATTCTGGCTTGCAATATATCAGCCTCCATATTTAAATGCAGAGTTAATTTTTATTTCTTTTTAAAAACTGTTTCCCAATAGAAATACTAATAAATAACACATTATCAGCTTGGATCTCTTGACAATTGGCTTAGCTCTGGCATGTTTATAAAAGTAGAAAGTATAAAGGAACATTACCATTTATTCACAGATATATAGAGAATGTATTTTTTAAAAAGATAGTAAAGAGAATCTGTTTAATAGTCTTAACACTGTTAACTCTTACTGTATTGCCAAATACACTCTTCTAAACTTGTCCCAACAGCCCTTTAAGCCAGGTTTGTTTGTTTGTTTTTTGTAAATTTATAAATATGATAAATGCATGAAAACATCTGTTATTAGTATATTGCATTATTTATTATGACCCTAGTGGATGGCCTAAATAAACACTTCTTTTCTTTAAATGTACCATTGCATAATTTTTTTACAGTAGTGTCTCAGGAGAAGTAAATTGTTTTAAATGTTTCTGCCTAGTAACCCTGAGCACAACATAGGACAATTGCCTAATGGAGTCATATACCACCTTGAAAAGGAAACCAAATCTTACGGTTACCTAAGAGCTCTGTAACTCACCCAGCTAGAAGCACCAGAACCTGGGTGGCAGCTGTCTGGACCAGTGGACAAAAATACAGAAACCTCATCCTGTTTATTTTAGAGAGAGAATTTACATTATTCTGATAGGGCTGTTGCCTAGCAATTTGAAAATTGAATAGCCAGAGATACTTTCTTTCCATCAGTTTCAAGGTAGACAATTGTTTAGTCCCTTAGCAACTTCAAGACTGAACTTCCTTCAGCAGTATAGTTGAATATGTGTTTCCTCTGTGAATCTGTGTGGATATTATTTTATTTTTATAGACATTGGAAATTATAAGTAGATTTTATCAGAGGAAATAATGGCACAAGATTTTATGTGTAACTTTTGGTAAAATTATGTTCACTACTGTGATACTAGCTACTAGACTTAGAGCTGTAAAATGTCCAGTTTTTTTGGTGAATTTAACTAGTTTTAAATTTATATGAAATATATTGTAGAATTAATTCTTAAACTCTAGTCCTAAATCCATAAGGATTATGGAAAAGCATAGATTTTCTTATAGACATTGAACCTAAAAAAATAGCATTATCTTCTTACTGTTGCTACAATAACAAACCATCCCAAAACTTCATGGCATAAAACAATCATTTTATGAGTTATGTGGCTCAGGAGTTTGAACAGAGCACAGTGAGTATGGCCCATCAGTTTCTAATCTGGAGGCTCAGCTGGAGATTCTGGAAGTATCTTTACTCACATGAGTGACATGACTGGGACCTTAGGTTGATCCAGTCTACCCAAACAACTCTGGATATGTCTTATTTTGATGTGTGTGGGGGCACTTACCAAGATAGACTGACTGTATGCTGGACCATAAAGCAGTCTAGAAAATCCCCAAAGATTATATATTAAGCAGTATGCTTCTGAATAACCCAAGAATCAAAGAAATATTGAAATAGAAGTTAGAACATACTTTTTACAATAAATGAAAATAGGACATAGCAAAAATTATGGGATGTAACTAAAGCAGTGCTTAGAGGGAAATATATGGCTTTAAATACAGGGTGTCCCCTCAAAATATATCTTTAACAGCAATTAATGTTTCTTTTCAGATTTAACACATTGAAATGAATAATTATTCAAAATGTGTATGCATTTTTTAAGACACCCCATATATATATTAGAAAGGCATTAAGTTTGGAAAATGGAAACTTAAACTTTCATCTCAAAAACAAGAAATCCAAAGTAAATTAAAGAAAGTAAATAATAAGATAAAAAAGAGAGGTATTCACAAGCAAAAGAATGAATTTGGAATCCTACCTCACACCATATGCAAAAATTAATATAAAACAACAAGAGATCTAATTATAAGAGCTAAAAACTATGAAATTCCTAGAAGAAACACAGAAGTAGATCTTTATGACTATGGGTTAGGTAATGGTTTCTTAGGATTCCAAAAACACAACAACAAAGATAAATTAGACTTCAAAAATAAAACTTCAAAGTGTCAAAGGACATGATCAAGAAAGGAAGATGACAACCTATAGAGTGGGAGAAAATATTTGAAAAGCATGTATTTCATAAGTATGCATCTAGGATGTATAAGGAACTCAACTCATATAAAAACAAGTATTTTTAAATGGGTAAATGATTTGAAGAGATATATCTCCCAAGATGATATACAGATGGCCAATAAACACAAGAAAAGATGCTGAACATTAGTGAAATGCAAATCAAAACCATTTCACACCCAATAAAATATTCAAAATAAGAAAGACAATAACAAGTGTTGACAAAGATGTTGAGAAATTTGGACCCTCACTTTGTTGGTGTGTGTGTGTGTGTGTGTGTGTAAAATGAAATCACTTTAGAAAAGCAGTTGTGCAATTCTGAAAAAAGTTCAATAGAGAGTTAGCATATGATCCAGCAATTCCAATATTTCGGATATACCTAAGAGGAAAGATGAAAACATACACAAACACTTTTATGTGAATATTCATACCAGTGTTATTCATACTAGCCAAAAATAAAAATCTCAATGACTATCAACTGAATTGATAAATGAATATAGTATATACTAGCATAAAATGTTATTTGACAAGGATAATTAATGAGTTATTGATATATCAACATGGATGAATCTTGAAAACATACTAAGTTAAGCCTATCATAAAATAAAACTAATATGATTTTATTTATGTTGACTCTTCAGAAATGGCAAACCATAGAGATGGGATTAGCAGTCACCATTGCCTAGGGTGGGGATGAAGTGGAAGAACAAGATTGGGGAACATTGCTAATGGGATTGGAGTTTTTTTGGGGGGTGATAAAAATGTTCTAGAGTAGATAGTAGTGATGATTACACAATTCTGAATATACAAAAAAAAAAGCACAAAAAATGGTGAGAGGGGAAAAAAAGACAAAAGGAGAAGTCAATGAAGTAGAAAGCAGATATATAACAGGGAAAAAGTAAGCAAAAGTCAATAGTTCTTCAATTAATTAATAAAATTAATAAAAATAATATTTAGAAAATATTGAAATAACACATGGTAAGAATTCTATACCTGTCAAAAAAAGATTCACATACAAGCGAAAGCTAAGTGAGTGCACCACCAATAGACCTGCCATATAAGGAATGAATGCTTAAGGGAGTTCTTTAAGTGGAAGTTAGAGGATGCTAATTATTTTCAAAAATTAAGGTCATGTCAGTCTCCTGCTCAAAACCCTCCAGTGAGAGCCCTCTCATTCAGAATCAAAAATGAAATCTTCACACTGGCTGATATTGCCATAACATGATCTGTACCCACTCATGCCCCATTTTCTCTTTAATTTTATTTCCTAGTTTTCTTATTCACATAGTTTGCTAATTCTGATAGAATATATTAATGTTCCTATTTTTTTTTTTTCTTCTCTGCTCAATCCAGATTGTTTATGTGCTTTGGCCAATTGCACCTGAGCGGTAGTGATGAATGTTAATCCTGACTACAGCCGTAAGAGTCATTGCCTGGCTCTGCCTTCTCTCTTCCTTCTACCAGTAGACCAGCATACCCTAGGGCAGGCTTTCTCCTTGACCTTGAAGAATATTTGGAGCACAGCAGTGGCCAATCTACAGACCATCTAATGCCATTGCTCTTTTGTTACACCACACAACTAAGCTAACTGCTACAATCATCTATTTTGTTTAATATCTAAGTTTTGCACTAAAATATAGGCTCAATGAGAGCAAGAGTTTTTGCTTGTTTTGTTTACTACTGTATTACCAGTGTTTAACACACAGTGGGGACTGAATAAGCATTTATCAAATGAATTATTGTAGCCAAGAATTTGTCACACAATAGTAAATCAGTGGCAATCACACAATAGTAAATCAGCTCTCTGTGTACTTGGTACATTGCAAATGCTTCATAGGTTTTCTATTAGGCCTATTATTATTTGTATGAAAAAGACTATATGCAATTGGAATTTTATATAATAAAGAGCCAATATGCAAATTAACCATCACACCCTTGCACAAGATGGCTGCCCCCATGTGGTCACAAGATAGCCACCACAAGATGGCTAGCAGGGGAGGGCAGTTGTAGATGATCAGGCTAGTAGGGTAGGGCAGTTAGGGGCGACCAGGCCAGTAGGGGAGGGAAGTTGGGAGTGACCAGGCCTGCAGGGAAGGACATTTGGGGGTGACTGGGCCTGCAGGGGAGAGAGGGCAGTTGGGGGGTGACCAGGCCTGCAGGGGAGGGAAGTTGGGGGTGACTGGGCTTGCAGGGGAGGGAGGGAAGTTGGAGGATACCAGGCCTGCAGGGAGGACAGTTAGGGGTGACCAGGCCAGCAGGGAAGAGCAGTTAGGAGTGACTAGAGCAGGAGGGGAGGGCGGTTAGGGCGGCCAGGCCAGCAGGAGAGGGCAGTTGGAGGCAATCGGGTCAGGGAAACAGTTAGATGTCAAGCAGGATGGCAGGGAAGTGGTTAGGTTAGGAGGTGATCAGGCTGGCAGGCAGAAGCAGTTAGGGGCAATCAGGCAGGCGAATGGTTGGGAGCCAGCAGTCCCTAATTGTGAGAGAGACGTCCCACAAGGGGTCCCAGATTAGAGAGGGTTCAGGCTGGGCTGAGGGATACCCCCCACCCCCAGTGCATGAATTTTGTGCACTGGGCCTCAAGTTAGAGGGCCAAAAGTATTTCGGGAAGGAAAAACTATGTCAGGGCTGGGACACTGGGATAAAAGGACGTTCCTTCCTAGTGGAATTGCTCATCATGACAGAGTTGGTGATTTCAGCTGGTGTTGAATCAGGGTCCTCTTTCTTTTCTATGCAGTCCTCTCCACATAGCTGCTTGGGCTTCTGCACAGAAGCTGGATTCTAAAAGGGGGTACTCCATGAGGACAAGTTCCAAGTTAAGTGCAAAGCAAGCCTGTACTCATGTTTTGTCTGTTGATGTTCCATGGGCTAAGGTTAGACACATGGTTAAACTCAGAGGCAATGAGGGCTGCAACTACACCAGGATGTGAGCACCAGGGATATGAATCACTGAGGGTGATCAAAGGAACAGCCTAGCTGAAATCGGTTTGGCTCAGTGGATAGAGCGTCTGCCTGCAGCTGAAAGGTCCCAGGTTCAATTCCAGTCAAGGGCATGTACCAGTGGGGAGTGTGCAGGTGGCAGCTGATTGGTGTTTCTCTCTCATCGATGTTTCTAACTCTCTATCCCTCTCTCTTCCTCTCTGTAAAAAATCAATAAAATATATATATTTTTAAAAAGGAACAGCCTTCTCAGGACCTGTCTGCAGCAAATACAGATTGAGGATCCAGCATTTCACATTTGTCACTTGATTTGAGAATGAACTAATTTGGGAGATCATTTCACACAAACCAACTTGCAAGAGCCTGATTTATACTAGTAAGTGATAATGTCAACAGCTTCATTTTTCTTGGGAATGCTGCCTATAATAGAATTTGGTACCATACATGTGTAGGCAGCAAGTTCTTTCAAAGGGAAGCAGGAGACCAAATTGCAGTTCTCTTGGTGAGCAAAGAATCAGGAAAAAGAAATCTTTCCATTTCCTTAATTAAATTTATTGGGGTGACTGATTAATAAGATTATATAGGCTTCAAGTGTACAATTCTGTAATATAAAATCTGTATATTGCATTATATGTCCACCACCCAAAGTTAAATACTAATCTGTCATCATGTATTTGGCCTTCTTTATCCCCCTCTCTGGTAACCACCATTCTGTTGTCTGTGCTCATGAGTTTCAGTTTTATATTGCATATATGAGTGAAATCACATGGATTTTAGCTTTGAGAATATTACGTTAAGTGAAATAAGTTCAGTCAGAAAAACTATAAGAGAAACTCTCCTTTTTTGTTGTTGTTAATCCTCACTGGAGAATATTCCCCCTCCCCCCTTTGATTTCTTCAGAGAGAGCGGAAGGAAGGTTGGGAAGGTGAAAGAAAAAGAGAAAAAGAAACATTAATGTGAGAAAGACCATAGCGATTGGTTGCTTTCCGCACCAGAGCAAGGGATCCAACCTGCAACCCAGGTACTTGCCCTTGACCTGGAATTGAATCCATAACCCTTTGGTGCATAGGCTGTCACTCTAACCACTGAGCACACCAGCCATGGCAAAACTCTGTTTTCAAAGGATTTTTATACCATGCTAACAACACCTAGTGTATTATCATTCTCGAGGTCTAAGAAGATTGCATCTCAATCACTTGAACTGGCTACTAGAGCTAACATGGTAAGCCCTCTGCACAATGCTAGAGACAGATCCCATCTCTCAAATTCTTTAAAGGCTTAACACGGACTGATGCAATTAATATTTCAGAATTAAATACCACCAGATTACCAAGGTCACATCTTCAACTAGTTTACATTTAAATTAGTGATTTCTGGATGAAATGTAAGGATACAGGTTTCAACAGCACACACATAAGACCTCACTGTTGATTAGTAACTCTAACAGCTAGTCAGATTCACTTCTTGATGCTTCTACTTAGCATCAATTGTACATAGCAATATTTTTATACTTGTCAGTTCCTAAAAGGAATGTACCCTTTAGGGGCATAAAACTTGAAAACAAGTGTTTAGAAACTTAGTCTGGCAACACTTTCTAGTATGTTAGGAAAACACAGAAAGATTAAAGGTATGAAATAGACCAATGATGTGGGCTATGACTAAGGAAGAGAAGAGGCAGTTGAAAAATCACAGGGACAAAAGATCAATGGGACTTGATTTGAATGGTGGACTGAATCTGGGGCACAAAAAGTGGGAGTAAATAAAGATACTCCTAAATTTTTGTTTAGGGGATTGAGGTATGAAACTGGAGAAAGAAAATCATTTAGAATAGGAGGATGAGTTGTTTGGGGGGATGGGTTTAAAATATTTTCATTTATTCCTCAAGTTTTGTTGAGCTTCCACTGTGTGCCAGGCATTGTTTTGAACTCTAGGCACGATGGGAAACAAGAGCAGTTTCTGTCCTCAGAGAGCTTATATTCCACAGGAGAGAGGCAGACTGCAAACATGTAGGCAATTAAGACAACTTCTGACAATAATTCATAAATGCTATGAAGCAATCTTTCGGTCTGTGGACTGAAAGATCCTAGGTTTGATTCTGGTCAAAAGCATGTACATTGGTTGAGGGCATGTCCCCAGTAGGGGGTGTGCAGGAGGCAGCTGGTCCATGTTTCTCTCTCATCGATGTTTCTGGCTCTCTATCTCTCTCCCTTCCTCTCTGTAAAAAATCAATAAAATATATTTTAAACAAACAAAAAATAGGAAGTAGGACAGAAAGTGAATGTGAGTTATAAGAAAGGTGGTGACCACATTACCTCAGGAGGTCAGGCAAAACCTGGGCCTGGATGTTGACAATGAGCTAGTGAGGGAGCGTGTGGGGAAGGTCTAGGCAGAGGGAGCAGCAGGTGGTACGGCCTTGAGGAGATAACTGGCTTTACATATTTGAAAGTTGGAAATGAGAGTGTGGGAACCCCCTTCATGTCCTGCATGGTTCAGGGTTCTGATTCAGGGTTTGGGTTCTGGAGAAGGCTACACACAAATGAAAAGAGACTAGCAAAGTATTAATTTGGGAATATTGGGGGCCAGGCAGAAGCCCACCTCTAGTGGGAAGACTACTATAGCACTCTGGCCTTGCTATCCCTTTTATTAAGACTCTCTATCGGGTACACCCATAGCCCTTGGGCAAGAGTCTCCAATAACAGAAATTCACATAAGGAAATCGAGGTGGAGACTGCTTCAGCTAACAATGTTTTAACTAAGCAGTGAGTGAACTAGCTCTGAGCTTTCAGAGCAATGAAGGCTGTTGACAATGATGAGTTTCTGGCAAGTGTGACCTGGTCAGAGATTAGTTTGGGGACAGTCAGCAGGGTCAGATGATATAGCAGCTTAGGCCCCAGTGAGAGTGTTGGCCCATGGACTGAAGAGTCCCAGGTTTGATTCCGGTCAAGTTCATGTACCTCGGTTATAGGTTCCCTGGCCCTGGTTGGGTGCATGTAGGAGGCAGCCAATCAATGTTTCTCTCTCTCACATGGATGTTTCTCTCTGTCTCTCCCTCTTCCTTCCACTCTCTCTAAAAATCCATGGAAAAGTGTCCTTGGGTGATGATTAACAAAACAAAACAAAAAAATATCACTTATTTGCAATATATAAATGTATTAAATCAACATGTTCTATACCTTACACTTACATAATGCTGTGTCAATTATATCTGAATAAGGTTGGGAGGAAAATCCACTCTGGCTTCTCTGTGGAGGTGAGAAGCCAGTTAGGAAGACATTGCAGGATTCCAGGAAAGAGAGGCTGGTCTGGCTTAGGGTGCCAGCAGCATAGGAATTGAGAACTGCCCTATCAGTTGGGTACTTTGACGGAAGACCAGTTGATGGATTCAAGGTGGAATGTCAAGAAAAGGGAGTCATCATACAGCACTAGTACCTACAGACCCTAGAGAGAGACAAGTTGAGAGACACTGAGAGGGAAGCAGAGAGAGACACACATGAATCTGAGAGACAGCAAAAGAAGAGATATTCAAGATGTAGTTCCTAGGTATTAGAAATATATGCTAGAATTTAGGTAAAAGGTTAGGGCTAGAGACTTATTGGCCTAAATATGATGGCTAAAATCTTCATGCACTCCAGGAGACTAAGCATAGAGTGGGAATAGCAAGTCACGCCAAAGGGAATATTCTTTAGAAACTAGCAGGAGGAAGGGAAGCCGCAGGGCCATTCAGAGAGACAAATGGCAGAGCAGGGAGAGAGCCAAGTGTGCTGATGCTGCATGAAGGCAGGTTCAGACTCTCAGATGACTTTGTTCACTAATAGTGCCCAGCAGAGGGTCTTATTTGTTGTTCTGTCTAACCTAAGATCCAAAAAGAAGGTTCAAAGACCTTAATGTTCCAGGAAGAGGAAGTCTTAGAAAAGGCAAATTTATTTTTTTAAAAGGAATTCTTGGCAATTATTGAAAATGAATCAATTAAAACAGCAATGAGATATGGTTACATACCCGCTGGAATGCCAAAATCCAATACACTGACAACACAAAATGCTGACCAGGTTATGAAGCAACCTGAACTCTCATTCATGGTTAGTAGGAATGCAAACTGGTTCATCCACTTTGGAAGACAGTTTGAAGTTTCTTACAAAACTAAACACACTCTTATAATCCTTGGCATTAACCTAAAGAAGGTGAAAAGTTATGTCTACCCCAAGCCCTGCATATGTAGGTTTGTAGTGGCTTTATTCATAGTAAGCCAAATTTAGAAGCGGCCAAGATGTCTTTTAGTAGGTGAATGGTTAAATATATTGAGAGACATCCAGGCTATAACATATTATTCAGCACTAAAAACAAATGAGTTGTTGCCCTTGCCGGTATTTCTCAGTAGTTAGAGCATTGGCCCACAGGCATAAGGTTTGCAGACTTAATCCCTGGTCAAACGTACTTAACTGAGCTGCAGGTTCGATTCCCAGCCTGGTCAGGGCACGGTGTGGGAGGCAACCAATCTCTCTCACATTGGTGTTTCTCTCTCTCTCTTGCTCCTCTCCCTCCCTCCCACTCTCTCTAAAATTCAGTAGAAAAAATATTTTCATGTGATGGTTAACAAACAAAAACAAACAGACAAACAAACAACCAAACAAACAAACAGGCTGTCAAGCCATGAAAAGCCACGGAGAAATCTTAAATGCACATTACTAAATTAAAGAAGCCAATCTGATAAAACTACATACTGTACAATTCCAATTATATGACATTCTGGAAGAGGCGAACTATGGAGACAGTAAAAAGATCAGTGGTTTCCAGGAGTTGGGGGAAGGGATAAATAAATGGAGCACAGAGGGTTGGGGCAGTGAAACTGTTCTGTATGACACTACACTGGTGGATCCATGTCATCATACATTTGTCAAGACTCATATAATGTGGAACACCAAGGGTGAACCCTAATGTAAACTATGGGTTGTTGGTGGTTATGATGTGTCAGTATAGGTTCATCAGTTGTAACAAACGTACCACCTCGATGAAAACTATTGACAATGGGGAGGTTGTACGTGGGGTGGGAAGATACATGGAAGATTTCTACTTTCTGCTCAGTTTTCCTGTTAACCTAAAACTGTTCTCTTTAGTTTATTAACTTAAAAAAAATAGAACCATTAGAGTGGCGTGGCCTAAGTAAAAGGCAAGGGAATCAGAACTGCACGCAGCCCAGCAATGAGATGAGCATGGCTGGTGCTTTGTTAGCTGAACTCCATGCTGCCAGTCTCCCAAACCACGGGGCCTCTTCATCCCCTTTCCTCTCATAACCCTCACCCAGTCCATGAGCACAAACTGTTGGCTGTGCCTTCAAAATATATCCAGAAGCTAATCAACTCACCCCATTTCCATGATCTTCTTCCTAGAATATTGTAAAAGCCTCCGGATCAGACCCTTGTCCCTACCTTGCCTCCCTAGGGTATTTTTTTTTTAAATATATTTTATTGATATTTTACAGAGAGGAAGGGAGAGAGATAGAGAGCTAGAAGTGTCGATGAGAGAGAAACATCGACCAGCTGCCTCTTGCACACCCCCTACTGGGGATGTGCCCACAACCAATGTACATGCCCCTGACCGGAATCGAACCTGGGACCTTTCAGTCCGCAGACCGACGCTCTACCACTGAGCCAAACCGGCTTTGGCGGGTATTTTTCAATAGAGGAGCTGAGGGAGCCTGTTAAAGACAGATGAAAGTCAAGCCTCCACAAAGGCTTCCCATCTCACTCAGGACAAAGCCCGCATCCTTTCATGGCCTGAGAGGTCTCATACTGTGCAGCCCCTCTCATCCTGCCCTCAGCCTCCCCTCTGCTCCTGGCCTTCTTCCCCAGGTCCACCCCCACCACCTCCCTGTGCTCTGGAGTTCACTGGGTTTGCTTCTTCCCCTTTCTGCCCCCCAGTGCTTTCCCCAGGACACCCGCACGGCTCACCCCTCAGTTCCTCCAGATCTTTACAGAATGCTGTCTCACTGACAACTCTAAAGAGAGCAGACCTCTCTGCCAGCTGCCAGCCAGGCGTTCTTCTTCTCCATAGCTCCTTTGCCTAGTTGTTACACTATGTCTTTACTAGTTTATGTCATTGTTTGTCTTTCCTCACTAGAAAGTAAGCTATAAGAGGACAAGGACTTTTATTTGCCCTGCTGTGTCTGTCTACTGCATGTCTGTCACACCCCATATTAGCTGGATGGAGATTATTGTAAGGTGCATGTGAAGAAGAAATTGGAACGTGAGAGACTGAGGCTACTGGAAGGTCTCTGTCTCTGTTTAGGCTGCTAGAACAAAGCACCACAGGTTGTGTGGCTTATAAACAACTGACATTTATTTCTCAGGGTCTGGAGGCAAAAAAAGTCCACTATCCAGATGCTGTCAGTTTTGGTGAGTCTGTTCCTGGGTTATAGACAGCCTCTTTCCTCCCACGGCGGAAAGAGTAGGGGAGCACTTTGGAGTCTCGTTCCTAAGAGCACTAATCCCATTTGTGGTGGCTGCACCCTCATGACCTTATCATCTCCCAAAGCTCCGCCCTCCCCCTAACACCATCACATTTGGGAGTTAGGCTTCAACATATGAATTTCAGGGGGACATAAGTAGTCAGTCTATAGCAGTCTCCTGTAGAACTTTGCCACATAATTTTAGAACAAATGGCATATTGCTCTATTTTATTGATTATGGAAGTTTTGCCACATTGATTATTCTGCACCGACTGACCAACCTGATATGCGTTTTATATTTTTTACTTCTAAAGCTCATTTGCTTAATGCAATCTTTATGAACTAAGTTAAGTTTTTTGGATGCATGGAGTTGATTATGAACTCCAACAAAAAGCCTCAATTACAGGTCTTTCGGTTAGCTATTTTTGGATGCCTGTGCTTGAATACTGCAACTGAAGAGAAAAACAAACAACTCTACACAGTCTCAGGGACTTGACCACAACACAACTGTAATGTTTACTAAAACTTGATAAGTGTTTCAGGTCACATTTATTATTAGTTTACAGCCAAAGCAAATTATAAACAGATCAAGCATGTTTTTGGTAAGATGACAATTTTCCCCAACTAAGAAGTTATAGCAAGATTAGAACTCACTTGTCTCTTTTCTCAATGCTTTAAACAAATGTGAAATAATTGAATTACGCGTAAGGAGCAAACAGATAAAACTAGCTTAAGGCATTTAATGACACCACTAAACAAGGAAGAACATTTACTGCTGCAATTTCATAGTGCTGCCAACATTTTCATTTTTATCTTTAATTGTTATTAACATAATAGTTAAGGGAAAAAAAGGAAAACTTGGACTATGCCACTGAGATACTTGAGAATAGGATCAAAATTCTGCATTTTGTAATACCCTTAAAACTGTTTAAAAGCTATTTTTTCTACAGTTTTTTTTTTAAAATTTTATTATTGGGGTCCTTGTCCTCATCATCCCTTTAAACTTCCCTGTTTAGCCAGTACTCTCAGTGTGAGAAAACACTAAAAGTTCAGACCCTGTGTTGTGCTGTGTAGCAATAAAACAGACATGAGGCTAAAAATGGTCCATTGCTACTATGAAGACCTTTACAAGGTAAAATCTCATTGTAGGTCTCCATAGACTGTCTCTATGAGAGCTGCAAAACATCCACACGTGACCTTGAAATACTCAGTATTCCTCCTACTAAACACAACAAACCACAGTTGAGTGGGGAGAAATCATTCATGATTAAGTTGTTATCTACAGCTCCATTTACTCTCACAATTTCTAAATTAGTGTTTGGTTTACTAAAACTTCTCAGCTCATCTGTCCTCATAATCCTATATAATAAAAGCCCAATATGCAAATCAACCAAACAGCAGAACAACCAGTGGAATTACTAATCGCTAGGATGCATACTGACCACCAGAGGGCAGACACTCAACGCAGAAGCTGTCCCCAGTCCTCAGACATCAGGCCAGTCAAGGCAGGTGCCAGCGGGGCCCCCTCCTCCCACCCCCCCAACCCCCGCCAATCACCCTGCCAGTCACCCCACAGGTTGGCCCAAATCATCGGCCAGGCCTAGGAACCCTACCCAAGCATGAATTTTGTGCATCGGGCCTCTAGTAGAACTATAATAATTAAAATAGTGCTATAAAAACCCAGGGACAGAGAGATGAATGGAACAGAATAGAACATCCAGAAATGAGCCCATGCATACACATATAGACACACACACACACACACATACACACACACGCACACCAAGTGTGTTCAGTATGTAATATTTCAAATCAAAGGAGAAATAATGGATTATTATTATATGTATCTGAATGTTTTTGAGAGTTTTTTTTTAAAAAAAATTATTGTTGATTAGTTTTTAAAATTATTATTGAATTCTAGTTTCATGCCATTGTGATTGGAAAAGATACTTGATATGATTTCAATCTTGAATTTTTAAGACGTTTTTGTGTCCTAACATGTGGTCAATCTTTAAGAATGGTCTATGTGCACTTGAGAAGAATTTGTTTTCTGCTGCTTTGGGATGAAATATTCTGTAAATGTCATTTAAATCCATATGACCTAGTGCATTGTTTAAAGCTGCTGTTTCCTTGTTGATTCTTTGTTTGGAATATCCATCCAGTGGTGTTGGTGGGGCATTAAAGTCACTTACTATGAATATTGTTATCAATCTCTCCCTTAAAGTCTTCAAAGAGTATTTTCATATATTTAGGTGCACCTATATTGGGTGCATATATGTTTACCAGACTTATATCCTCTTGTTGAAATGATATTTTTATTATTATTATGTAGTGTCCTTCTTTGTCTCTTGGTATGGCCTTTGCTTTGGCATCTATTTTATTAGATATTAGTATTGCAATGCCAGCATTTTTACTTTTCCATTTGCATGTTATATTTTTTCCCTATCTCTTCACTTTCTGTCTCTGTGAATCTTTTGTTCTGAGGTGGGTCTTTTATGAATGGCATATATATATTGGTAATATTTTTCTAATCTATTCAGCTATCCTATGTCTTTATTTAACAAATATTTTTATTGATTTCAGAGAGGAATGATGATTTTAAAAAATTCATCAGGAATTCAAAGATACTAAAACTAAGGTTTTAAAAGTAGGATACAGTTGTCATAAACAATAGGTTTGTTTGCTTGCTTTTTGCAAAATAAATTTAAAATTATTTTTATTGATTTCAGAGAGGAAGAGGGAGAGAGAGATAGAAACATCAGTGATGAGAGAGGATCTATGCTTGGCTGCCTTCTGCAAACTCCATATTGAAGATTGAGTTCACAACCCGGGCATGTGCCCTGACCGGGAATTGAACCATGACCTCCTGGCTCATAGGTTGATGCTCAGCCACTGACCTACACTGGCTGGGCATGTTTAGATAATTTACATTCAAGGATATTATTGACAGGAAATTATTTGTTGCCTTTTTTTTCTTTATAACTATGTTCCTCTCTCTATATATATTTCTTCTTCTTACAGAACTCCCTTTAATATTTCTTGCAATGTTGTTTTGGTGGAAATGTATTCTTTTAGTCATTATTTTTCTTTTTCTGGAAAGCTCCTTATTCCACCTTCAGTTTTTTTAGATGACAGCCTTCCTAGATAGAGTAGTCTTGGGTTTAGATCATTGCTTTTCATTACTTTGAATACTTTATGCCACTCCCATATGGCTTGAAGTGTTTCTGTTGAGAAATTAGCCCACATCCTAAGAGGTACGCCCTTGTAGGTAACTGTTTCTCTCTTGCTACCTTTAAGATTCTTTCTTTGTCTTTAATGTTTGCCATTTTGATTATGATGTGTCTTGAAGTGGATCCCTTTGGGTTTATCTTAATTGGAATTCCCTGTGCTTCCTGAACTTGTATAACTTTTTTCTTCTTCATGTTAGGGGATTTTTCTGTCATTATTTCTTTAAACAGTTTTGTATTTCTTGAATCCCCTCTTCTCTTTCAGGTACTCCTATGATTTGGATATTGTTACATTTCATGTTGTTCCCAAATTTCCTTAAACTACCCTGCTTTTTCATTATCTTTCCCTAAGGCTACTCTAATTGGGTGATTTGTGGCTTGGACGATCAGAAAAGTTAGAGAGACAACCAAGGTTGGCAGTGCTGAATCATGTTTAATTGCATACAGGAGATCACTCCCTTAAGACTAGGAGAGTTGGCTCTTTAAATTAATTCACAGAGAGCCAATGAAAATTAAAAATGAAGAAACAGAGGAATATGTTCTAAACAACAATAAGGAGTTAAAAGTTAAGAAACAGACTTTAATAAAATGAAGATGAGATTTGCTTGATTAAAAATTCAGAGCTCAGGAGAATAATACATGAAAAAAGTGAGGATTTCAACAAAGTAATAGAAAACATAAGGAAGTACTGAACAAATTACAGAGCTGAAGAATACAATAACAGAACTTAAATTCACTAAAGGGGTTCAACAAACAAACTCAAAGACAGGGCAGTGAGATTCACTCAAATAGAATAGAGTAAAAAAAGGAATAAAAAAAAGTAAGAGCAGATTAAGGTACTTATGGAACAACATCAAACAGACTATTATTTGCACCATGAAGGTCACAGAAGCAGGGAGGGGGAAAGAGCAAGTTTACCTGAAGAAATAATAGTTGAAAACTTACCTGATCTGGGAAGAACAACAACAGACCTCCAAATCCAAGAAGCCCAGAATGTTCCATATAAGATGACCCCAAAGAGACAAACACTGATACATACTATAATTAAATGTCAAAAGTTGAGGACAAGAAGAGAATCTTTAAAGCAGAAAGCGCAAAGCAACTTGTTCTGTACAAGGGAACATCCATAAAAATATCAGTAAATTTTTTTAGCACATTGCAGGCCAAAGGGAGTGCCAGTAGATATTCAAAAGGCTCAAAACAACAGCAACAACAACAAAAAACAAACAAAAAAATGTACCTACTTAACCAAAAATACTCTACTCAGAAAATTTAACCTTTAGAATTAAGGAGAGCTAAAGAGTTTCCCAGACAAGCAAAACTAAAGAAGTTCATCACCACTAAACTGGTCTTATAAGAAATTTTCAAGAACTCTTCAAGATGAAACAAAAGGATGCTAATTAGTAACAGGAAAACATATAAAAGTATAAATTGCTCTAGTAAAGATGAATATAAATTCTGAATACTCTAATATGATGTCATGGTGACTAAATCACATATAAATCTAGTATGAAGGCTAAAAGACAAAAGTGTTAAGAATAACTATAATTACAAAATTGGTAACAGATAAAAATACGTAAAGTGTGACATTAAAACATAAAAATGAGGGAGGCTTAAAAATGTAGCTTTAGCGTGCATTTTAAATTAAGTTGTCATCAGCTTAAAAGTATGCTGTTATATAAACATGAGGTATTTTATATGAGCTGCATGGTAACCACAGCAAATGGGATGGCTGGTCCCCTGCACATACATACACAGCAGCGGGCTTGGTGGAATGGGCCCCACGGCTTTATCAGGACTTAATTTTCAGAAGGAATGTGTCAGATTCCTTTTATTTTCTTTGCTATGTTTAGTTTAATAATCTGATATTTTTTCCGCAAGTGTGTGTGTTGATTGTATGATCAGAAAACACACACATTTATTCCAATTTGACATTTTAAAAAACTTGAATACGGCCTCTAGAAATGTTAATAGCTGTGAAATAGTTTCCAAAATATAGACTGAGTCAAATATTAGCAGACCTCACAATATGAGAAAGTCTTCTGGCCCCAGACACAACATGGTATCAATTTACCAGCACGAAGCAAATGTGCCCTGTGCATGTTTTCTGCACTTTAATGCCCTGACAGCAAACATGGAAAACACAATATAAGTGGTTTAATAAAAGGCAGGCTATGCAGTTATATTAGCATGCAATGTTTTTAGTGCTCAGTAAGAAATGGAGATTGTCCTTGTTTCTGTTCCATCTAATACAATGACATTTGTGATATAATCATTTCAAAGTATGACTTTTGTGTTAGAACTTTGTCATTGGTTGGTATGTTTATGTAATTACATGATGAACTTGACAGCATAAAGATAGACTTTGTGATTTGTACTTAAATTCAGTTATTTTATTCCTATTCGTTTAATTTACTTAAAATTTAAAGTGTTCTTAAGTTAAATACATGCTTTAAAGTATCTTGGGTGGGGGGGGGGCTGGAGAGGAGGGACCCAAGAGGCAGGGCAGACAGACGTGGCAGGAAGGCCAAGCTGTGGCGCATCCTTTAACGGGACAGGAACAGCCTAGCAATCTACACAGAGGTTCTTGAGCCCCAGTGGGATCATCTCCATTTCATTATTTAGTACTAGAAAGCTGTTAATAGTTTGACTAAAATCTTTCCAGTTACTGTATTTTTGAATACTTCCACATGAGATGTAGAATGTCTGATTTATTAAGAGTAAAAACAATTTTTTTTTTTTGGAACTGGGAAGCACACACAAGTCTCTGATTCCCTAAGTCAGTTTCTTAGAGCTAAGGTGATTTACCTTCTTCTACCTCCCCCTATACCCTCTTCACACACACACACACACACACACACACACACACACACACTCACAGCTGTGGGCCAGGACCTCGTGAAAGCAGAGATGTAACCCTGTACCTCAGCCCGTTTCAGAAACCCAGTGCTTCTGATTTAAACAGCTCACCTGCATTACTAGAGTCAATTTGGCCCTAATTTCAGATGCTTCTGAAATCCTGTCTTTTAAACCCAGCACAATTTTCAGCCTGTTATACTTATTGCCTCAGCTCTCTCTATGAGATTTTGTGCTTATCACTCTTAGCCTTAATTACAGAGCCCAAATCAAGTACCTGGGATAATATTACCGCTATATAAACTCCGCTCTGGCTTTGCCCAACACAAAAGGTCTTTTTCAACAATTATACATAATCAAAAGCAAGTTGTGCTTTGGGCTTTACTACTCTCAAAAACAACACAAAAACAAAAGCCAAGCTGCACCAGAAAATACTCCTTTCTTGCCCCAAATGCATCTCCTGCTTGTCCCTGCTTTCTCCCTGCCTCACAACCCCCAGACCCCACCACATGCAAAGTGAAAAGGGTTGATTTTTTAAAAAGGATTTAAGAAAAACTTAACTTGTGTCTACTATTTTAAATTTTATTTTTTTTATTATTTTTTAAAACATATTTTATTGATATTTTACAGAGAGGAAGGGAGAGAGATAGAGAGCTAGAAACATCGATGAGAGAAACATTGACCAGCTGCCTCTTGCACACCCCCTACTGGGGATGTGCCCGCAACCAATGTACATGCCCTTGACTGGAATCGAACTCGGGACCTTTCAGTCCAAAGACCAATGCTCTACCACTGAGCCAAACTGGGTTAGGCCTACTATTTTAAATTTTAGAGGAGCTGTCTGAGATGTCTGTGGAGTATCCCCTCAGGGAAGATGCAGCCTTACTGTTATAGAACTGCAACACAGAGAAAATCATAAGCATGGGCTGGCAGCAAGCAGAGGTCTCGGAACTGGTGGTAGGAAGTCTGTAGGGAAAATAAGCCAGCGAGGGAGCAGTCAGCCTGCAAACAGCACCCGGACTGAGGTGCTTGGGCTCAGGCAGACCCAGGGGCCCAGCTGGAGTAACATATGAGCCGTTGAGTGTGGGCAGGTGACATCACTTGAAAAGGGCTGTCACATGGGCCGCTCATTAACTCACACTGAGCCCCACATTCTCCTATAGTCATCTCCTCACCAACCCTCCTGCCTTCTGTTTTAGCTCAAATCACACTTCCTAACATGCTTTTGTTATGCTCCCCTCACCCACAGAACCTATCACTGGCTTTAAATTGATTAAATTGTGTGCTTTCTAATTGAATTTTTTTTGGGTGACATTGGTTAATAAAATTATATAGGTTTCAGGTGTACAATTTCGCAATATATCATCTATATATTGTATTGTGTGTTTACCATCCCAAGTCAAATCTCCTTGCATCGCCCTTTCTCCCTCATTTACCTTCTTTTACCTCCCCAAATACCCTCTTCCCTCTGGCAATCACCATACTGTTGTCGGAGTCCATGAGTCTTTATTTTCTTTGTTTAACCCCTTCACCCTTCTCACCCAAGTTCCAGCCTCCTCCCCTCTGGAGGTGGTCAATCTGTACCTATGAGTCTATCTCTACTTTGTTAATTTATTCTGCTCTGACTGGCTTATTTCACTTTGCATAATAATCTCCAGGTCTATCCACACTATTGCAAAAGGTAAAATTTCCCTCCCCCTTTTTTTATAGCTTAGTAGTATTCCATTGTTTAAATGTACTACAGCTTTTTTATTTACTGGTCTATTGATAGGCATTTGGGCTGCTTCCGAATCTTGGCTATAATAAATAATGCTGCAGTGAATATAAGGGTGTATATTTTCTTCTGAATTGGTGTTTCAGGTTTTATCATATACTAGAGGCCCAGTGCATGAAATCCGTGCCCCTGGGGGTCGGGGCCTGCACCCTCTCACAGTTCAGAACTCCTCAGGGGATGTCTGACTGTTGGAGTGGGCCTAAGCAGGCAGTCAAACCTTCTTAAGCACTGCACTCACCAGCCTTGAACCCAGTTCTGGCAGAGCAGCACTCTCCCTGTGGGAGTGCATTGACTACCAAGGGGCATCTCCTGCACAGAGCATCTGCCCCCTGGTGGTCAGTGCCCATCATAGCAATCTGTCATTCTGCCATTTGGTCAATTTACATATTAGCATTTTATTTTATAGGATTTCCCCCATAAGTAGATTTTCTGGGTCATAAGACAGTTCCATTTTTAATTTTTTGAGATAATTTCATATTGCTTTCCACAGTGACTGCACTAGTCTGTTTTCCTACCAATAGTGCACAAGGGTTCCCTTTCCTCCACATCCTTACCAACACTTGTTGTTTGTCAATTTGTTGATAATAGCCATTTTGACAAGTGGGAGGTGATATTTCATTATGGTTTTAATTTGCATTTATCTGATGATTAGTGATGTTGAGAATTCTTTTATATGTCTATTGGCCATCTATACGTCCTCTTTGGAGAAATGTCTATTCAGGTCCTTGGCCCATTTCTTATTTGGATTATTTGTTTTTTGGTGTTGAGTTTTATAAATTCCTTACAAATTTATAAAATTAAGCCCCTTGTCAGATGGATCATTGGTGAATATGTTCTCCCATTCAGTGGGGTTTCTTTTTTACTTGTTGATTAGAGTCTTGGTGCATGAATTCATGCACCAGTGGGGTCCCTTGGCCTGCAGGATTGGGCTGAAACCACCTCTCCAACATTCTCCAAGGGGTCCTGGATTGCAAGAAGGTGCATCCTCTGGCAGTTCAGGACCCCTCGGGGGATAACTAACAGATAGGTTAGGCCCGAAGTTGGACATCCAGTGTTGCCAGGAAGGAAGGGATGGTGCTAACCTAGAAGGGCAGACCCTAAGGTTCCCTAAAACATTTCTAGGGGAAGGGTTCCCTCACCTACCTCTCTGACCCACATACTTCCCAGTGGCTAATTTTAATACCATTGGTTACCCAAAACCTATTCCAACACACACTTAGGTGTCTGAGCTGGAGAAGGGAGGCTGGAGTCTTGGTGAGCTAAATGAGCATTAATAAAATGCATGGTGTGTGAATACCTTGAAGATAACATTTTCTGTTTCCTTGGCGGGTCAGAAGTTGTGGCTCCAGGAGCTGGCTTGGACAAGATGTACATTGTGTCTAAAAGTGAGCCCAAATTCACAAATCTCCCCTGGCTCCCTCCCCCAGGGCCTAGCACTAGTTACTGAACTCCTTATATGCATATGCTGATAGCTTCCTTAATCCTGACCTGCTGCTATGGTAACAGTGGTGCCAGGGAAGGCCAGGGACCAGCAGGAACAGAACAATGATTGATATTATAGGGAGTGTTCTGGCCACTCAGCTATAGTGAGTCATCACAACTAAATTCTCTTGTGAATACATAGAGGTGCTATTCTGGAGTTCTCATTTGAGTATCAATTGGTACAATCCATGTTGCTGATAGTTTGTATTCAGTAAACTGTAGAAACCAGACTTGGAAGGTCTAGAACAGTCAGCTCTTTGTTCTGACAACAGAATCACCTGTGAATTTAAAACTACAGGTTGTTGGGCCTCATTCTAGATCTACTGAATCAGAATACATACATTTTTAGAATTCCACAAGTAATTCTGAGACATGGTCTAAGTCCATGGTTGGCAAACTGCGGTTCTTGAGCCATATGAGTCTCTTTGGCTCCTTGAAGGTGGCTCTTCCACAAAATACCACGTCCTGGACAAGTCTATTTTGAAGAAGTGGTGTTAAAAGAAGTTTAAGTTTAAAAAATTTGGCTCTCAAAATAAATTTCAATTGTTGTACTGTTGATATTTGGCTCTGTTGACTAATGAGTTTGCTAACCACTGGTCTAGGTGATAAACTACTGTTCTGAGACAATGTTCTACAAGTTTGAGGTCCAAAATGATGAGTGAATTCTACTGTCATGTGCTCAGTTTAACTGTGGAGCTGTATGGGGCTAGGTAATCTGGGGAGATAAAATATACGCCTAAGTTATCTGAGTAGGCAAAGGTCTTCTTGACAAACAGGGTGACAGTTACTGATTTAGTGATTAGCGAAAGATAAATGTACCTTCACTATGGGGCTGATAGACAATTATTTCAAAATCTATTTGAGATTATTTCACTCTTGGAGATACATCTGTCATTCCTAAGTATTTCATTCACTAAGTTAAATAAAGTGGTGCAAATAGGATTTGAGTTACTACTCTTCTTACTAGACTCCAGTAAACAGGCCAATGGCTTGTACACACTATCAGAACAAGAACCAATGGAAGCAAGGTTCGGCTGTAATAACAATGGGTTTGGAGGAACAGGTGATAGACCCTATGAGAAAACAGAGAGATCCCTCTGAAAAGTGGGATCACTACAGGGAACATGTTCATTAAGATAGTGAACTTCTTCTGGAGAATATTCCCATAGGGAAAACAAAGAAAAAAATGATATCCCAGTATCAGTCTAGCCAGGACACAAGAGATTCATAACATCATCTCCTTTGCCAGAGACATCCATTCCCACCCTTGAAAATATCCTCCTTCGGAGCTTGGGTAGAAGAATAGCTGGTAGATAATTTGTTGTTGCTACGGCTTCCTTCTTTGATACATAGGACACATTTCATTTTAAAGTTCCTGGTGCTGAATGCTCAATCTGATTAAGAAAAGAATGGGTTCCAAAGATCCAAATTTTAACTAAATCGGTCAGTCTACGGACATGTCCACTAGTTGGCAGCATAGCGTCATAGCAGATATAAAGCTACTAAAAGTCTTGTTGGATTACATTTAATGTTTAAAATGGATCCAGTGGTCAGCTGGGGTGTTGCCACAGCACAAAGTACATGGGCTCAGCCTTCCATGGTTGCTATGTGGAGCCATCCTCCCTCCATGTTCTCTCTTCTGCCTCCAACTTCTAAGACTATTTCTTCATTTCAGGGAAGGGTTTCTCTGATAGTCAGAGCTATAGCATCATGAAGTTTGGGGAGCAAAAAACTCCCCAAGAAGGGATCTTGGTAGCACACATCTGTTGACCAAGAGTGCTCTAGAGAACAGAACCAATAGGCTGTGTGTGTGTGTGTGTGTGTGTGTGTGTGTGTGTGTGTGTGTGTGTGAGAGAGAGAGAGAGAGAGAGAGAGAGAGAGAGAGAGAAAGAGAGAGAGAGAGAGAGAGAGAGAATAGAATGATAGATTATTTTAGAGAATTGGCTTACACAATGTGGAGACTGTTAAGACTAAAATCTGCGGAGTGGGCAGGCAGTTTGGAGACCCAAATATTTCAGGACAAGTCCAAAGGCTGCTGGTAGAATTCACTGTTGCTTTGTCTTTTCATCTGTTCAGGCCTTCAAGTGATTAGATGAAGCCTACCCACATTATGGGGAGCAAGCTGCTTTATTCAAAGTCTACCCATTTAAATGTTAATCTCATCCAAAATATTATGCTAAGTGAAATAAGTCATACAGATGAAAGCAAATGATTTTGCTTATATGGGGAATCTAGAAAAAAATAAAAGAACAAACAAAACAGAAACAAACTTAGAGATATATAGAACAAACTGATAATTGCCAGATGGGAAGGGGATTGGTGGGCTGGGTATTAAAGGTAAAGGGATTAAGAAAAAAAAAAAGAGGCAGTTGCAAAATAGTCACAGAGATGTCAAGTACAGCATAGAGAATATGGTCAATAATCCTATATAATAAAAGGCTAATATACAAATTGTCCCTTTGGGAGTTTGACCACTTGCTATGACGCGTGTTGATCACCAGGGGATGGTGTGGAACAAAGGAAGGCCCTGGCCAGCAGCAGGGAGAAGGAAGGTCCCAGCCAGCAGCTGAAAGGCCCTGATCAGCCCTTATTGCTGGCCAGGTCTAGAGACCATGCATGAATTTTGTGCACCGGAGCCTCTAGTACTGTAATAACTATGTACTCAGGTGAGTACTAGACTTATCACTGTGATCACTTTGTAAGGTATATAAATGTCTGATTACTATGTTGTACACCTGAAATAAATATAATATTATGTGTCAACTATAATTAAAAATATATTTTTTTAGCCGAGGTTGGTTTGGCTCAGTGGTAGAGCGTCAGTCTGTGGACTGAAAGGTCCCGGGTTCGATTCCGGCCAAGGGCATGTACATTGGTTGCGGGCACATCCCCGGTAGGGGGTGTGCAAGAGGCAGCTGGTCGATGTTTCTCTCTCATCGACGTTTTTGGCTCTCTCTCTCTCTCCCTTCCTCTCTGTAAAATATCAATAAAAGTATTAAAATATATATGAAAAAGAAATATACATGAAAAAGAAAACATCCTAACACATACCCAGAATAATGTTTGAACAAATACTTGGGCAGAACAACCCAGCCAAGCTGACACATAAAACTAACAATCACAGTGCTGAGTGGGCACCCTAATCATCCTAGACCACTGCTCCTCACACATCAGAGAAGAGCAGGTATAGGTAGTCAGCAACAGGGGTGTCCTTCCCCCAGGTTGTAGATGGGTGGATAAAAGAACTAAGTATAGATGAACCTCAAACCAGTAAGAGCACCTATCTGGCCAGGTTATGCATTTCTCCTAAAAATCAGTGTTGGAAAGAATGAAAAAAGACCAATAGTTGTATTTGAAGAACATCTTTGATTCCATCACATGTTGGCATAAGGCCTTTAATGAGAATAGAAGGACATGTGTCATGTTTTCAACTCATTGGAGCAAAGTATTTATAATCTCTTTATAGTGAGGGGAGGACTGGAATCTCACGCAGTTCGTACTCCATTCTGCTGGAATGTTCACTTTTAAATGCTTTGCAGGCTGTATTTCAGGCTTTTGTTTTCCATTTATTTCCCAGATATCAAATGAAAATATCTCTGGAAAAACTCTTAGTAATATTAGGATCATGTTCATCTTATGAGTTTCACAGGAGTTCACACAAATTAGACATTTATCCTATAGAAGAATTTGGCCAAAGAATACTATTGTGACTCCATTCAGTGTTGTTAAGGTTACCACTGTCTGTGTTGAAAAAAGCAATTCACACATAGCCAGTAAAAGCAACCTCAGTAGCAGAAAAGCCATTGTTACTGCTGCTGAGTGATCCACTGTAAGGAACCTTATCACACCGGGGAGGATCTGCAGGTAGAGTTTCAAGTTTGGGTCAATTCAGTGAACCAAAGCAGCTATATGCAGGACCTACCGTATTTGCCGGCGTATAAGACGAGGTTTTGGCCCTGAAAAATATGCCTCCAAGTGGGGGGTAGTCTTATACAGCGAGTATATAACAAACTCTGTATTTTTTGTGGAAATGTTAGGGGGTCGTCTTATACGCCCAGTCTCTTATACGCCGGCAAATATGGTATTTTTCAGGGCCAAAAAATCATCTTATATGCCGGCAAATACGGTACATGAATTGGGCAGGGAATTAGAGCAGGTCTAAGAGAATGAGGGAAGTGACAGTGTAACAGATACCTATCCGCTCTCTCTCCAGTAGCTTGCAAACTTCAGAAGAGTCTTCGTCCGAGTGTGTCCCCAGAATCTGGCATATATCTACCTGTGCTCAGTGAATTTATGTTAACTGATTGGCTGATCAAAGAAAATCCAAAGCGGAGACCGAAACAAGATGGCCGCCTAGGGAGTCTCCTAAGCTGCCACCTCATCAACAATTTGGAAAAAAACAACAGCTAAAATAGAAAGGGATCACATCAGACCCACAGGAAGGCTGGCGGAAGGGGATGGCTACAATTAGAGACAAAGCAAGGTGCTGCTGCCGCATTGTGGACTTTAAAACTACGGTGGAACCAGAGCCACCAGAGCCGCCACCGCTAATGAGGGAAGCCCACCGAGAGCAGAGCTGCTTCGGAGCTTGGCCTCCGCGTCTGCAGCCATTCTGCTCCTGCCCAGAAGGAGACTCCTTGGAGCGCAGTCTCCCCGCCCGCAGCCGTTCCAGCCCACCAGTCGTGCTAGTGAGAAACTGGCGCAGCGCCTCCCGTTCCTGACCCCAGTGCCCCAGGGGGGCCATGTGCCTCGAGTGAGCCTTGTGCCCTAGGGGGCCATGTGTCCCAGGAGAGCCCTGTGCCCCGGGGAAGCGGTGGGACCCGGGGGTGGGGGGGCGGTGTGAACCAGAGGAGGAGCGGATTCTATTCGTGTGGTCCTGAGATAGTCACCATAAAATGAGCAGACTGTCAAATGACAGCGGGGAGGGGAAGGAGACCTGGGGGGAGATAAGAGATCAACCGAAGGACTGGTATGCATGCATATAAGTACAACCAATGAACACAGAACTCTGGGGAGGGAGGGGATGAATGGGAGGGGGGCAATGGTAAGCTATGTACACATATAATACCTTAATAAACTTTAAAAAAAAAGAAAAAAAAAAGAAAATCCAAAGCAATCTTCCTCAAAGTACTGATACATAATCATAGCAGTCAAGAAGTAATGGGACTCTTTTTGGCTAGTGATTAATTTTCAATTAATTTAGGTATATAATAACCACCATCTTTGCATGTCAGCTTGCCCCTCTGTAAAACGAGGCTGGGGAATGTCCTTACCGCCCATACAACGCCCAGGGACACATTCTATAGGTAAATATGCCAGGGTGGCTCTTTCTCTTCCTAGTAGAGGGAAAGAAGGTCCTGGAAGATTTTCCAGGCTATGTAATTCCTTGAGGCAGAGATTGTGTATGTTATCCTGAGCACCTAACATATTGCCTAACATCTATAGAATGTGCTCAGAAAATGCTTCGGCAATGCTTATGTTCATGGTTCCATTCTTGCCAAGTATAGATTGGAGCATGAAGGAATTTTAGGAAGCCTGTGAGGAACAGAAAGCTGGTAAAATGAGCAAAGATTATTACAATGGAATATCAGAAAAACTTAAAGGAGTAGCAGACAATATTGACAAAGAGAATAATTCCTGAAGAAAATAACTAGGACATTGAGTAGGTGGAGGTAGTTAGAAGACAAAGGGGAAGAAAGGTAACTAGACCCCAGTGAGTACTTATCCTACCAGGATGTGGAATAGATGGTGACATATATAAAAATATGGAGATTAAGAAAGCAGGTTTTTAGGGAGAATCAAAGAACATAGGAAGTAGAGTTCCCGGTCTTAAAGAGTTCACACATTATACTTTTTCATTAACAGCAACCTGGACTTTCATTCTTGTAGAGCAGTGAATCTTGGCCAGCTTTGAGGAGCTGATGAAAGGTATGGACCCCTCTCCCAAGAAAAAGTTTATAAGATTCATTTCATTGTAGGAGGGTTTTGTTCATAAAGAAAAACAATATAAAAGATGTGTACTTAAGTTTTTCATGGAAGAATAAACATGTATTTCCTGAAATAAAATGGAACTAAATTAAAATTTACAAATCTATACTAATAAAATCTATACTAGCCAAATTAATCTCTCGGGCAACCGAAGGACTGGTATGCATGCAAATAATAGACTCAAAATGGACACAAAACTCTGGGGAGGGAGGGCATGTATGGGAGGGGGGGCAATGGCAAGCTATGTACACATATAATACCTTAATAAATTTAAAAAAATGCTAATTAAACCCAAGAGACCAGATGTCTTCTGGATGTCATTCTGGATGTCCTTCCTGAAAAAGACAGGTGCATGGATGGTCTGCAAACTGCCCATGGCCCTTCGCCCAGGCCAGCCCCACCCTTCAGCAGGAACCTTCACCCCAATGGGGGTGTGGCTGGCCTGCAAACACCTGGCAGCCCCTTGCCCAGGCCGGCCCCACCCCTAGCAGGGACCCCCACTTCAATTGGGAGAATGGCTGGTCTGCAAACCACCAATAGCCCCTTGCCCAGGCCAGCCCTGCCCCCCAGCAGAGACCCCATCCCAATTGGAGTTGTGGCCAGCCTGCAAACCCCATATCCCCTTGCCCCAGGTGGCCTGCTACCCAGCAGGGACCCTCTACCCTGATCCAAGGCTCCCTTCACGGCAGACCAGCTGACCCCACCCGTGCACCAGGCCTCTATCCTATATAATAAAAAGGTAATATGAAAACTGACCCTAATGGCAGAATGATTAGAATGACCTGAATGACTGCTGGCCCAGTCACTATGAGGTGCACTGACCACCTCTTGGCCCCTTTCCCCGGCTGTCAGACACCAATCACCCGATGGCGAATGGGGAACCAGGGATGGGTGGCAGTGGGGGTGGGGGTGGCAGCTGTGGGCAGCTGGGAAGATGGCCCTGATTGCAGGCCAGGCCTAAGGACTGTACCACACGTGTATTTCGTGTGCCAGGCCTCCAGTAACAAATAAAAATAAAATTTTAACTCTGCTCACATTTCAATAAGAAGTCAAATTTTGTTTGCCTTGAATAGAAGAAAATAAAATGAGGCCTTTGTTACAGTGATATTCATATCAGGGTAATGTTTGGCATTCATACAATTTTGACCTTCCTTTCTGCTGGCCATAAGTGCTGAACATTCCAATACACAGAACTCAGAAGAGGTATTCAGCAATGCCGGAGTTCTATAGCTCACTGGCAGAAGAGCCTGGCTGTGTCAAGATTCACTGGAACCCTCCTAGTTATTTGAATTGAATTAATTCCCCCATAATTTCCTTTGTCTATGAAGTTACCTTAAGCAAAATCTGATGCTGTCCTCAAAGAGAAGAGGTTTTAAAAGAGAAATGAGTCACCAGCAGGACTTACTCTGCAAGGAGCCACATACTTTCTCGCTCTCGGGCTCTATGATGCTCTCGCCTCCTCTCTCATGCCACTCAGTCCCATTCCCTTCCATAGGTGAGTCCTGGCCTCTCCCCACCCATCAATTGCCTTCTCCTCACTATACACATCTCCATGGGACAGTCAAGGAGGACCCCACCCCATGTGAGGCCTGAACCACTTCCCCCGGAAGCACATTAATATCGTGGCTAGGTTTTACCGTAACTCTCCCATTATGAGGGCATTATGTGCTGGCCTTTTGGCAATTACATTTGTTCCTATCAAAAAGTATGTTCCAAGTTCCATACAAACTGTAGAAACTGGTTTCTGGGGCACAATCTGTTCAGAGCCCAGCCATTGCTTGCATTTGATGTTACACTTGCATGAATATACTTGATGCTCTACCTACTTACACGAGTTTCTCCCTCATTCGTTTTAATAGAGCAGTGATCCAGATGTATTTTATTCCTATGAGAATGTATGGGTTATATCTAGCCATGTCCCAGTTCTCAGATACAGTATTTAATGATACCTGTATCATTAAGGTATTTAAATACCTCTAACCACTTCTGTTTCCACCACTGCCAGGCAGACTTTTCTTAGTATTTTGTTCTAAGAGCAGCGTGGAAAGCTGTCATTTTCTGAACAATTCTACAGAGCCCTCTTGGGCCAATAAAACTAATAGGGAGGATGAAAACATACTGAGTCTCGATTACAGAGCTAACTTCCCTCTCCAGACTGATTTTCCCAATTTGGTAAAAGTTGAGCTTTACTGTGCTATGTCTCCACCGACTCTGAATCACCCCTGGCCTGTTCCTCAGAGAACAAGATCTCCACGGAACATTAAATTGGACACGGAGGGAATGTCCTTGGAAGAATACCCACTTCCCATGCATTTTGAAGTCCTAATCACATCACTGTTATCTTCACTCATTATTTAACACAATGAAGCCGTGCTTTTAAATCTAATGTGTGAGTAATTGAACACACAAGCAGCCTGATGTCTTGCCTCTCACTTTGTTATAACCTAGTGGTGTGTCTTGCTCCCACCAAAAACACAAATCATCACAGCAAGCTCTCTGTGTTTGTGATGGCAACCCTCCAAAACAGTGTTGTTTGGCAAAAACAGGAGTGTTTTTAGTAACAAAATCCAAGACACGACATTCTCAAACCAGCCTATCATGGGCTAATTAACTAACCATCTGTTACATCTGGCCCCAAACTGTTAACTCAGAAACTTGATTATCTTCATGTGTGAAGCAGATCTAGGTGAATTCTGTTTTACTGTATCTTACCTTTCTGTCAGATATGTCAGAAATCCAGATTTATTTGCAAATGTTCTCTGGATGTTTGAAGCCCTCTGGATAACTTACTTTTTTTTTTTTCAGTTTCTTATGGAAGTTAAAAACAAACACCCCCTCCCCCCCAAAAAAAAGTACTTAAGAATTTAGGGTTCATCTACCTAAATATAAGAAGTTACATGTATTAAATGGCATGATGTAGGATGAAATGAAAAGAAACTCCATCTCAAAATGATGTAAACAATAAGGCCTACTTCTGGCTCACATCACTGACAATTCAAGTGGCAAAGCAGATGGCAGGGTGGCTCACTAAGAACTCCAGCCTATTTTGTTTTGTTTTGTTTTATTTTATTTTATTTTCTCACAAAAAGCATGTGTTTCCTGATTTTTAGATAGAGGAAAGAGAGAGAAACATCCATCAGCTGTCTCCCACATACAGGATGGAATCCCCAACCTGGGTTGGTGCGGCCTGGTAATCATACCATCATACCTGCACCCCTTAGTGTACGGGACAACACTCAATGAGCCAAGTGGCCTGGCCAGGGCTCTGGTTCCATTTACTTGTGCTGCTCTCAGTTTCTTCTACCGGATGGCTGCAGCAGCAGTTAGGGTCATGTACGTCCTCTCTCCCAACTGGGTGAACAGAGAGCCCCACCTCTCAGCTCTACTTATACAAACACGAACCAATCACTGTGGCTATTAAAATGCCACACACTGATCTCATCCCTACCAGTCATGTGGCCACAAAGATGGCACAGGCTGTTTGGTTCATGCAAATTAGTACCGACCCGTGTTGGTGGTGGCCGCGTCCCACCTGAGCCACCTGGATGCTCTGCAATGGGGGAATGGCGGAAAGGGGGCAGGAGAGGCTCACTGTAGAAGTGGGAAAGAGGTGATAGGTGCTACATAAGTGACTATTGAATGCCACCTGCACTATTTTCTTTAAAAAGGAACTGCTTTTTCTGTTTAGAATTGCAATAATGAGATGTTACTGATATTGTCTAAAAACAGCATACAAACCCTGGCTGGTGTGCTCAGTGGATAGAGCATTGGCCCCTCCTCGCACATAAAAGGGTCTTGGGTTTGATTCTGGTCAAGGGCAAGTACCTGGGTTGCAGGTTCAATTGTGCGGGTGTGTTTAGGAAGCAAGCAATTGATGTGTGATCTCTTCCTCTCCGTCTCCGTCTCCCTCTTCCTCTCCTCTCCCCTCTCTCTTTCTCCTTCCCCTCTTCCTTCCAGAACTCCAGAACTCTCTAAAAACTCTCAGGTGAGGATTAACCAAAAAACACACAAACAAACAACAAACAAACAAACAATAAACAAACAAACAGCATACTTTTTTTTTTATAGCACAAAGAGAAAGATAGAACTAGGGTAGTATTTATCTATCCAAAAGAACAATTTTGCCAATATTATACTGGTTAGGAATACAAGGATAGGAATCTGAGTCCTTGGATTTCAATTGTATCTCCATCACTTACCAGCTGCATGACCTCAGTTAGCATCTGCGTCTCAGTAAATGAGGATAACATCAGTGCCACCATCATCAGGACAAAATGAAATCGCACATGCAGATACATCTTGTAGCAGTAATGAGTGCTCTATAGTAGTTACCCATGCGTCTGAATGTGGCTTCTCTGTGGACAGGGACCTCGCCTGCCTTATACTGTGCCTGGCACAGAATAGATGGTTGGTAAACACTTGTGTGAAGAATGAATGAATGACTATCCTTTCTCCTATCTCTAACCCCCAAAACCTGAGTAAAGAACAGGAAAGAGTTAAGGAAATTAGAGGCCAGTGCAGCTGGAGCAAGTTTTGGTTGCAGGCCAGCACTAAAATCCAGGAGGAATGGGGTTCAGAGTTGTAGATCTACTCTGAGTGCCATGGAGCAGGGCAGCTGACAGGGTCTGGAATGGAAGACGTAGAAGTGTTTATTAAATCCCACAGCTTGAGCATTTTTATTTTTTGAGCCCAAGAAGCAAAGGATGAAGCTGAATCATCTGGTTCAGTAACATAATCTTAAAATAAAATGAAAAGACTGGGAGGATCTCTGTGGGAAAAGAGAGAGCAAGAATATTCAAAGGGAAAAGACAATAGAGGATTTAATCCAAAACATATAAAAGCAAATACTGTCTTCAGGGATTTTCAGAGATTCTCTATAAAGGGAGAAAGAAATTGGTGACTAAAGAAGAGGATAAAGCTGTGGGGATGTTTCAAACATAGGGACTGCACATGCTGTGTTAGCGTGTACCTACAGGAAGTCCTCAATCAGGCAGATAGACATCCTCAATTCTGAGCTGGCCCTCCCCGCCCTCCAGCCCTCCTTATCTTCTGGTCTTCTGCCAAGAAGTGGCAGAACATTGACCCAAAAATAGGCCCTGCTCAGTGAGAAGAAACCCAACCAAACTAAACTCTCCTCCCAAGATGAAGCTAAGGAATATTCAATTTGGGAAATTCAGAGGGACAATACAAAAGAGAAGTTATATGGGAGATTCAACAAATGCACAACTTTGCATTTGTTTTAAAGAGACTTAATTTAAAATAGTTTCAGATGTACAGAAAACTGGCACAAAAACAGTACAGGTAAATTATATATATCCTGTGCCCCTGTTGTTAAGATCTTACATAAACAAGTACATTTGTCACAACAAATGAGCCAATATGGATATGCTATTATTAAGCAAAAGTCATACCATATTTCTTTTTTTTTATTGCTTAAAGTATTACAAGTAGTAGTACATATGTCTCCTTTTTTTTCTCCCATTGACCTTCCCCTGGCCTCCCCTACTCCCTGGTACCCCCCTCCCCTCCCACCCAGTGTCTTTCATCCATTGGTTATGCTTATATGCATGCATACAAGTCCTTCAGTTGATCTCTTACCACCTCCCCCCGATCCTCCCCTGCCTTCCTGCTATAATTTGACAGTATGTTCACTGCTTCTCTTCCTCTATATCTATATTTTTGTTCACCAGGTTATAATGTTCTTTATTATACATAAATGAGTGAAATCATATAGTATTTTTCTTTCACTGATTGGTTTATTTCACTTAGCATAATGCTCTCCAGTCCCATCCATGCTGCTGCAAATGGTAAGAATTCCTTCTTTTTTATAGCAGCTTAGTATTCTGTGGTGTAGATGTACCATAGATTTCTAATCCACTCGTCTGCTGATGGGCATTTTAGGCTGTTACTTCATCTCTTTCATTTCTGATTTTGTTTATTTGTGTCCTCTCTCTTTGCTTCTTGGTGAGCCTGGCTAGATGTTAATCAGTCTTGTTTATCCTTTCAAAGAACCAGATGTTGGTTTTGTTGATCTTTTGTATTGTGTGTTTTTAAAATTTTTGTCTCTATATCATTTATCTCCACTCTGATCCTTATTATTTTCTTCCTTCTGCTTACACTGGGCTTTTCATGTTGCTTTTTTTCTAACTCTGAGTTGTAGGGTTAGATAATTTATTACCATTGTTTCTTGTTTTTTGAGGTAGACATGTAGAGCTATGAACTTGCCTCTCAGAACTGCTTTCAGTGTGTCCCTTAGATTTTGGATTGTTGTGTTTTCATTGTTGTTTGTTGCCATAATGCTTTTTATTTCTTTGTTGATCTCTTTGGCAAACCAGTCATTGTTTAGTAGCATGCTATTTAGCTTCCAGGTGTTTAATTTTTTTTATTATTCTTATTGTAGTTGATTTCTAGTTTTATGCCATTGTGATCTGAGAAGATGCTTGATATGATTTCTACCTTCTTGAATTAATAGAGTCTTTTCTATGACCCAATATATGGTCTATCTTTGAAAATGACCCATGTGGCCGAAACTGGTTTGGCTTAGTGGATAGAGCATAGGCCTGTGGACTGAAAGGTCCCAGGTTTGATTCTGGTCAAGGGCATGTACCCTGGTTGTGGGTATATACCCAGTAGGGGGTGTGAAAGAGGCAGCTGATTGATGCTTCTCACTGATGTTTTTAACTCTCTATCCCTCTCTCTTCATCTCTGTAAAAAATCAATAAAATATATTTAAAAAAATAAAATGACTCATGTGTACTTGAGAAGAATATTTATTCTGTGGCTTTGGGGTGAAATGTTCTGAAGATGTCAATTAATTCCACCTGATCTAGTGAGTTATTTAGGATTGATGTTTCTTTGCTGATTTTTTTTTTAGAGGATTTATCCAATGGTGTTAGTGGGGCATTAATGTCCCCTACTATGACTGTATTGCTGTCAATCTCTCCCTTAATATTCGCTAGAAGATGTTTTATGATTTTGGGTGCTCCTGTATTGGGTGCATTTATGTTTACCAGATTTATTTCTTCTTGTTGGATTGCTCCATTTAGTATTATGAAATGACCTTCCTTATCTTTTGTTATGTCCTTCACTTTGAGATCTAATTTATAATATTTAAGTACTGATTTTTTTTTCATTTTCATTTGCCTAAAAACCCTTTTTCCATCCCTTCACCATCAGTCTGTGTGTGTCCATTTTTCTGAGGTGGGTTTCCTGCAGACAGCAGATATATGGTTCATGTTTTCTTTCCCACTCAGCTACTCTATGTCTTTTGATTGGGGCACTTAATCCATTTACATTTAAAGTTATTATTGATAGGCACTTGTTTGTCACCATTTTTATTCTTTATTCCTGTGTTCCTTCTTCGCTTCCTATTTCTTCTTTTTATAGCAGACCCTTCAGCATTTCTTGCATTGCTGGTTTGGTGCTAATAAACTCCCTTAGTCCTTTTTTGTCTGTGAAGCTCCTGATTTCCCTCTCAATTTTGATTTATGGCCTTGCTGGGTACAGTATTCTTGGATTCAGACCCTTCCTTTGCATGACTTTGTATATTTATTCCATTCCCTTCTGGCCTAATGTGTTTTGTTGAGAAATAGTCTCTAGTCTATTGGGGTATCTTTTGTAGGTAACTTTCTCTCTCTCTCTGGCTGCTTTTAAGATTCTTACTTTGTCATTGGTGTTTGTCAATTTAATTATAATGTGCCTCGGCATTGGTTATTTGGGGTTCATTTTGTTTGGGACTCTGTGAGCTTCTTGGATTTGTGTGGGTTTTTTCTTCCCTACATCAGGGAATTTTTCTGTCATTATTTCTACAAACAGGTTTTCTATTCTTTGCTCAGTTTCCTCTCCTTATGGCATTTGTATTATGTGGATGTTGCTTCTTTTCATGTTGTTCACAAGTTCCCTTAGGCTCGACTCCTGTTTTTTTAAGTTTTTTTTTTCTACCTTGTCTTCTAGCTCACTGATGTAGTCCTCTGCTTTTTCTAGTCTACTGTTAATGCTTTCTATTGAGTTCTTTATTTCAGTGATGTCATTTTTCATTTCTTCTTGGTTTGTTTTCATTTCCTCTTGGTGCTTACACATATGGTTGTATTTGTCTTCCAACCTTTTCAGCGACCTTATGACTATTTCTCTGAATTATTTCTATGACTTATTGCTTGCCTCCATTTTGTTTACTTCCTCTTCTGGTGATGCCTCATTTTCTTTGGTATGTGGGCTATTTCTTTGTCTCCCCCTGAACTGTCCTCTCTGGATGTCTGGTTATGTAGCTCACTCTCTTCTCCATAGACTTAAAGGCAAAAAATACAACACAACAAGGCACAACTCACAAGGCACTGAATACAAATGTATTCACAATACTAATAACCCCAAATAAAGGTGACCACCAGAGAAAAGAGAATTAGGGGATAAAAAAGAGTGCAAAAATGATATTTAGAAAAGGAAAAAAAGTAAAAGAGGAAAAAAAGAGATTAAAAAAGGGGGAAAATCTATTTATATGGGGAGAAAACTCAATAGAACAACTAATCCAAAGAAATGCAAACAAATAACACCCAGAGATGAATGAAAACTACAAACACCAACTAATAACAAGCAAGGAGTGGAAAAACAGAAGTAATAAAAATACAAAAAAGAGAAACCATCACAGAAACAAACAAAAAAACCAATCTTATAATCAAACAAACAACAACAATAAGACATAGAGAAAGAAGGGCAAAACCAAACAAAATAAAACATAAAACAAACAAACCATAAAACAAAACAAAACAGAAAACAACAAGAAACAAACAAACAAAAAACCCCAAAAACAAACAAAAAGGGAAGAGAGAAAAAAATTATATAGTGAAAAAAGAGAAGAGAGAAGTGTATATGGGTCTGGTGCAGGGGATTGGAAATTAGATATATAAATAGGATGAATTTTTAACAGTGTGTAATAAGAAGGAATAGGGAAAATCTAAAGCAGAAATAGGGTAAGAGAAACACTACAGCAAAAGGAGAAAAATGAGAAAGAGAGTATAAGTATAAAGGTAAAGTTGAGATAGAGTAAAATGATGCTAAAGGAAAAATGAAAATAGAATTGTAGAACATTAATCTCAAAATAAAGAGAAAATAAAATGAGACTTAAAAGAAATAATAGTAGTAATAATATTCATTAAAAATAAAAATATAATAATTAAAAAGGTAAAATCAAGTGTGAAAAAAGAAAAAAAATAGTTTCTAAAGTAAAAGATAAAAAATAAATATGTATCGTAGTGAAGGTCATTTACTTCCTCTACTCTTCTGTTTGGCACGCCTGTTTCTTGTCAGGTAGTCAGGACAGTATTGAAGTTCCCTGTATTCTACCACTCCTTTGTGCTGTAATCCACAATTCTGTTTTCAGGCAGACAGTATTTCTTTGTTTCTCAGACTACCTTTAGCTTTATTTACAGGAGAGTCAATTTGTAATTCAACCCCTGGGTGGCAGTGTTTTTGTATTGACACCCAGAGCTATAAATCCTCTCTACCAAGTATTTAGATATTGTTTTTTCTGCTGTACTTACTACTGGTTTGGGGAAATAGACTGCCCCAGAGCTGTTTTCTGATCATTTCTCCCTGTTCTATTCTCCAGGTACCGCAAAAACAACTTTCCCCTGCAGTCTCTGAGAGTCTTTTTAATTGGGTGATCCTATGTACTGGGCTTAGTAATCAAAAGCAAAGATTTAAAGGGAAAAAAAGATCTAGAGGAAGTGTGTGAACTTGTGACTTTTTTGCCTCAGCATGGTGCATGACTGCACACGTCTTTTTCCCCTGGCCCAGCACAGCTGGTTTACTGGTAAAACTTTAAGCTGCCTTTTTGTGCCCAGCCCAGCTATGGCCTCATTTCTAGAGTTCCCTTTTGACAGCAGCTCTGTGGACCCCCTCCCACGTTCGAGGACTATGCTGGCCCCAATGGCCATGGATTTTGTGGGGCACAGACTTCCTCTACCTCTAGGTCCCTCTACCTACACTTCTCCCTCCAGCCTGGATCACAGATCTCACCTTTCTCTGGGCAGAATCTGACCTTTTTGTGAGAATGTGCAGAGCTCGTCTGAGTCTGCGTATTTGCGCTGCTTGAGGCCCGGTGTTTGTAGTTTTGCAGCTGGTCCCTGAGAGTTGTAGTTGTAGGGTCCTGGCAGGTATCCAATTCTTTCCTAGGATAAAGATGGTGCAGCAGAGCCTGTCACTCTAGGATAGCTTTCAGCAGCAGTGGAGGCTGCCTAGTCAGGGGAGCCGGGTCTGGCAGTTCCAAAAGTCCCTTGGAATGTAGCTGTTCCTCACTCACAAATAGACACTCCCTGCACGTCCATACACTCTTCTTTCATTCTCTCACTCACACACTATCTTATAGCCTGCCTTCCCGTCGGCAGCCATCTTCAATCTCTTCTCAGACCTTATTTTGATGCTTTTAGTTTTAACCTAGTTCTTTGTCCAAGGATCCCCTCCAAGGTACCACATCAGATTTATTCATCATATTTCCTTAGGTTCCTCTAAAAGGTGACATTTCAGAATGTTTCTTTAAGATGACCTTAGCATTTTGAGAGATACTGGTTAAATATTTTATGGAATGTTCCTCAGTTTGGGTTTGTCTAGTGTTTTTCTCTTGATTTGATTGGGACTATAGTTTTTGGGAGGAAGAGCACAGAAGTAAGTGCCATTCTCATCATGTCATATCAAAGGTACTCAACTTGACTCACCACTCATCTTGCACACATGTATGCCCCTTGCCATACTATACTCTTTGGATAAACCATTTAAATCCACAGTTAAGGGAAAGGGAGTTGAGCTCAACTTTCTTAAGGGGCCAGTGTCTATATAAATTTACAAAAATTAATTCTTCTGTATGAGAATTTGTCTCCTCTCCTCACATTTTATTCAATCATTTACTAGTATTTATGTCTGTAAGTGTGGGGAATCCATAGGCAGCAAAATAGCAGACATATGTCGTAGCAATATCTTTACTGATACAGCTCCTAAGGCAATGGAAACTAAGGAGAAAATAAACAAATGGGACTACATCAAAATAAAAAGCTTCTGTACAGCAAAAGAAACCATCAACAAGAAAGCCCACTGCATGGGAGAACATATTTGCCAATGTTATCTCTGATAAGGGTTTAATCTGCAAAATTTACAAGGAACTCATCAACTCAACAAAAAGGAAGATGAACAATACAAAAAAATGGATAAAGGATCTAAATAAATACTTTTCAAAAGAGGACTTACAGAAGGTCGAGAGAAAACTCGACCAAAGTCGATAATTATCAAAGAGATGCAAATCAAAATGATAATGCGGTACCATCTCACACCTGTCAGAATGGCTATCATCAACAAATGACAAGTGCTGGGGAGCACGTGGAGAAAAAAGAACCCTCCTTCTCTGCTGGTGGAAATGCAGACTAGTACAGCCATTGTGGAAAACAGTATGGCATTTCCCCAAAAAATTTAAAATGGAACTGTCATTTGACTCAGTGATCCCACTTCTGGAATATATTCCAAGAAATCAGAAACACCAATCAGAAAGGATATATGCACCCCTATGTTCATAGCAGCACAATTTACAATAGTAAAGATTTAGAAATAGCCTAAGTGCCCATTAGCAGATGAGTAGATTAAAAAACTAGGGTATTATGCTGCTGTAAAGGAAGGAACTCTTACCATTTGCAACAGCATAGATGGAACTGGAGCATTTGAGGAATTGGTTGACCCAATTGTCAGACTCCAAATTTACAAGATGTGTTTCTCTCTCCCACCCCCCGGAAGTTTGCTTTAGTCACTTTGGCCAAGAGCATTATGCTAAGCAAAACGAGCTGGTCGGAGAAAGATAAATATCACATGATCTCATTCATTTGTGGAATATAGTGAACAACATAAATTGTTGAACAAAAAATAGAGCCAGAAAAATTTTTTTAGAATATAGTAGAAGTAATCCTGTTATTTGCAGATTTTTAATATTTCCTACAACTTTTGTGATATTTTACTATGTTAGTACAGTTTTGATAATATTGTTATATTTTAAAAAATTTTCCTTGAAATATTAATATTTATTGCATGTAACATTATAAAAAATAATTAGAGGCAAATTATTCATAGAAAAAAATACAAATGTACCTACCTTAGAAAAGGAAGTGTAAAAATATATATACTAAGTATTTATATACAGATATACATATATATTATTTATTTCAGAGAGAAAAGAAGAGGGAGAGAGAGATAGAAACATCGATGATGAGAGAGAATCATCAATCAGCTGCCTCCTGCCTCTTGCACGCCCCCTATTGGGGATTGAGCCTGTAACCCAAACATGTGACCTGACTGGGAATCAAACTATGACCTCCTGGTTCATAGATCAATGCTCAACCACTGAGCCATGATAGCTGGGCCAATTCTTTTTAAGAAGCTTAGTAGAAGACAAATTCACTTCCAACCTTCAAATTGTTTTCTCAAAGACTGCTAATGCTGAACAGAGGCATGGGCATCCTTCACAGAGAGAATTAAAGTGATCAAGGTCATGGACATGATAATAGGTAATGTCAAGGTAGGTAGGAGGTTTTTTATGTAAGTCACATAGATGAAAAACACACTGAACCCATATGAGGTAGATGGCATTTTATAGGGGAACTAAACGTGTAACCAGAACCCAAGTTTGGCTTGCCTGCCATCATGAAAGCCAAACTCATGAGACAGATGCTAGTGAGAAAGGTAAGTGGTTTATTCAAGTGCCAGACACCTTAGAAGATGGGGGACTCTTGTGGCCATGTCAGTACCTTGCTGCAGGCAGAGGTTTTTATAAGGAGAAAGAGGGAAAGCAGAACAAAAGAATCAAGGGAATGGGACTTAAAAGTTATCTATGTGCAGTCCAGCACAGTCCATTCCAATAAGAGTCTTGACTGGTCAAGTGATGGTCTGGTGTGTGTCATCCTGGATTCCGTCATCCTGGTTCTAAGTCATGCTGGTTCTATGGATGAAGGTCAGCAAATCTCCTAGAACTGGGATGACTGAAGGTCAGAGTCCGCATCTTCTGAAATTAGTTCCTAGGATTCTTATACAAACACTAGAGACCTGGTGCATGACATTCATCCATTGGAGGAGGGTGTCCCTCAGCCCAGCCTGCTCCCTCTCACAGTCTGGGACTCCTGAGGGGTCCTTAGCGCTGCTGCAGAGGCAAGAGAGGCTCCTGACACTGCCGCCGCTGTGCTCACCGAGTCCAGCTTCTGGCTGAGCAGTGCTCTCCCTGTGGAAGCTTCTGCATTGAACATCTGCCCCATGGTGGTCAGTGTGCATCATAGCAACCAGTCATTCTGCCGTTTGATCGATTTGCATATTTGCCTTTTATTAGATAGGATGCTGTTTATCTATAAGCTACATATTAGAGTCAGCATTTATAGAAACAATGTCAAAAGAATGGTAGGGTGGGTTACAATTCTCCACTGTTACAAATGTCTAACTTTATTCTTTGATCTTGCTAGGATTGAACGTTAAAGTCAATGATCCCAGACAAGCCATATAATCTCTTGCTTTCTAGGTCTGGCTGAGCAGAGTTACAACCACATAATTTTTGAAAAGATGTGTCATAAATACTCCATTTCATTCTTTGTATTGACACATGGTTATATTTTTCAGTGAGGAAGGGTATCTCATAAAAGCTTCCCCATCTTACTCCTATCCCCATTAATCTCTAAGCACACCTTATTAGTTTTGCCTATGATATTTATCAATTTAATTGTCTTCTTATCAGGTTACAAGTTCCTCACTAGATCATAGGTTCCATGAGGGGAAAAACTATCTCGTTAGCTCACAGTTGTATCTCCAGTGCTGGCACTCGCACTGTATCTATTTGCTTACATTTGTTGGGTGGTTTAAAACAGGGGCAGGGAACTGCTCTGTCCTGGCCCACGGAGGTGTCTGCAGCACAGTGTCCACAGAAGCCTCTGCCTTCACATCCCAGGGCAATGGCCTGAAAATTCGTATGTTAAAATCCTAACCCTCAATGTGATTTGAAAGGAGGTGGGCCTTTGGGGAGAAAATTAGTTCATGAGGGTAGAGACCTCATGAAAGGGATTAGTGCCCTTGCTAAAAGGACCCCAGAAAACTTTCTCACCCCATTTCCATGTGGCCATGTGAGGACACAAGAAGGCAGCAGTCTGCAAACCAGAGGAGAGTGCCCACCAGAATCCAGCCATAGGGGCACCCTGCATGATCGTGGACTTACAGCCTCCAGAAATGTGAGAAATAAATTTCTGGTTTTTTGTTTTGTTTTGTTTCGCTTTTAAATAAGCCACCCAATCTTTTTCTTTGGCAGCCTGAATGGACTAAGGCACCTGGCATGTACATGGGTGGGCAGAATGCTTGCTTCCCATTTTAAGTAAGCCTTTTCCCCAAAGACCAAAGTGGTGCTGCCAAAAACTCTAGCACCTTATGGAAATGCAATGATTGTAAAAGCACCTCTGAAGAATATTCTCACAGCCTCCTTTGGCAATGGACTCAAACATGAGCATTTGGGGAATTGGTTGACCCAATTGTCAGAGTCCAAATTTACAAGATGTGTGTTTCCCTCCTGGAAGTTTGCTTTAGTCACTTTGGACAATAGCTACCAAAAAGCCCATCCTTCCAACACATCAGACATGGGTAGTTTTTTCAGGATTCTGAAGTGAAATGGCCCTAATTTAAATCTGTAAATCATTCAAGATCCTGAGTAAAAGCTCAGGTGCCCCTGGCGTTTTGCCTCTCAAGATTTATTCCCAAATGCCAGGGCTTTGGAAGAGCATAGCTTTCCTCAGTTACCTTTCCTTTAGAGGAAGAAGTGTTTTATTTATCCTTATTTTTGTTTAAAGCAGAGCTGTGTTTAAGAGGTTCATTCTAAAAAGAGATCAAGTCAGAGTCTGGTTTTGACTAGTGGGAATTTTCCTTCAGCTAAAATAACTTATGACTGCGCTTGAATGTTAGCCAACCCGGCGGCTGCTGGGCAGCACTTTAACTTAAAAGTTGCTAATAAAGCCACGAAGAAAAGTCATAAAAGAGAACTGCAAACAAAATCATCAAAAAGGAAAAGATTTTACTATGATGAAATTCACGCTGCCAGGATCAGAATAGGAAATTCCCAGGCATAAGCTATGTTTAGGGTCATTTGATAGATTTTAAATTTCTCTCCCTCTGGTAGGTTTTACTTGCCAGGTTCAACTCATCAGTTATTGTTTATATTGCAGAAAACCTCAGGACTGCTGGCCAAAAGAAAAACCCCAGATCACCGAAATTCTGCAACAGTGGGTAATTGAAACCCACTCCACCATTCTGTTTGATATTATTTCTGTAAATGCTGACTATAATATGTAGCTTGTAGATAAACAACATCCTATATAATAAAGAGGTAATACACAAGTTGACTGTTACACCCTCGCACAAGATGGCCACCCCTATGTAATCACAAGATGGTCGCCACAAGATGGCTGACAGGGGAGGGCAGTTGTGGGCAACCAGGCCAGCATGGGAGGGTAGTTGTGGATGACCAGGCCAGCATGGGAGGGCAGTTGGGGGGGGGGGACCAGGCCTGCAGGGGAGGGCAGTTGGGGGAGATCAGGTTGACAGGAGAGCAGTTAGGTGTCAATCAGGCGGGCATGGAAGTGGTTAGTGGGTGATCTGGCTGGCAAGCAGAAGCGATTAGGGGCAATCAGGCAGGCAAGCAGACGAGTAGTTGGGAGTCAGCAGTCTTGGATTGTGAGAGGGCTGCCCCATATTGGAGAAGGTGCAGGCTGGGCTGAGGGACACCCCCTCCCTAGTGCACAAATTTCATGCACTGGGCCTCTAGTGTTTATATAAGAAGCCTAGGAACTATCTTCAGAAGATGCCAACTCCAACCTTCAGTCATCCCAGTTCTGGGAGATTTGCTGACCTTCAACCATAGAACCAGCATGACTTAGAACTAGGATGATGCACACCAGACCATCACTTGAACAGTTACAAGATCCTTATCAGAATGGACTGTGCTGGCCTGCATGTAGAGAACTTTTCAACCCCTCCCCTTGATCTTGGTTCTGCTTTCCCTCTCCCTCCTTATAAAACCCTCTGCCCTCACCAAAATAGGGAGATGGGATTTGCAACCCATCTTCTAAGGTGTCCAGCATTTGAACTAACCACTATTATTTTTCACCAGCATTTGTCTCATGAGTTTGGCATTCGTGGTGACATATGATGAACTTGGGTTCTGGTTACAGTTTTGGCAAGCCAGCCAGGAGCAAGTGGGAGTCTCCCACCCTGCCCCTTCCTGGTAAGTCCCTGGATTTTGGAGGGGGTTCCCCAGGCTGTCTGTGGCTGACCTACCCTGCAAGAGAACGTGGGAGACCCTATCAGCTGCTAAGTGATTTTTCTCGGGGACTGTCCTCTGCTCTCTCTCGGTGCTGGTCTGGTGTGCATGACCAAGAGTCCCTGCTCCACCACTTGGGGCTTTTGTTTTTTTAAATATATTTTATTGATTTTTTACAGAGAGGAAGAGAGAGTTAGAAACATCGATGAGAATCATCCATCAGCTGCCTCTTGCACACCCCTCACTGGGGATGTGCCTGCAACCAAGGTACATGCCCTTGACCGGAATTGAACCTGAGACCTTTCAGTCTGCAGGCCGACGCTCTATCTACTGAGGGCTTTTTGAACCATCTGGAATTCCATAGGCATCAATAGGTGCTGCTTGGTAGTAGGCACAGCTTAGTAACTAAAGAAATCCCAGCTCCCAGTTGTGGGATGTAGTTGGAGTGCTCTTTTGGTTTTGGTACTTGGATTTTGAGGTACTGTTTGCTTTTCTTGTTGCCTATCTCTTGTGGGGTGTCTTAATAATTGTGTTCTTGATTTGGGATGTTATTACTTGGGGGGAATTTGCATTGGAATCTTAATGCTATATAGTTACTTGCTCCTTCCTTTTATCTAACTGTTATTTTGTGTGTAACCCTTGACTCTTAAGCATGGTGGGTCTTGGCATCAGCACCCAGTGGCAATGCCCAAGGTTATATTCTGGATTATTGGTCTATGAGTCAATGACCAAGAAAAAAATGAACTTTTATTGTAACACAGTTTGGCCTGCATGTATGTGTTGGGGTTGGAAGAGTGAGGGCCCCTAAATAGTTCTTTGAACTATTATATTATTTTTTGATTGGAGTTGTCTCTCATGTTGTTATAGCATAAGGATTCTACTCAGGAAGACCTAAATTGATGGTTCAAATATAGGAGAAAGGTCTCACAGTTCCAGACAATAAAACTCAAAAAGAAAAATGTGAGTAAATAAGTCTTTTAAACACTATAAATCCTTCTCCCAGAAGGCCGGTAGTGTTGTGGTCCCAGGAACAATGGAGAAATTAATTTCACCCCAAAACCTTGTGTTGGCTATGGGAGCTGCAGGTCAAGGACCTCACTTCAAAGTGAAAGGAGAAAATTGGGTTTTTAAATTCAAGCCACTGGAGGTCCAGGAGCTGCTTTAGTCCCAGAAACAAGCCCAAGCTCGATATCCCAGCCTTATCTCCAGCCTCCTAAGAGTTATCAATGCCATTGTTGTTATGCCTCTTTATTTTCTTTTTCCTCTCTCTCTCTCTTTCCTATTATGCCTTTTCAGAAATGTGAGGATACGTGTTAATGGAAAAACCTGTTTCTGAAAGTTATGAAATATGTTCATAAGTTTGCTAATTTAAAGAACACTAATTGCTTTTAGTTGTCACTAAAAATTAAGGTTTCTAAAAATTAAGAATTCTGATTACATTGAAAAAAGTATATAGTTTTGATAATATATAGTTAAAAGTAGGTTGTTTAAAGTTAGTTATTTCTAAATGAGTGAAAAAGAAGCAAATAAGAGGACTAGGAAAGGCGCAGAAAGATTATTTAAATTGCAGAAGGTTTGTACAAGATTTTTGTCATTTAGAGGCAGTTACTGTTTTACTCTGATGCCTTTGCAAAAACATTACATCTTCAGAAAGATGCATGGAAAGGACATTGACTTACTCTGAAACATAAATTTCTGAGAATAAAATTTAAGTTCATACCTTTAAAATAGATAACAATCTTCACACCTGTTAGAATGGCTATCAGCACAAATCAACAAACAACAAGTGCTGGTGAAGCTGTGGAGAAAAGGGAACACTAGCTCGCTGCTGGTGGGAATGCAGACTGGTGCAGCCACCGTGGAAAACAGTGAGGAATTGTAATCACACCGCCATTCTTTTGACATTTTTTCTGTAAATCAGGGTTGGGAAACCTTTTTCCTGCTGAGGGCCATTTGGATATTTATAACATAATTTACTGGCCTTACAAAATTGTCAACTTAAAAATTAGAGTGCTGTATTTGTTCAAACATTTCATTAACTCACCCCTAAGGCCTTGATAGGGCCAGACCAAATGATTTTGAGGGCCTTTATGGCCCATGGGGATAGATGTTCCCCACCCCTGCTGTAAATGCTGACTCTAATATGTTGTTTGTAGATAAACAGCATCCTACCTTATAAAAGAGTAATATGCAAATTAACTATCACTCTGCTCAAGCCACACCCAGCAATCATGCCCACTAACCAATCAGAGTGAGCATGCAAATTAACGCCAACCAAGATGGCTGCAGCCACAGAGGGCAGTTGAGAGGCTGGGATTTCCCCAACAATAGAGGAAGCCAAGCTTTCCACACACCCTGGCCAACCTAGGCCTCCACTTAAGGATACAAAGTTTCAATTATAGCAGATAAATCCCAAGAAAAATGGTGGCAGCCTTGGAGCTGGAGAGAACAGGTTAGGGTTGTCCCTGGCAATGGAGGAAGCCAAGCTTTCCACCTGCCCTGCTCTGCCTAGGCCTCCACTCAAGGATACAAAGTTTCAATTATAGAAGGTAAACAAATCCAAACAGAAATGGCAGCAGCCATGGAGTAAGCAGGAGGCTTGGATTCGCTCTAGGTTACAAAGTTTCAATTGTAGAAGGTCAATAAATTCCAGATACCAGAGCCTCTGCTTGGGTCACCAGGGGGCATGGCCAGCCTGCAAACCACCACAGGCCCCTCACCTAGGCCATCCCACACCCTAAGGGAATCCCCACCCTGATCCGGGATACCCTTCACGGCAAACCATCTGGCCCCCACCCATGCACCAGGCCTCTATCCTATCAAATACAAGAGTAATATGCAGATTGACCATCACTCCAACACCCAATATAGCTGCCTCTATGTGGTCAAAGATCCTGCTCCTATGTGGACACAAGATGGCCAACAGGGGAGGGCATTTGGGAGGGAACAGGCCTGCAGGGGAGGGCAGTTGGAAGTGGTCAACCCTGTAGGGGAAGGCAGTAAGGGGTGGCCAGGCTGGCAGAGGAGAGAACTTGGCAGGGGAGCAGTATTAAGTGGCAGGGGAGCAGTTAGACATCAATCAGGCTGGCAGGCAGAAGCGGTTAGAGGCAATCAGGAAGGCAGGCAGATGAGCAGTTGGGAGCCAGCAGTCCTGGATTGTGAGAGGGATGTCCCACTGCCTGTTTAGACCTGATCCCACTGGGTCTAAATGGGCAGTTTAACATCCCTGGAGGGGTCCCAGATTGGAGAGGGTGCAGGCTGGGCTGAGGGACACCCTCCCACCCTCCTACCCCATGCACGAATTTTATGCACCAGGCCTCTAGTGTTTGTATAAGAATCCTAGGAAGTATCTTCAGAAGATGCAGACTCCGACCTTCAGTCATCTCAGTTCTGGGAGATTTGCTGACCTTCAACCATAGAATGAACATGACTTAGAACCAGGGTGATGAAGACCAGGGTGACACACAGGACCGTCACTTGAACAGCTTCAAGATCCTTATCAGAACGGACTGTGCTAGACTGCACATAGAGTATTTTACAACTCCTCCCCTTGATGTCTTTGTTCTGCTTTCCCTCTCCCTCCTTATAACAACCTCAGCCTGCACTGAGGTACTGAGATGGGCTTTTCAACAAGAGTCCCCCTTCTCAGGTGTCTCACAGGTGAATAAACCACTTTCCCTTTTCTCCCGCACCCGTCTTATGAGTCCAGGTTTTGTAGAGGCAGGCAGTTGAACCTTGGTTTCAGTTACAGTTCCACAAAATACAAGAAGAGATTGAAACACTACCTTCCATTTCTGGTGCATTTTTAAAGCTGATGAAACCTTAAGAACAGATTGTTTTCAGATTGGCTTTTTTTGGTAAATAGTTTAACATATTGATAATGTGGTTGTATTAATTAAATAACCATGTTAGGATTCATATCTCTTAATTTGAAGGTGATATTACATTTTATCATATAAAGAAATAGACTTAGTCCTGGCCTGTTTGGCTCAGTGGATAGAATGTTGGTCTGTGGACCGAAGGGTCCCAGGTTTGATTCTGGTCAAGAGCATGTACCTCAGTTGCAGGTCAATCCCTGGCACATTTGGGAGGCAACCAATTGATGTGTTTCCCTCACATCAATGTTTCTCTCTCTGTCTCTCCAACTCTCTCTAAAAATCAATGGAAAAATATCCTTGGGTAAATATTAACAGCAACAACAACAACAAAAGAAATAGACTTAGACATACTCTGTTTCCCCCAAAATAAGACAGTGTCTTATATTAATTTTTTGCTCCCAAAGATGCACTAGGTCTTATTTTCAGGGGATATATTATGTTTCCATGAAGTAGGTCTTGATCTAAGTATCATGATCTCACTCATATGTGAAATATAACGAATGGCATAAACTGATGAATGAAAATAGATCCATCCAGAGACATAGAAGCATTGAACAGACCGTCAAACCTCAGAGGAAAGGCAGGGGAGGGTGGGCAGAGGATAAGAGATCAAAGAACTTGTATGCACAGAAGCATAACCAATGGACACAGACAATGGGTGAAGGCCTGGGCTGGGAGAGGTCAATGGGAGAGGGAAGGATGACATATGTAATACTTTCAACAGTGAATAATTAAAAAAGAAAAAGTAGGCACTAATGGTTTAAGGCTATAACATCTCTATTTTTAAGTACTTTGTACCTGACGACAACCCAGAGATCACCCCCCCCCCCTCCGGTGCCCTTATTTATTTTTGGAAAATTTGGGCCAAATCTGTTCCATCTTTGACCTTTGGGATTTTTTCTTTTCTTTTTAGAGAAACAACTATGTATACCTTTCCCAGTATTAAACATACACATGTACTCACATGCATGGTAATTCCCAGACTTGCTTTTCTGACAAATAAATCAGTGCTAGCAGATCTTTAAAATGTCAAACTTCGCATTTAGCGCGAGACCTGGCCACATGTTTTATTGACAGCACCCCAAATCTTACTGATTGGCACGCTTCCCATGTGTCAGAATAGTAAAAGGTGCTATCCTGTCCCTGAGGTTATTACAACTCCCCCACCCTCTCCAACCCCATGTCCTGGCTTCCTGGGAGATTTACTGCTCTCCCGGGCCCTGGCCTCCCAGGGAGGTCGAAGGGCTCCAAGTTAGTTTGCTTTCCTTCCACGCTTTGAATACCAAGGCATAGTATCTCCCCCACACCATATCCTCAGGAAATGCGTTCTAAGATCCCCCCTAGTGGATGCCTGAAACCACAGATAGTACTGAATTCTATATACTAGTATGCTATACATAACTTTTCACTTAAATGAAACACTCGTTGGCTTCTTTCTGGCATACCCAAATTGTCAGCATCACAATTCTTACACTTTGGGACCATGATTAAGTAAAATAAGGGTTACTTGACCACAAGCACTACAATATCATGACAGTCGATCTGATAAGCAAGGTGGCTACTAAGTGAACTGTGGTTGGGGAGTGTCTACAGTGTGGAGATGCTGGATGAAAGGGTGATTCCCATCTGGGGGTCGGGGGTGCAGGATGGCACAAAATGTCATCACAAGACTCAATTTAAAACTTGAGAATTGTTTACTTCTAGAATTTTCCATTCAATATTTTCAGGGCACGGTTTACTGAAGCCACAGAAAGTGAAACTGCAGGTAAGGGGGAAACTACTGTACTATCAAACCCTTTTCTAAGCACTCTCGAAAGAGTACACAGCTGCTTTGTGCCACTTCTCTTCACCAACCACTGGCACGCACAAAGGTTAGCCCAGAATAACTCACCAACTGTAGAAATATTTATTCTTACTATTATGACTTAAAAGGATACTTTTATAGACCTAATAGCATGAGGAACTGATGTTGGCACCTGACAGTCTTGGGTCCAAATTGTACCATCTACTTGCTCTATGAATATGCATAGTAGTGTACCTCTGTGAACTGTAATGCCCTCATCTGTAAAGTGGAAAGTGACACTATTAAGAATATAGGCTTGTGTAAGTCAAGAACAAATACATTTAAAAAATCTATTTTTTTATTGATTTCAGTGAGGGAGAGGGAGAGATAGAAACATCACTGATGAGAGAATCATTGATTAGCTGCCACCCGTACGCCCCACAACCTGGGCATGTGCCCCCGACCGACCGAAATCGAACTTGGGACCTTTCAGTCTGCAGGCTGACGCTCTAGCCACTGAGCCAAACCAGCTAGGGCAAGGACAAAGATATTTTTGAAGAAAGGAACAAGTTTATGTATCCAACTATGTAGCAATAAGTAGAATTTTCTTTCCCTATTGACCTTAGTTTAAACAAAACTCTGGGGGAGGGAGGGCATGTATGGGAGGTGGGGGGGGCAATGGTAAGATATGTACACATATAATACCTTAAAAAAAGAGTAAGGATCATGACAGAAATATCACAGAACAAGGGCATAAGGAAGGGGATACCCCGGTGGTGTGCTGCCCCACACAAACCGAAGCGTTAATTATAGTTGCTCTGCCCAAGGAGTCGGCACGTGGGCCACGGGCACATCTAGCACTATGCTATTTCTACCTACTTAGATGTTCCATTTCTAAGGCTTGCATGTCGTAAACGAATTTCTGAATTTCAACATGCCAGTATCAGGAAATGACGACTATGAGTTTATTCCCGAGCCTCTATGTCCTGCACAGCTCTGAACATCCCATGCTAATGTTGCATGTGAATTACTCATTGAAATTTACTACGGGGAACATCACATTTATTAACAATAAAAACTTGACTAGAGAAGCAGACTCTATGTCTCACACAAATGGACTTTTGAATTGAGAAAAAAAAAAGTCTTCTACCATCTCCGCTTAAATCCTTGTCTGGGAAAAGACTACCCAGTTAGGAAATTATCCAGACCTGGCGATATGCCAGGTAATAGTATAGCTTATTAGTTTTTACTACTTTTATAGGGACAAGATAAGCATAGACAAAGACATAAAATTCAAACCTGTCTACCAAGTGGGTTTTGATGTGCGAGAGATGAAAGAGTCAGCTTTTCCGTGGACTCAGAGCGTTTCTGTGGGCAGGCCCCCAATCTGTTCCGCCAGACTGACCGCTGCTCTGAATCGCATCTTACGCTCGCGGAGTCTCTGGGGCTCCCACATTCAACAAGTTCAGCAACGGGCTCTTTTTTGCCCACTCCTCACTGTTTGTTATTCTTCAGACCCCCCTTGGGCTCTCTCCCACTTTCATCCTATCCCTTGTATTCTTGCTGAGGGCAAACTGTAAATTCCAGCATTCCTAACTTTGCCAGTCTTCCTCACACTTGCACAGGGTCACGGATATTCGGTACCAGGACGTGCCTTAGAAAATTCTAAATAAAATCTCGAGACTTCCTTTGTTTCTTAGTTCCCTCTGCAGTGAGCTGGGGCGGAGTTGGGTGAGGAGAGGATTGTTGGATTTAGATTTTTCTCAGTCACGGGCGGAAAAAGAAAATGGATCCACCCTAAGGGTCTTCAGACTGCTGGGGCGATGCAAAGAGGGCGCGTTATCTTGCCTCGTGGTGGGGCACGTTTCCACCTTCTTCCATTTGGGACAAACTGGAGGAAACCCTCGCCCTGCGCGGGGAGCGTTCCTTCCGCAAGCAACGGGCTCACTCGGACACATACAAGGCTCAGATGGTCCTTGAGATGCAACTGTAATAGAAAACCAGGAGCCCAAACAGGCGCCCGGCGCCGGCTGCCAGCAGGGGCTGGGAAGGCCCGGAGTCGCGGGCTCCCGCGCGCGGCCCGCGCACCGGCCGCTAGGAGGCGCCGCGAGCGCGCCCGCCCCGCCCGCGGCCCGCGGAGGGCAGGATGCTCTGGGCCAGCCCCCCGCCGGCCGCGCGGGCCGCGAGCCGGGGGAGCAGACCGCGGGGGACGCGCGGCGGAGCGCCGGGCTGTCAGTCACCGCCGACGCTCGCGCCGCGCGCACCGAGCGGGGACGCGGGCGTCCGGGGGCCGCCAGCCGCCACCCCCGCAGCTTCCCACCTGGGGTCCCGCTCCCCGGCGGCGAGGTGAGCAGCCCCGGGGCGCACGGCGATGTCTGCCGGGGCCCGCCGCGGTCCCCGGGGCCGCCGGGCGCAGCCGCTGGCGCCCCGCTGCTGCCTCTGGGCTGCCCTGGGGATGCTGCTGTGGTCCCCCGGCTGCCAGGCGTTCAACTTGGACGAGGACGCGCCGACGGTGTACAGCGGCCCGCAGGGCAGCTACTTCGGCTACGCGGTGGACTTCCACATCCCCGCCGCCCGCACGTAAGTCGCCCGGGGCCGCGAGTCCGCGCGCGGGTCCGAGCCCCTCCCTCCGCCGGGGGCCGCGCCCGCCCCGCCGCCCCGGGAAGGTCCCTCCCGCGCTCCGCCGGCGGCCCGTCCATCCCGTCCCGCTTCTCCGCCCCGTCGGAGCGGGAGAGCCGCGGCCGGCGGGGCACACGCCGGTCTCGGTCTCGCAGGTACAAAGGCGAGCGCGGCAGGGCGCGGGGAGGGGGCCGCAGGCGCAGGCCAGCCGGACCCGGCCACCGGCCACCGCACCGGCCGGCTCCGCGGAGCCTCGACAGCTCAGGGTCTGGGCGCCAGTGCGCTCCGCTGGCCACCAGCAGCTGGTCCCCGTGCTCTGCTTTTCTGACCACCCGCTTCCCGCACCTCCCGGTCCACACAGCTCCAACCGGAGAAGCTTTGGGACGGTTCGCACCCTCTTCCAGACCAGGTTCAGATGCCCGCAGGGTTCCCGGGGGAGCGAAAGTTTGGCCATGGGATTCCTCCTGAATGCGTTCCTGCCGCCACCCCCACCCCGGCAGCCTCGGTGGGCGTGTGGCCGGAGCCGCAGCTCCTGGGCGCCTTGTCCGGGTCCCACAGAGCGGTTCTCTGCGCCCCTTTTCGCAGAGCCAGCGTCTTGGTGGGAGCGCCCAAAGCCAACACCAGCCAGCCAGACATCGTGGAGGGGGGAGCCGTCTATTACTGTCCCTGGCCCGCCGAGGGGGCTGCGCCCTGCAAGCAGATACCGTTCGACACCACCAGTAAGTGAGACTTGTCATTCTCCGCGGTGGGCCCTGGGTTCCAAGAAGCAGAGCCATCCTAGCGTCAACTCCCGGGCTTGTTGGTACTCATTTGGGCTTTCTGATGGGTCTGTGTTGTGGGCTGTGCAGGTTCCTAGGGAAATCAGCTTTTGAAAGCCTGAGCAGGAGGAAAATGCCAGTGACTCCCAGAAAGGGAGCGATATTTTGACCTGGAGTATTTGCACACATCCCCGTAACTTCTGTTTTCTCTCCACCCGGAGATGAGCATTTTCAGGGTGAGTGGGTGCTTTGGAGAAGTACAGATGTCACATCCTAACCTTGATTATGGAGAGAATTTCGTTGCTTCCCAAAGACAGATCTGGGAAAAGACAGTCCTTAGCATTTCCAGTACCCAAACTCCTGAGGCAAGACCCAGACATTGCTCCATGTTGCTGTTTAATTCTTTACAGAAAGAAAGAATTTTCTTTCAAAATATTGGACATTGGAGGCAAACTAGTACAGGCAGAGTGTGGATGGATTACATTCATTTCCAAAATCCCTAGACAGATGTTTCTTATTTAATTAAAGGGAAAATACACTTTAAACAATTCAGGCTGGTTATGTTTCCTCTGGTGTTTTCTCTTTGGTTCCTGAGAAAACAATTTAAATGTAATACTTTCAAGAACATTAACACTGCATGTTCTAATTTGTACCTCCAAAACTTTATGAATTCAAAAGGTATATAAGAAAGCAAATATCTTCTCAGAAAAAAGTGTGAATAGGTCAACTCACTGTTTTTCAATAAACAATCATTTAAAATACCTTTTGCATCACACAACTATTTTATAACATCATATATTGTTATATAATGGTTGAAAATCCATTTTCACAGAATTTTGGTAAAATTGAATGGGTGGTATTTACCTGCTACCTTAATTAATTTGCATTGTTTATTTTAAAGGAGAAAATAGTTGCAATTCTATGAATGTGGAAATCATTTCAAAGGAATAAATACTATATAAGAATTACCTTGAGTTATGACCAAATTAGGAAAATATTTTACATTTGTAATGAAACAGTAGGGGACAAACTAGAACAATTGTGACCATTCAATAAATAGGAAAATGATAAATAAATAAATAAATAAATGGGAAAACAGTAAAATGCCAAGGAAAGTTCAGTGTTAATTAGAGAAAGAACAAGGGGTAGATAGAATCTTTTGTCCAGGTTCTGAAAAAAAACCCTCTTAATTTCTCAAAAGACTTTTGAGATGTCTGATTTTACTTCTAAATGTAGAAGGTTTTTCTCGATAGCCATGTGCACTCTTCCTATTATTATTCTTAGCAACCATAACCACAGTAACTTGAGGATAGATAAATAGAAGAAAAGGGGAAAAAAACCACAGGAAGGGAGGTGGATTTTTCTGAAATAATTGAGCAAAAAAGGAAAACAGCAAGCAGAGGCCACAGAAGTGAATGGCTCTTGAAGGAATGAACAAAGCCCCGGGGAGTCTCACTAAAAGATAAGAATCACTGAGAGAAGCAAGTTCCCCACGTTAGCCGTCAGGGGGTACTGTGGGCCCAGGATCTTCTGTTGCTGCTGGGAATGTCAGGAGAACCGAACACGTGGGGAGGAAGGAGTCAGAGGCTCAGGTGTTTATTCCTGAGCGGCTGCCAGCACTCCACACATCTTTCCCACCACGTTATCCATGCACCCCCCCGGAGGATGGAAGTGGCAGTGGCTGTCACTTCCTGTGAAGCTGTGAAAGAGAGGAAGGGACAGCAGGAGCCAGTAGAGCTATTTCCAGCTCTAGCATCTGTTCTGTGTGTCGGGTATGATCTTGGAACCAACGGTAAAAAGGCAGAACAAAGACATTGCTGGGTCTTGTAGTCAACGTTGTCAGATGCATTACGTTTATTGATCACCTGTGAGGTAACAGTCACTTATGTACATTATTTCTAATGCTTAAAAGAAACAACCATGTGAATTTCACTGTACGCATAAGGAAACCGACACAAAAAGTGTTAAAGTACATGTATGTCAAAGACCACACAATGGTGAGAAGTGGATGCAGGCTTGGGAAAGAGGTCTGTGCTCCAAAACCTGCCTGCGCACCCTGCCTCCCTTCCTCATGGGACTGGACCTGAGGCACCGCGCACCTTCCCCCCCCCCCCCCCATCCCATCACCCCAACCTTAGCCTCACAGATATGTATTTAAATGCTATAGAGAAGACCTGAAAGGGAAATGAACTTTGGTGGAGGGTTGTGGGAACCAGAGAGTGTAGAAGCAGCCTTTGTCTTGGTGGGAATAATGGGTTGCATATGCCTCTGGTTTGCCGCAGCTCCCGCCAGCAGCCCCGTCAGTGTCCCCCTCACCCGCCCCCTGTCTTCTCTTTGCCCTCCGGCAGCAACAGAGTTTCCCCACAAAGAGGAAGCAAAGCTCTGCTTGACAGAGTTCTGAGTGTTGGACACCCACAAACTCACATTCATGTGATAGGGTGATGTTCATATATGCATATATATTATATCTATACACATACAATATATATATATATATATATATATATATATATATATATATATATATACATACAAAAATACACATATGAATACACACACACACACACACACACACATAATTGCAAACATTCCTCTGTAAAGATAGTCATTACTTTCCCCTGTCTGCTTTAACTATTACATCTGAATTTAGGACATTCTATACTAATTTGACCTTTTAATGACATTGTTTCAACTTGTTCAGGCCCCTTGGGTGTCAACAATTTAGTGTTTGCTGTGGTAACCTACTAAATTCTCTCAGCCTAGACACTAAAGGAGACTGGCCTATATTTAGCCCCTGAATCTGGTTGTGATCTTGAACCTCAGTGTAAGGTCAGATGCCTTTAAAAAAACTACCTTTTATTTTAAATTTTTTTCATTAAAAAATCATTTTTTTATGTTATCATATAACTTGAATTTTTTTATTATTTCTCATCATAAATGCAACAACAGAGGAAGCTGGGAATAGCCTAGCACTTCAAATGCATGAATACTATTAAAGTCTGTGGTCCTTTCAAGTATGGTAAAAGGAAACTCTAGGGAAGCATATGGCGGTGGGGGAGGTGCAACGTGCAAAGAGTAGACAATTTTCCTGCTCTGTACAAAATCAAGTGGTTCCAAAAAAGCACTTCTCTCATCTCCCTTCTCTCCCCCTCTTACTTCACTAGAATAAAATTTCCCCCATCACCAAGTTGATTTCTTTCACTTTTGCCTCAGGAACTCTCTAAACCGTGCCCTGTCCTAACTTAAATCATCACATCTGCCAAATTCATGCCTCTCATTTCTAAGTCTACTCCGAGGTTCATTTCTTCGTTTTTCCTGCATTTCCCAAACCCATGTGTGGATTAAATAAACACTGTGAGATTACAGCCCTCCAGCCAAAAGGGGGGCGGATGAAGCAGAACAGCAGACACTTTATCTGTGGAAGGAGGAAGGGCAAATTGCGACAACAGTAACAAAGCAGAGTACACAGATACCTGGCTGTTTTAAATGCTCAAAGGAAACATTCTAAAAAGAAAGATGATGCATGTGCTCATTAATGATGATAATCATCATAGCCCTCATAATGGAGAGGCAGTACAGCTGGGAACCACTCACACTTAGGGACCCACAGAGGGAGTGAACAGGAAGAGGTGGAGGTGCCACTGAGATTTGGAAGCCACTTGGGAAAGACTACTAGGATTGGCTGGCCTTAATGTAAGGTCTTTGTGTAAAACACCCCCCCCCCCAACAATTAAAATAAATCACACCATCTTAAAATTTGGTTAAGATATTCAAAGCTCTGGAATGGTAAGATTTTTGTTAGAATTGTTTTCTGGGCTTGGAGACCAGAAGCCTTTGTTTTGGGGGATCTGTTTTATTTTGTGTTGAGTGAGCCCACAATAAGGCGCAGCTCAGAGCATCTGGCGCTGGGACTGGTATAGGGGTGTGTTTTGATAGGCTTGGGTGTGCCCTTTTTCTCATGTGAGGGTTGGGAAACATATTGGGCACATAAGTCTTGCTTTTCCAACTTCCTCAGAAAGAAATCAGCTTTTGTTCAGGAACAAAGAAAAGAAAAATGTAGGTCAGAGCAAGTCAAGTAAATGGCAGAGGAAATAAAATAAATGTGACAGAGCTCAGTGAGAACAGAAATCTGGGCTCTGGAAAATTCAATTGAAAATGAGAGAGAGAGAGAGAGAGAGAGAGAGAAGCCGAAAGATAACCTGCTCCTTTTAAGAAAGAATAAACCCATGTATTAGGGCAGGAGGCTTACTCTGTAAGGACTGATCCCATTGAGTCACAGGGGTGGTTTAGCAGGATGCTTTACTATTCTAGAAACAATTCAGGATGGCAACCGCCCCTGATAAGCTGTCCTGACAGATGCAGCCCACATCCCCAAACTGCTCCCCGTTGGCTCAGAGTCCCACGTGACAGAATGAAGTCAAGTCCAGATCTGGAAAGGGAGGAGGCAGTGGTCCCTACATCACATAGCAACCGAGGAAGCAATTAGAAAAAGGAAGTCCTTGAAACTCCAACTAGAAATGGGAAACAGACCTGCTCTACGGCTGGTTGAGTTGTATGAGCGTAAGGCGCCTGTTGCTTAATTTGCAAAATTCTTTCAAGAAGTTGGAAGTCTGTGTGATGGAACAGGCTTCCAGGCCTTTGGCAGGAACGGTCAGTTCTGCTTTCTGGGAGAAATGCAGGAAACTGTCTTGGAACTATATAAAGGCAGAAAAACGCACTTTGCCGGGTAAGCTGACCAATTGAGGTGTGTGCCCTCAGACCTCACCTGTTCCGTGTAAAGAACCCTGCAGCTGATTGTGTGGAGGAGAGTTTGCAGCATCTCTAAAAGCTCAGGTGTGCCCGGATGGACACCATCCAGATATGCAAACGTGGATGTTTGGGGAGGGGAGTTGAAAGAATAATTATTGGTCTTATTAAAAGCACTCTCTTAAAAAATTAATTTTCCAAATTCAGTTTATATACACCTTCACAAAACCATATTTAGTGCCTTGAGAAAGGTTTACTTCTATAATGAAATCCTAATATATATTTAAAATTATTTTAATTGTGGGGTATGCTACATGGAGACTTGAGCTAGATAAGCAAATTATAATTCACAAATAAGCAGTTTATACCTAAAACATTCTCCTTGCCACGGCGGTGTTCTGCACGGGCGTTTTCCAGTGTGGGAGGAAAGGCCTGCACCCGGAGGTGGTATTTAGGGCATTGCCCCCAGGCCTGCCAAATTGAGGAACTCTTCCAGATCCATAAGCACTGCTCACAGCGATTATGCTCCCTTTTAGTAGAATGAAGATGTAGATTACAGAAACGCGTCCTCAGAGGAGTGGTGGCCAGGCATGGGGAATAGGAAGGAGCAGAACAAGGGCATTCTGGGAGGTGATGGAACTTTCTGTGTCTTGTTTGTGGTGGGTTCCATTGAATGTACTTGCCAAAACCCACAGGGGATTTTACTGCATGTAAATGGAAAATGAGGGGGGGAAAAAGGCATTTTTAGACAATGTTAGAGAGCTATATATTAGGTCTGATGATTAAATGTGGTTTAGTGGCCACTGCTATGAACATGTGGACACTAAAGGAAGGTCTGAGTGACAATAACTGGAAGTTTAAGGATATATGCCCTCTGAATGCTTAGGCTACTGCCTCTAAGTGAGGGCGAATCATTAGGACCTTTAAATAAAGGATGCTACATTCAGAATGTGTTTGGTAAGAAAACTATGAATGAAAACATGTTGAGTAAGCATGAATATCTGCAATGAACCGCCACACTTAGGCAATTCTCACATCCTTACTGAAATTCAGGCCTGGGACCCCTTGTTGATAGTCATTAAACCAAGAAGATCTAGCTTCAAACACGTCATTGTAGTTATCAAAATTAGTACACCTGCACTGCAGTAGTTTTCTAATTAACATCAGGCCAGTTTTATTCTCCTGGTCTGATATTGAACATGTGAACATAGATTTGTATGTGACATGAAAAGCATCTATAGCAATCTGCCCTGATTTCCAGGACACGGAGATTAGGGAGCAGGGCACACCCCACTGCTGTGGGGATACACGTGTGCAGCCCGCATTACACAGAGTACCTCACCCCAGGTGTAGCGGTGACAAGACAACTCCCTCAGCCGGATTATGGCTCCCTTTCAGATTTCAGTGACCCTCCCCTATGATTTGCCCAGATGTCTCCAACGAAGCCACCTCCCTCTTGCCACAATGCTTACACCTTATCTTTATAGCACAACACATTATAGCCTAGCTTATTTTTCATATGTGTATTTCATACACACGTGTTCTCACTCTTTCTGGGCCCACGTTCTGATACCTCTTTCTTCACCACTTAGAACATCTCTCTCTCTCAAATATATATAGTTACTGATTTTAGAAAGAGAGGAAGGGAGAGTGAGAGGGAGAGAGAGAAATATCAATCGGCTGCCTCCTGCACACCCCTTACGGGGGATCAAGCCCGCAATGTGGGCCTGTTCCCTAATCTAGAATCGAACCAGTGACCTCCCCGTGCATGGGACGATGCTCAATTCTCTGAGCCACACTGGCTGGCCACCGCCTAGAACATCTTATTCTCCAGAAATTATTTTCTGAAGCATCAGGGATTTTCTCTTTCTACAATTCTGAGGAGGACATATGTTTCAGAAATGAATAAAGTTGCTGCAAATACCTTTTTATTTTTTTGGTTTATCCTCACCAGAGGGTATTTTTTCCCATTGATTTTCAGAGAGAATAGAAAGGAGGGAGGGAGAGAGAGAGAGAGAGAGAGAGAGAGAGAGAGAGAGAGAGAGAAACATCGATGTGAGAGAGACATATCGATTGGTTGCCTCTCAAACAAGCCTTGACAGGGACCAGGGATCAAACCTGTAACCCAGGAATCAAACCAGAGACCCTTTGGTGCACAGATAACACTCTAACCACTGAGAAACACTGGCCAGGACTGCAAATCCTTTTTAGAAGAAAGGGGGTATAACACTAAAAAATAATATTTTCAAATATCCTTGGTATAAATAGTCAAGTAAATTATGACATAATCACAAAATTAAGTATATAACAATAAAAATTGTCTACCACAAATCAGTATACAATGGGAAAATGCTTTGTTTTAATGCTAAGTGAAAACATAAAATTCAAAATTATATCTACAATCTTAGAAGAGTATAAGAAGGAATATGCAATGAGAAGCTTCTGGAAGATATGGATTATTTTTCTTTTTCAAATACATTTCTTTCTTATTTTCCAAACCATTATGACTAGGGACAGTAATGACAAAAACCATTTTTCAGAATTTTTTTTCATGAAATTATCGTGTTTGGTGATGTTATGAAGATTAACAATAAAAGTTTATAATTAAGCCCTAGCTGGTTTGGCTCAATGGATAGAGCATCAGCCTTCGGGTTGAAAGGTCCCAGGTTTGATTCCTGCCAAGGACACATACCTGGGTTGTGGGCTCAATCCCCAGTAGGGGATGTGCAAGAGGCAGCCAATCAATGATTCTCTCTCATCGTTGATGTTTCTATCTCTCTCTCCTTCTCCCTTCCTCAATAAAATATATTAATAAAAAAGCTTATAATTAAGGTTTTGTATTGCCTGATGACAGTCTTAGTTGCTCCGTCATTTTGTCTTGGGTATAGAAAGTTTAGAAATATTTGCATAGAGGTACTTATGTTTCAAACTACAAAAAACTTAAGGTATTTTTGGCAACAATTATATGCTTAAAAATAAGAACTTGCAGTGTATCACCTGCATTCATTATAGATTAAACCAGGAGAGCCCTGGCCAGTGTGGCTCACTGGTAGAGTGTCCCAATGCACCAAGGGGTCATGGGTTCAATTCCCAATCAGGGGTGCATACCTGGGTTGTAGGTTCAATTTCCAGCCCCACCTTCTGGGGAGGCAACCAATTGATGTGTCTCTCTCACATTCATGCCTCTCCCCCCCCCTCTCTTTCTCCACCCTTCCCCCCTCCTTTCCATTCTCTCTAATAATCAGTGGAAAAATATCCTCGGGTAAGGATTACCAACAACCACAACAAAAACAATAGAAATATAGATTTTACATGGCAGTTTCTAGAACCTTTTAGAATAAGAGGGATGTTTGTGAGTAAAACTGCTTTTCAGCGTACCTGAGTATGCTAAGCAGGCCAGGGGAAATCAATTCACAAACTTCTTATAATGCAGTCAGTTCACAGAACTTGTAATAAGAGGCCATTGGCAAAAGTCAGAGTGGCTACAGGTCCAGATAATTCAGAATGTGGATGGCATCTAACAGAGTTAGAATGTCCAGGCAAACTTACGAAGCAGCATGAAATTTTACAGTATGATTTGGTGCTTAGTTCATGATCTGTTATGTACAATAATCAGGTATTTCTTTTCTTTAAAACACAACATATGTGCCAGTGATGAGTTAAAACATCTATTTAGAGTATTTCTTCTGGGGAGCGCCATTCTACTCATTCCCAAGTGAGGTTTGTAAATATTCTGTAGAGCTAAGATATATCTGTTTACATAAGTTAAGAGTATGTCAACATACTTGTCAACAATATTGGTTGGACAGGAAAGAGTGAAAGATGGTGGGGATATGAATGACTGGCTGAGTGAAGGCTGCAGCAGCATTTCCCAAGATCTCTTTTATACTGAGCGTGAAAAAAAAGGTTTCCATGTCAGATAAATTTGGAAATGGCTGCATTCACTCCCCTGCTATGTTAATCAAATTTCTCTAGAGAAAAATAACCTATAAAATGTATGCAGGGTGGAGCAAAAGTAGGTTTATAGTTGTTCATATGGAAAATAATACAATCCTACATAATAAAAGCATAGTATGCAAATTGTCCCCTCGGCCTGGAATTCGCAGGGAGTTTGACCAGGGGGCAGGACCAGCCAGGGGATCGAAGGGAGTACCCGGCCTGCAGCTGACAGCTGTTAGGGACCCTACCAGTGCACAAATTTCATGAACTGAGCCTCTAGTAATGGGTAAATAATAACACAAGAATAAACTTGTGTATCACGTAATCATAACTATAAACCTACTTTTATATATAAATCCCTATTAGAAAGGAAGGGACTTATTCTAAGGAATTGGCTCACACAATATTAGAAGCTAAATCCCATGATCTGCCATTTGCAAGCAGGAGGCCCAGGAAAGCCAGTGTTATGATTACATCTGAGTCCAAAGGCCTAAGAACCAGGAGCACTGAGGGCAAGAGAAGATCAGTGTCTCAGATCAGGCAGAGAGGCCCAATTCTTTTTTCCTCCTCCTTTTTGTTCTTTCCAGGCTCTCAATAAATTAGATGATACCTACCCACTTGGGGAGGGCAAACCACTTTAGTTTGTCCACCAAGTCAACTGCTAATTTCATCTGGGAACACCCTGACGGAAACATCCAGAAATAATGTTTAGTCAAATATCTGCCCATCCCATCATCAGGGATCAAGGTCAAGTGAACACAAAGTTGACCATCACATCCTCTATGAGACTCACAATGCATATTTTCCTAGAAAAGGCATTGAGAATTTACAAATGAAAGAAACCCATTGGATACATACAATAGGACATTAATTCTCCTCACATTTATTAGGCCAAGGCATACCCAGGTATTTCTGAAGTAACAATGGCCCAAAATCTCTGGCTTAAAACAATGAAGGTTTATTGCTTATTCACACTCGATGCTTAATATGAGTTGGTAGGGAGGCTCTGCTAACTCACCCAAGGACTGGAAAATGAAGGTTTCTATTGACATGTGTTTTCAGGATCACCCTAATGGAAAGGGGATGAGGCAAATTACATGCTGTCTGTTAAAGTTTCCACCAGGAATTGACATTTATTTCTTCTCCTTACCTTGGGTAGTCCAAAGAATGCCTAGAAAGCTAGCCATGTCAACTTATTAGAATATCTAACACATTATTTATCCATAACTATATATTGTATCTACAATGTTTAAGAGAATACTAGGAAGGGAATACAATAAAAGAAGTTGTCTTTGAAACACAATTAAAAACAGTTTTTCTTTTATTTTTAATGGACATATTTTTCAGAACATGTGTTTGGGTGATGGTAATAAAGTATTTCTTTGGGGATACAGTCCTAATCCCCACACTTATGGTAGGGAACAGATATGTGACAAGGAAATGAGGGGGTTTCAACGGAAGTGAAGATAAGTAAGACTTTTGTATCAGCAGCCAATCCTCAACTTGTTCCATCTGGTTCCCTCTCTCTACCACAAATACCATTGTCTTGGAAGACTGAATGCCCTTCATTCATTCAGCCAGGCTCATTGAGAGATTTCCTAGTAAGTCACAATGTCTTTTTCCCCTTAAAGCACCAAAGGTTAATTTTAACCCATTTTTTTTCTTATAATAAAAATGTTATCTAAAGGGAGTAGTGGAGTTGAAAGTAAAGATCAGTATTAGCAAACAGTAAAATTAAATTTCAGTGACTCGAAGAATGTTAGTGACTTTCTACAAGCAAACACTGTCTCAGACGCTGGAAGAATGACCAGGAACAGAGCACAGCGCCATACTTTTGTGGGGTTTACAATGAATAGCCAGGAAAAAAAAAATAAGGTAAGGACAAGAGGACAGAGAGTGGTGTGTGTGTGTGTGTGTGTGTGTGTGTGTGTGTGTACACCTTTATTTTAGATTGAGTGGGATACTAGTTTCCTGTTGCCACTGTGAAAACTTACCACACACTTAGTTGCTTTAAACAACACAATTAGATTTTCTTACATATTTGGAGGCCAAGTCTAAAACAGGGCTCCCTGAGCTAAAATCAATTGGAAGAGCTGTGTTCCTTTCTAGAGGCTCCCAGGAAGAATCTGTTTCCTTGCATTTTCCAGTTTCAATGGCTATCTTCTGTTTCCAAAGCCAGCAATGTCATCTTAGTCTTTCCCACACTCCCATATCTCTGATTCTCCTTCTCTGCCTCCTTCTTTCACCTTAAATTATCTTTGTTATTACATTAGGCCTACCCAGACAATATAGCACAATCTCCCCTGTAGGAAAGAGTGATAGAAAATGAGACCAGAGAGCCAGATATAGGCAAGATTATAGTACCTTACAGGCCAACACATGGACTTGGGATTTTATGCCAACAGTGATGTGCAGCCAACGGTGCTTTGAGTAGGCAGGTAGCATAATTTGAATTGTGTTTTTAGAAGGATCTGTTTAATAGACTGTCGTCAAGCAAGAGCAGAAGCAAGGAGACCATTGTCCAGTGATAGAGAAGTATGATTTAGGTTGAGGGATAGCAGTTAAAATTGAGAAGTGGTTGGATTTGGGATTTGTTTGAAGGTGCAGTTGGTGAGGTTTCATTGTGGATTAGAGGAAGAGTATAGAAGAAAGAGAACATTTTGACCGAGTGACTGGAGGAATGGAATTGAGACAGGAAACAGTGGGGAAGGAGCAAGTCTTGGGGAAGATCAGGAATTGAGTCCAGATATGTAAAATTTGAAATGCTTGTTGATATCCAAATAAAGGGACTTTAGAAAAAGATAAAACGAGATGAAAAAGTAGGGTTATTCCAGGAGGGTGAATCACATAAGTAAAATTGCAGAGGCAAATTATTTAAGGAAATAGAGCATAAAAGATTCTGGGCTAGATTTTCTGTCCATTTGGATTTCCCATTGCATCGCAAACTGAAATATTTTCCAATAAGATATATGTTATCTGCTAACATTCTAGCCATTTTCCCAGTTCTCATACCCCAAAACTCAATAATAATTTTAACTTCACGTCATCATATTTAATATTCACTATATATTTAATATTAATGTCTTTTATACATCCTTTTCAATTCTCCAATACTTCTCTAAATCTCAGTTTGCTCCGACACTCAATCTTAACTTGGATCTTCCATCTTCTCTTCCCTCCTATTCCCTTCTCTTTTCCTTTTGCTTCTCCTCTCCTCTCCATTCACACTCACTCCCTAAGTCATGATCTTAAATATCATCTACATTCTTATAACTTCCAATTTAAATCTCCAACCTCTTGCCTAAACTCTGAATTTATATATCCAACTGCCCATATGACATTATTTGGTTATCAACAAGCATCTCAACCATTATGGTGGAATGACTGGAATGACCAGTCACTCTGATGTGCACTGAGCAGGCAGGCAGGTGAGTGGTTAGGGGCAATCAGACAGGCAGGCTAGTGGTTAGGGGCAAGCAGATAGGCAGGCTAGTGGTTAGGGGCAAGTGGTCCCAGATTGCGAGAGGGATTTCCTACTGGTGGATGTCTGACTGCTATATTGGGCATAAACTGGCAGGGACTCCCCCCTTCCCATGCATGAATTTCATGGACCCAGCCTCTAGTATTATATAAAAGCTCAGCAACATAGGCACATTTAACAGTGCACGAGTATGTCAGACATAAAGGAATGACATGTAGAAGATAGATGTGTATGGAAGCATTCAGCTTAGGGAAGTGGCCTTAGTATCACACCAAAATTAGCAATGTGTTGGAGAGTCAGAACTGGTACCACAGGTAATGTAAGTTTTAGATTATACTCATTTTTAAGGTATATATAGTCAAACTTATTTTTTTCTCTTTTAGCTCAGATTATATATATATGCTACTGACCAGGATATGATATCAGAGAAATACAAGGTTTTAAAATGCCATATATTCAAGGGGTTGCATGAATTACTTTCTAGGCTCCCCCCACCTTTTTTTTTTTGTTCCCAGATGGTTTATCAAGCTTGGGAGAAAATATTATGCATAATTGCTACACATTAGATTGCATTATACTATATCAAATGAACCATAGATACTTACAGCCCACTTAATCTATGCTTGCCCATTCATGGTAAACATTTAATAAAGATAGTTCATCTGGAAAGGAAATTAAGTGAATATGATGTATATTCACAAAAATGTGTTGTTTAGAATGAGCTAACAAAAAGGAAGTCAGGCCCTCACAAAGATGGACAAGTTGAAATTAGGCCTTCTTACTACCTTTCGTGTTCATTCTTTTGAGACATTGTGTCTTGGTCCCTTATTATTAATCCTTCTAAAATCTAATACAGGCTGGGGAAAACTGTATTTGCATGGAAAATAATACAATAATTAATACAATAATTAGTAAGTAATAATACAAGACTAAACTCTGTTTTGTATACTCACAACTATAAACCTACTTTTGCTTCACGCTGTACGTCTCTATTGTATACTGCATAGATATTATAAAGGATTATCTTCTGGTAGCTATATACAAGTCAAAAGACAATGTAATATATTTAAATCTAATTTTCAAGGTAGATTTTACTTTCTTAACATCAGAGCAAAATTAATTTAAGTAAAATGTGCAGTAAAGCTAAGGGAAGAATGGTAAAGTAGATTCTGGTATTTTTGTTCTTGAGGAATAATCACACTATGGTATATGGAAAAGGGAAAGGTCTGGAGCATTTAACTGAATATCATCTTCCACCATCACACAAACTGAAGAAAAACTTAGCAGTAAATAACAAAGGTAGGCAAAGCTATTTTGGCTCATGAATAGGCTATGAGACCATGGTACAGGTTCATAATCTCTTATCTGAAAATGTAAAACCCAGGTAGCCCTAAATATAAAAAAGGTTTTTGTGAATCATTTGGTATAAAAACTCTCTTGACCTGACCTGATAGGAAGTGGTACATAGTTGCTTTCTTTTTGTATGAATAGTTGTGCATTTTGTTAATGACATATTAATGGTTGTGTGATATTGTATAGGTGCTTTCTTTCTAAAAAAAAATTAAAAGGACATTAGAAAGGAGTCATACAGCTTAACAAAAGCAAGACAAACAACCCAACTAAAAAATAGGCAGAGGACCTAAATAGACACTTCTTCAAAGCGGACATACTGATGGCCAAGAGACACATGAAAAAATATTCAAAGTCACTAATAGGCAGAGAGATGCAAATTAAAATGGTAATGAGGTATCACCTCACACCTGTCAGAATAGCTACCATACATAAATCAACAAATGATAAATGCTGATGAGGGTGTGAAGAAAAGGGAACCTTAATACACTGCTGATGGGAATGCAGACTGGCGTAGCCATTATATAGAACAGTATGGAGTTTCATTAAAAAACTAAAAAATGGAACTGCCATTTGACCCAGTAATCCTACTTCTAAGAATATATTCTAAGAATCTTGAAACATCAATCAGAAACAATATATGCACCCTTATGTTCACAGCAGTGCAATTTACAATAGCTAAGATTTGGAAAAAGTCTAAGTGCCCATCAATACATGAGTGGATAAAAAAGCTGTGGTAGTTCATAGCAGCACAATTTACAATAGTTAGGACTTGGAAACAGCCTAGGTGCCCGTCAGCAGATGAATGGATCAGAAAACTATGGTACATCTACACCATGGAATACTATGCTGCCATAAAAAGGAAGGAATTCTCATCATTTGCAGTAACCTGGATGGAATTGGAGAGCATCATGCTGAGTGAAATAAGCCAGTCAATGAAAGAGAAACACTACATGACCTCACTCATTTATGGATATTAAAGAACATTATAAACGAATGAACAGAAAGGTAGATATAGTGACAGTAAAACAACAGGCAGACTGCCAAATGACCCCGGGGGGGGGGAAGGGTAGGGAGATCTGGGGGAGATAAGAGATCAACCGAAGGACTGGTATGCTTGCATATAAGAACAACCAATGGACACAAAACTCTGGGGAGGGAGGGCACCTATGGGGGGGGGCAATGATAAGCTATGTACACAGATAATACCTTAATAAAAAATATTTAAAAAAAAAAGCTGTGGTACATTTATACCATGGAATACTATGCAGCGCTAAAAAAGCATCTCTTACCCTCTGAGACAGCATGGAAAGACCTGGGGAGTATTATGCTAAGTGAAATAAGCCAGTCAGAGGAAGACAAGTGTTACATGATTTCACTTATATGTGGAAGCTAATGAACAAAATAAACTGATGAACAAAACAGAGCCAGAGACATGGAAGCATAGAACATACTGAAGAATCTCAGAGGGAAGAGGGGTCAGCAGGGAGAGAAAGAGATTACCCAAAGAACTTATATGCATAACCCATGGACACAGACAATAGTGCAGTAGGTTTGGTGTGTGTGTGTGTGTGTGTGTGTGTGTGTGTGTGTGTGTGTGTGTGTATGTGGTATTGACAGGGGTCAATGTGGGGGAAAAGGGGACATATGTAATATTTTCAACAATAAAGATAATCTTTTTTAAAAAAAGGAGTGACCAATTAGGTAAAAGAAGTCATGAGGCCAATGAAGAGTCTTTTGAGGTGGAATGAAATGAAGACTGAAATTTAACCATTTGACTTGGCAAAGGAAAGTTCTTAATAACTGAAGGAAGCAGTCCAGTGGAGTGTGTCAAGAGAAAGGGAGGCCAACAGGAGGCAGCACATCTCTATAGCCATTTTCCCCCCAAGGAGTTTTGCTGAGTAGATGGGGCCACAGAAATGTAACACCCAAAAGCTATTATAGCATGCTTACAGTCTAATAGGAATCATTCAGTTGAGAGGGAAACACTGATGTTTAAAAGAGAAGTGGTATAGGAAGGAACAAATCCCTAAAAAAATAAAAAAGGATGGGTGGAATTCTTGTACAGATGGAAGGATTGGCCTTAGAGGTGAACAAATTCATCCTTAGTAACAAAAGAAGGCAAAGTGGGGAGACATCTCAGGGTAGGTTGGTGTATTTGTTGATAAAACAAAAAAAACTAATTTTTTTTTTATTTCTTGCATTTTTCCAGTGAAATAAGAAGCAAGATTATCAGCCTAGAGTGAGGAGGCGGAGAAGGTTGGGAGAAGGAGAGCATGTGAATAGTAGAAGAATAAATTGATAAGTAACAGGGTCACAGGCAGTGCATAGCAACCATGTGAATTATAAACCTGAATTTATGTGCAGAAGGAATATATTTTGCCTCTGCTCACCATATAGTATGGTCCTGCCTGATATGGGTGGAATTTAAGATCTCCCAGATTACAGTTCCATCTTGGGTGTTAAACTTCCATAAGGATACATTGCAAACACAGAAAGTTTCAATTCTGAATTGCCTGTTTTGTGTAACATTGGGAATGGTGATTTTTCTAACCACAAAATGAACCATTTTGGTAGATGATGATTGGGACCCTTTTTATTACAACATCGTCTGGCAACAGAGTGAGAACCTGAGGGAAAGGCAAGCATACACCAGAAGCTAATGTAAATCCATTTTCAAGCACAATTGGGAGGCAAGTTTATAGAACCTTCATCCTGAAGCCCAATCATATCCTGTATTTAAAGGCATTGCTTTAAGGTCATATTGAAGAGATTTATGTCATTTATTCTGCTTCCCGAGCTTCACATGCTGAGAGGTTTTCATTACTTCTTTAAGTAAATACATTATTGGGCACTAAACAGAAGCTCGCTGTCCTCCTGCCAATTGGAAGGTGACATATAAGCCATATTGAGATTTCTCATTTCCCCAGCTACATCTATAGCAAGATATTTGGTCCCAGGTCATTGTTCCAAGTGTGAGAAAGACCTAGGGATGAGAGATGCTATAAAAATTCAAGGGGCTGAAAGAAAATCACCATGCCTGGGAATGACAAGAGATGCTGCTGCCAAGGTCAAGGGGGTCTAAGCCTGGTTTTAAGAATTCTTTCATTTTAGAAAAAACTCTGGTTTCAGGAGAGAGAATGCATTTGCAGGTCACAAGCCTGAAGGAAGGGAGACCAGTTAGGAGGCCATTGCAAAAACAGAGGCTTCAAGAAATGGTAGTCACAACCAGGGAAGGGGCAACATGGATGGATAGAAGTAGATGGACTTGAGAGATCTTTAGAAGGGAGAATAAATAGGCATTGATTTCTGAGTGGAATTTGGGACAGTAGGATTGGCGATTGTTGAGGATGTGTTCCAACCTACTGGCTTGGTTAATGGGACTGCCATAAAGGGAACAAGACAGACATACTCTCTGAACCCACAACATTCCAGTCCAATGGATGAGGAGATTAGTGCCTGTCAGTTCTAACCCAGGGGTAGGTGCTGTGACAGCAGAAAGTGAAAAAGGTTTAGATGTGAAGAAGAAGAGCTCCTATCTAGGATTAAAGTGTGTGTGTGTGTGTGTGTGTGTGTGTGTGTGTGTGTCTCTTTGTGTATCAGGGACAGCTTTGCAGAGAGCATGTCATTAAAGGTCAGAGCTCAAAGAGTGATATATGTGTGCATGCGTGCAGATGAGTGTGTGTCTGAGCTTGTGCCTGAGTATGTGTGTCTGAGTGTGTGTACTTATGTGTGAACATGTGTCTGTCTCAAGGGTGGGTGAGATGAGAAAGAAAACTTTTCTTATCCAATGTAGATGAGTTACAGTGCCTTGTAGCAGATGAGGTGTAAGTTGATGTCTGAATCTATATAATCAGATTGTAACCAGCTCTGCCTTTCAGATTTTTGTGTCAGACTATCGGAGTTCTTGTTTTATTCTGTTTGTTTTGTTTTTAATCTGATTTGCCATATATAGCTTGTCATTTTCCTTTGGAGAGATGATTTTTTTCATTTAATAAAAGTTGCTCCCCTAGAATCAGCATATAAGCGAGCAGAACACCCACCCAAAAACTCACTTGTATCCTAACAACAAAAATCCACACATATTTCCATAACAAACCTTAATACAACCTGAGCCAACTTACATATGAAAAATATTTAAAATAATATTTATTATATGACATAGAAAACTCATTCATATTTATTACTAACCAAAGGTCTGAATAATACTGGCTAGGCACAATTTGTTATTAAATACAGGAAGTTGGAAACGTGCTCTCTATTCTTGGGAAGATGATATCGATGTGGAAATAATTGGGACAAAATTTATATTCTCATTTAGATCAGGAAAATCCTATATAATAAAAGGCAAATATGCAAATCAACCAAGCAGTGGAATGACCACTCTCTATGATGCACACTGACCACCAGGAGGCAGGTGCTTAATGCAGGAGATGCCCCCTTTTGGTCAGTGTGCTCCTACAGGGAAGCACTGCTCAGCCATGAGCTGGGCTCAGGCTGGGGAGTGCAGAGGCAGTGGGCAGAGGGAGCCTCTCCTGCCTCCACAGTAGCCCTAAGAACCCCTTGGGGGTCCTGGACTGCGAGAGGGTGCAGGCCAGGCTGAGGACTGCCTCCCCCGCCTCGCCAATGCATGAATGTTGTGCACAAGATCTCTAGTTATATAATAAAAGTATATATTATTGACTATTGTCATCCCAAACCCATATTTATGAATATTATTATTAGAACTCTAAAACATACATTCAGATAATTTAATGTTATTAGTTATTTGCTTATACATGGAACCTAACATTTAGATAGTGATATGCAAAATTTGAAATAATGATTATTTTAAATTTAAAAATAAAAGTTTCATGATTTTCAGAAATGATCTTGAATCCTCTTAAACTCTGAATGGCTGGATGGGTTTACCAAACTCAACAGTGACTGTGTCCATGGAGTAGGATTCCAATGGGCATTCACTTACTACCTCATATAATTTTTTTTCATATAATTCTTTATACAAGTTTTTTTTAAAAAACTTTATCTTGTTTGAATTTTAAAAAATGTTCTTATTGATTTTAGAGAGAAATTAAGGGAGAGGAAGAGAGAGAGAAATATCAATGTGAGAGAGAGACATTGAACAATTGCCTCCTGCATGCACCCCAAATGGGGAGTAAACTCATAACCTGGGCATGTACCCTGACCAGGAATTCAACAAGGGACCTTTTGGTGTATGAGACAATGCTCAACCAACTGAGCCACACCAACAAGGGTTTGTTTGAATTTTAAAAAAACAATAATCTGAATGATTTTTAATTTAAAGAGAAAATAGTTTTGGACTCTACATTTTAAAACACATTTTTAAGAAAGTGATTTGGATTAGCTGGGAAATAACTAATGGAATTCCAAGGAAATGGAATTTTGCAAGAGAAATGTCATGTATGAAGTCTGGGAAGAAGACTCAATAAAGAGCAGAGAGGAAGTTGCCTAGATGGAAAGAAACACTATACCTGAAGATCAAGTGTGGGGTCTTGAACCTACATTGTGGAGGCAGGGTATTTAGATTTGATCTACTAGGTATTTATATATGTCTCTCTATATAAAACCCTAATATGCAAATAGACCGAATGGTAGAACAAGCAAACAACCGGTTGCTATGGCATTCACTGACCACCAGGGGGCTGGCAGCAGGTGTCAAAGAGTGGAACATGGCGGGCATTGGCGGTGGAGAGGATGATGGAGCAGGCGAGCATGGGCGCCAGACCAAAGTGGGACACTGGTCACTCATTGGGGCGAGCCTCTGGTGGTTACTGAAAATTCTTTGTTCCCGCACACAGTGGTCCTGCTCAGTGCTCTCACCTGTTGTCAGTGCTGGCCCCACTCGCACCCACTGCTGGTGCTAGAGCTGCTACTTGCACCTGCTGCCAGTGCCTGGTGCGGTCTTGATTGCTCAGCACCATCAATGGGAGTAAGCTGCTGCTGCTGGCCCCGATCGCCCCTGAGGGCTTCTCCACCTCCCTCTGCTCCTTAGGGACAATTGGGGCAGCAGCCACTGCTCGCACCTGCTGTCAGCGCCAGCCTGCTGGCACCCACTGCTGGCACCAGCCCTAGTCATTCCGCACTGTCAGTGGGTGTAAGTGGGGCTGGTGCTGTCAGCATGTGGAAGTGGTGGCAGCAGGAGTGGGGCTGCTGGCAGACAGGGGACTGGGAGCCATGGCAGAAGGGGCCAGGTGGGGGTGTGGAGGATGGGCCAAGACCCACCCCTGTACCCAACACAGCTTCACGGCTCACAGCTCCTTTCAAGGTGCACAAATTCGTGCACTGGTTTTCTAGGTCAACAAACTGAGGCTCATGAGCCACATGCGGCTTTTTGGCTCCTTGAGTGTGGCTCTTCCACAAAATACCATGGCCTGGGCGAGTATATTTTGAAGAAATGGCATTAGAAGAATTTTACGTTTAAAAAATGTTGGCTCTCAAAAGAAATTTCAATCATTGTACTGTTGATATTTGGCTCTGTTGACTAATGAGTTTGCTGACCACTGCCCTAGTGTGTGTGTATGTGTGTGTTTGTGTGTGTGTGTGTGTGTGTGTGTGTATGGTATAAAAATAACTTTCAGTATTTATCAAAATAATACACCTTTGTCCATTGATGGATGAATGGGTAAAAATCTCTCTCTCTCTCTCTCTCTCTCTCTCTCTCTCACACACACACACACACACACACTGGAATACTATTAAGCCATTAAAAAGGAGGAATCCTAATCATTTGCAACAACATGGATGAACCTTAAGGACATTATGTTAAGTGAAAAAAATAAGACAGAGAAAGGCAAGTAGTGTATTATTTCTCTTATATGTAGAAGAAGAAGAAGAAAAAAACACACCTCAAAGTAAAAGGATTCAGATCTGTGTTTCCCAGAGGCAGGGGTTGGGAGTGGGGAGTGGGGGAATTGATGAAGGTGGTGAAAAGGTACAGGGTTCTGTTATAGGATAAATAAGTTTTAAGGAGGTAATATACAGCATGATGACTCTAACACTGCTGAATTATGTATAAAAAAGTTGTTAAGAGAGATACTAAGAGTGTCATCATCAGGAAAATATTTTTTCTCTTATTTTGGTATTGATATGAGATCATGGATGTTAACTACTGGTAAATGTGTAGTGGCAATCATTTTATGATAATATAAGTCAAATCATTATATATTCTGTACATCTTCAATGCATACATTGCTGTATGTCTATTATATCTCAATAAACTGAAAAAATTACATATTTCTGAACATTATATGGAAAAATGAATTTATGGTATTTCCTTAAATACTTGAAAATTCTCAATAAAATGAAGAACATCAAGGCTAGAAGTGTTATTTAATAGTTTTTAGTAGTGGTTTTAGGGTTTTGAGAGTCAGACATTTAAAGTTTAATATTCTGGGACACAAAGATCAATCCAACTTCTTTTCTTGGTTTTGTTTCTTTTAGACAAGCAGTTCGCTGGTCACAGCTATTTTATTTTGAATTTTAAGTGCCAGTATTCCCTATTCTCAGATTCAGACTTTCAATGTAAATGAAACTTTTACAGCATAAGTTGACCATAGAAAGATTATAAACAAAAGTTTAAAGATTTCTTTTCCCTTTTTTTCTGATTAAAAATGTCTGGACAGCTCCTGCCAGCGCTTTGAGAACAGCGCTAAGGAGACACACTTGAAGTGATGTGATGACTGAAGGTTATAGGGAAACTTTCTGTATTCCAGTGTGAGGTCGAGGACTTTATAAATAGTTTTCAAAAACCATTCCGTCTGCCAAAACGTTTGGTCACACCTGTGTCAGTTTCAGCTTTTCTTCTTTCTCTCCCATGGTGATCTATCTTCACTTCTTGTAATTCCTCCCATTTTGCTGAGCTAAAAGATTAGAAAGATCTGCTTGCTGCCCATATGTGCACCACATTCTACATTCCCTCACTTCTGCTAGGAAATGAGTATCCCCATGAAAAAAGAACCCAAAGTTAGGCTCACCACATGCGGGGCTTCGTACCCCGTTTGCCCAGAGACCAAAGCTGACAATTAAACAGAGGTGCCTTCAAAGCCCCAGAAATTCAGGATAAGCTGAATCCATTTTATTGCTACCACCCATCTCCATTTCTCAGGTTGGCCTTCAAGTCTTGATTTTATCATAGATTTTTTTTCTCTTTTCAAATCAAAGATGTAATAATACTCCCTGTAAAAACTCAAACAAAACAGAAATATATGAAAAGGAAATTTTAAAAACCACTGAAGTATGGACACTCTCTGCCTTCAAGATAACTGTCATTAACAGTATAGTGTCTAGGCACGTGCACACATCCACACTCAGAACATTTGATTTCTAAAGAAAAGTGGGATCACATTGAACAATGTCATGAACAAACTTCTGAATGAACAGGTGGGAGCTTGGTTGTGCATTCAACAAACACTTGTGGAGAGCCTGCATGGGGAGGCACTGATCTAGGAATGGGAAGGGCAGAGGCGAAGCAGAGAGTGTTGCTGGCTTTGTGCATATTCTGAAGGGGAGAGACAGGCAATAAGCACACAGACTAAGAAGTAAGATCATCTCAAATAGGACAGATCCTATGAAGAGAAGAAGCATCTGCTGTGCTATACACCTGAAACTAATAAAAAAAAGTGTTGAATGCAAAAAAAAAAAAAAAAGTTGGTGGAGGACTGAGAAGGTGGAGCAGTTCTGTACCGTGCTGCCTTCCACTGGTTAAGACCTCCAAGAGCAAAGGCCTACCGAGGTGAGGATGCCCCTACTGTCACCTGTAGAGGGGAAACACTGAGCTGGCCAATATTTCTGGTGGTGCTGCTTGTCCTGGCTCAGGGGAAGCGTTCCACTAAGTCTGAAAGACTAAGACATCGCGGGGACTCTCCGCCACCACCCACGACCGGCTTGGCCCTGCCTTAGCACGCGCCAGTGGGACTCTCTGCCACCGCCCGCCACCAGCTTGGCCCTGCCTTTGCGCCACACCCGCTGATCCTGCGGCCTCCACCGCTGCCACCGCCCGCGGCCTGCTCTGCCAGGCCTTCGCGCGCGCTGTGCTGGCGCTGCGCCTTCCATTGGCAGACCCGGAGAATCCTCTCTCCGCTGCCGCATGACCAGGCCAAAGCATCAGACACTACCACCATGTGGATTTTAAAACTACAGGGGAAATTGAGCCACAGGAGCTACCATCGCTGCCGCACCCGCCGCCGCCCCCAAGAATGGGAATCCACCAAAATCAGAGCTCACTACACACCGGGCTCACTGGGAGTGTGGCTTCAGAAATTAGCCTCTGCATCCACAGCAGCTCCACATCCACACCAAAGAGGACACCATTGAGGGCGGACTCTCCCCATGCAGCCATCACAGCCCGCCCACAATCTTCCCAGCACACCCACCATGCTGGGAGGGAGATGGAGCGTGCTGGTGAGGAAATGGCACGGTGCCTTCCATTAGCCGCCCAGGCGAGCCCTTTCTCCGATGCCGCATGGCCGAGCCGAAGCTCTCGCCACCACCGCCATGTGAACTTTAAAACTACAGTGGTAATTGAACCACAGGAGCGACCGTCACTGCTGCACCTGGCACCACCACCCGCCACTGCCGCCGCAAATAAAGGAAATCCACTGAGAACAGAGCTCACCACGCCTTGGGCTCAGGGAGTGGGCGACCTCAGAACTTAGCCTCCATGTCTGCAGCTGCTCCGCTCCCACACCGAACGAGACACCTTTGAAGGTGGTCCCCCCGCCTGCAACCATCTCAGCCCAACTGCAGCTGTCCCAGCCTGCCCGCCATGCTAGCAAGGAGTTAGCGCGGCGCCTCCAATATGCGACCCCAACACCCTAGAGGGGCCGTGTGCCCCGGGTGAGCCGAGTGTCCCAGGGGGCAGAGTGCCCCGGGTGAGCCGAGTGTCCCAGGGGGCCGAGTGCCCCGGGTGAGCCGAGTGTCCCAGGGGGCCGAGTGCCCCGGGTGAGCCGAGTGTCCCAGGGGGCCATGTGCCCCGGGTGAGCCGTATCCCCCAAAGGGGACGGGTGTCCCGGGTGAGCCGTGTGTCCCAGGGGGCTGTGTGCCCCGGGTGAGCCGAGTATCCCAGGGTGCAGTGTGCCCCGGGCAAGCCGTGTGTCCCAGGGGAAGCAGTGGGACCCAGGGGAAGAGGCGGTGAAAACCAGAGGAGGAGCGGACTCTATTCATATGGTCCTGAGATAGTCACCATAAAACAAGCAGACTGCCAAATGAGGAGCGGAGTCTATTCATGGGGTCCTGAGATGGTCACCACAAAACAAGCAGATTGTCAAATGACAGCGGGGAGGGGAAGGAGACCTGGGGAGAGATAGGAGAACAACCGAGGGACTGGTATGCATGAACATAAGTACAACCAACGAACACAGAACTCTGGGGAGGGAGGGCATAAATGGGAGGTGGGGGGGGCAATGGTAAGCTATGTACACCGATAATACCTTAATAAAATATAAAAAAATAAAAAATAAAAAAATAAAGGGAAAATTAGACAGTTAAAAAAAAAGTTGAACAATTTTATGTAATATCATTGTTGTATAATAAAGCATTTGTCTGAAAAAAATAAAAAGAATGATGGGAGACTGAATGCTCAAGGCAGGGTGTCTCTGAGGAAGTTGCCTTTGAGCTGAAACCTGAGTAAGGAGAAGGAACCAGGAACTGTGGAAAGAGTATTTCAGACAGTGGGGAGAATAAACTCAAAGAGGAGGCAGAAACACTGGGTGCGTTCAAGAAGGTCCGTGTTTCTGAAGCTTCAGGAACATAAGAGAGTGGGAGGCAGGCAGGGGCTGGATCATGTTGGGCCCCTTGAGCTGTGTTGGGATGTTTGTTTGTTTGTTTTTAAAATTTATATTTATGGTTGAAAGTATTACAGATGTTTGTTGAGAGGTATTATTACAAGAGTGGAATTGGAATTACAACTCTCTGAGAAAAAAAGATGGATTGTTCAATAAATGATGTTGGTACTATTGGCCTTTCATGTTGAAAGTGAGGTATCTATGCCACATTACACATAAAATGAATGTTAGACGGACAACAATCCCCATAAAAGAAGTTAAAAGATTAACATTGGGAGAAGATATTGGCAACATGTATGTGGGAAAAAGAATCAATACAATATGTTGAATTCTTACTTATTGATAAAAGTAATAACTAAACAAGAAGGTGCACAAAGGCTGTGAACTAGCAATTAACAGAAGAAAAAGGTGTATGGTTCCTAATTAAGCATAAAAAATAACCAGGCCAGGCAGGAGCTTTAGACTAGAAGACCTCTCTCCACACCACACATCACACACACACACACACACACACACACACACACACACACACACACCACACACCACACACATCACACACACACACACACACACACACACCCCACACACAGCACACACAGCACACACATCCCACACCCCCCCCACACACACCCCCACACCCCCCCCCCACACACCACACACACACACCACACACACACACACACACACACCACACACACACCACACACATCACACACACACACACACACACACCACACACATCACACACACACACACACACACCCCACACACAGCACACACACCACACACATCACACACACCACACACACACACACACCACACACACCACACACACACATCACACACACACACCACACACACACACCCCCCACACACACCCCCACACACACCCCCCACACACACCACACACACACCACACACACACACACACACACACCACACACACACACCACACACATCACACACACACACACACACACCCCACACACAGCACACACACCACACACATCACACACACCACACACACACACACACCCCACACACCACACACACACATCACACACACACACCACACACACACCCCACACACCACACACACACACACACACACACACACACACACACACACCACACACACACCACACACACCACACACATCACACACACCACACACACACACACACACACCCCACACCCCACACATACACACACACACCCCCACACACACACCCCACACACACCACACACATCACACACACCACACACACACACCACACACACCCCCCCACACCCACACCCCCCCACACACACCCCACACACACACCACACACACCACACACACACACATCCCACACCCCCCCACACACACACCCCCACACACACCCCCCACACACACCACACACACACCACACACACACACACACACACACACCACACACACACACACCACACACATCACACACACACACACACCACACACCCCACACACATCACACACACACACACACACACACACACACACACACACCCCACACACAGCACACACACCACACACATCACACACACACACACCCCACACACCACACACACACACACACACACACACATCACACACACACACACACACCACACACACACCCCACACACCACACATACACACACACACACCTCCCCCACACACACCACATACACACCCCACACACCACACATACACACACACCACCCACCCACACACACACACACCACACACACCACACACATCACACACCACACACACACACACACACACACAACCACACACCACACATACACACATACACACACACCACACACACACACACACACACACACACACACCCCACACCCCCCACACACACCACACACATCACACACACCACACATACACACACACCCCACACACACCACACACACCACACACATCACACACAACACACACACACACACCCCACACACCACACATACACACACGCCACCCCTCACCCCACACACACCCCACACAACACACACACACACAATCAGCCATACTAATAACAAGGGAAATGTGAATGAAAACAGAACAAAATGAGGTACCATTTGATAGTCTTCTGGGTTGGCAAAAACTTAGAAATCCTACAACAATGAGATGAGGACTCTTCTTGTGCACTGCTAGTGTGCATGGAGAGTGCAGCTGCTTTGGAGATCAGTTGGCATATATCAGGGGTGGGCAAACTTTTTGACTCGAGGGCCACAATGGGTTCTTAAACTGGACCGGAGGGCCAGAACAAAAGCAACCTGACCATGCTGGCACTCTCATCTTGGGCTGCTGGTGAAGGAGTGGAGGGGAGAGCAAGAGAACCCTCCGCTCTTTTGGCTCCGCCAGCTGGATAGAACAGCTGAATGGGCCGGATTCAGCCCATGGGCCATAGTTTGCCCGTGGCTGGCATATATAATAAAATGCATATGATAATTCTCTATGGCCCAGGATTGTCATAGCTAGTCCCCTGTTAGAAGGAAACTTGTGTTTCTATAGATGGAGGGGGATATAAGGGCACATGTTTGTTTTAGTGGAAAAAATAAAAATTACTAAATGTTCATATGTAAATGCAATGGACAAATAAAATGTAGGTGGCTATTCAGTGAGATACAATTCTATATAGAGGTTAAAAAGAATGAGCTAGATCCATCCATCTATCTATCTATCTATCTATCTATCTATCTATCTACCTACCTACCTACCTACCATCTATCTACCTTTATATTTTATCTACAGAAACATGTACACCTTTCAACAAACATAAAATTAAATGTCAAATCCACGTATAGACTGTTACATACAAATAGCATAATACTATTTCTTAGGTTACAAAGAACACACAAAAGAATCCTATATAATAAAAATGAAATATGCTAAGTGTTTGACTGATCGGTCAACTGTTTGGTTGACCGTTTGACCAGTCACTGTAAGGAGCACTGACCACCAAGAGGCAGATGCTCCGACCTGTAGGCTAGTTTGCTGCTGGGGTCTGGATAATTGGGACTGGGTGAGAGAGCCGGATATGCCCTGGAGCCCTCCTACGGTCCCTCTCCAACTGGCCCCCCATTGGCCTCAATCGGGACTGGGCAAGATGGCCCCGATCAGCTCTGATCAACAGCCAGGCCGAGGAACCCCACCAGTGCACGAGTAGTACTCAATAATAATCAACTGTTAGCAAACTACAACTAAAATCTAACCCACCACCTATTTTTGTATGGCCTATTATAAGGTAAGAGTGGTTTTTACATTTTTTAAATGCGTGGAAAACATTTTTATTTTTATTATTTAAAAATATATATATTTTATTGATTTTTTTTTTTTACAGAGAGGAAGAGAGAGGGATAGAGAGTTAGAAACATTGATGAGAGAGAATCATCGATCAGCTGCCTCTTGCACACCCCCTGCTGGGGATGTGCCCGCAACCAAGGTACATGCCCTCGAATGGAATTGAACCTGGGACCTTTCAGTACGCAGGCTGACGCTCTATCCACTGAGCCAAACCAGTTTCAGAGGAAAACATTTTTAAATGAGTGATATTTAATGACACATGAAAATTATATGAAACTAACATTTCTGTGCCTGTAAATAAAGTTTTATTGGAACACAGCCAAGCCCTTTCTTCTACATGCTATCTGTGAGCTGCCTTTTTTTTTTTTTTTTTTAAACAGGGCCATAAGTGAGCTGAGTTAACAAAGACCATAGAGACTGCAAAGCTTAAGACATTTATTACCAATTATTTGCAGAAAAACTTGCAGACCCTTGTTCTATATTGCTATGGACATTATTTTGTAAATGGTCAGAAGTATACACATCTAATTCTTGATAGTAGCTATGACTGGAGGAGGAGAAGAGATGATTCAAACTGAGGATAGATGTCAAGGGGTTCGGTACTGTTTATAAATGTGAAAAAAACTTAAAAATTTTCAATTCTTGTTTGTCATATTAAATCCTTGTACTCTTCCAAACTTAACATTTTTAATTGAATGTATTGGGGTGACATTGATTAACAAAATTATACATGTTTCAGGTATACAATTCTACAATACAATATCTGTATATTGTATTGTGTGTTTACCACCCCAAGTCAAGTATCCTTCCATCACCTTTTATCTCCCCTTTACCTCTGTCTTCCTCCACCCACACCCATTTCCCTCTCGCAATCATCTGTTGTCTGTCCATGAATCTTTATTATCTTTGCTAAATCCCTTCACCCTTTTCACCCAGCCCCAAGGCCTCTTCCCCCGACAGCTGTCAGTCTGTTCACTGTATCCAAGAGTCTGTTTCCACTTTGTTAGTGTATTTTGTTCATTAGATTCTACATACAAGTGAAATCATATGGTACTCGTCTTTCTCTGATTGGCTTATTTCACTTAGCATAATAATCTCCCAAGTTCATGCATGCTGACACAAAAGGTAAAATTTCCTTCTTTTATGTGGCCAAGACATATTCCATTGCATAAATGTACCACTGTTTTTGTTTTGTTTTTTTTTTTTTATCCACTCATCTTCTGATGGGCACTTGAGCTGCTCCCAAATATTGGCTATTGTAAAGAATGCGGAAATGAATATAGAGGTGCATATATTCTTTCAGGTTTCTTTTGATATATTCTCAGAACTGGGACAACTGGGTCAAATGTCAATTCCATTTTTAATTTTTTGAGGAAACTCCATACTGTTTTCCATAGAGTGTGCCCCAATCTGCATTTCCACCAGCAGTGTACGAGGGGTTCCTTTTATCCACATCCTCGCCAGCATTTGTAGTTTGTTGATTTGTTGATGGTAGCCATTCTGTCAGGTGTGAGGTGGTACTTCATTATCATTTTGATTTGCATCTCTTAGATGATTAGTGATATTGAGATTTTTTTTTTCCTATGCCTCTTGGCCATCTGTATGTCCACTTTGGACAAGTCCCTATTTAGGTCTTTTGCCCATTTTTAAGTTGGGTTGTTTATCTTCCTTTTGTTAAGTTGTATGTATACCCTATAAATTTTGAAGATTAATTCCTTATTGGATGTATCATTGGTGAATATATTCTCCCGTACAGTGGGCTCTCTTGTTATTTTGATGATGATTTCTTTTGCCATGCAGAAGCTTTTTATTTTGATGTAGTCCCATTTGTTTATTTTCTCCTTTGTTTTCATCGCCCTAGGAGATGTATCAGTAAACATATTGCTATGAGAGATGTATGAGATTTTGCTGCCAATGGTTTCTTCTAGGATTTTTATGGTTTTTGTGTCTTACATTTAAATCTTTTATCCACTTGAGTTCATTCTTGTGTGTAGTGGTCTATTTTCATTTTTTTTCATGTATCTATCCAATTTTCCCAGCACCATTTATTGAAGAGACTGTCTTGACTCCATTGTATGCTCTTGCCTTCTTTGTCAAATATTAATTAAGCATAGTGACTTAGGTTGATTTCTGGGTTTCGGTTTTGTTCCATTTGATCTATATGCATATTCTTGTGCCAGTACCAAGCTGTTTTGAGTACAGAATACTACAGGCTGCTGCATTGTAGTATAATTTGATATCTGATATTGTTATCCCTCCAACTTTGTTCTTCTTTCTCAAGATTGCTACAACTATTCAGGGTCTTCGTTTTTTATCCCATATGCATTTTTTGAAAGTTTGTCTAGGTCTGTGAAATGTGCCATTGGTATTTTAATGGGAATTGAATTGAACCTATAGATTGCTTTGGGTAGTATGGACATTTTAATGATGTTGATTCTACCAATCCATGTACACAGTATATTCTTCCATTTGTTTATGTCTTCCTCTATCTCTTTTTTTAATGTCATGTAGTTTTTTTTTTGTTTGTTTGTTTTGTTTTTACCTCCTTAGTTAAGTTTATTCTTAGGTATCTTAATTTTTGTTGTAATGGTAAATGGGATTTTTTTTTAAAAAAAATTCTTTCTATAAGTTTCTTTTTGGCATATTAAAAAAAAGCCATAGATTTCTGGGTATTAATTTTGTATCTTGCTACATTGCTAAATTTACTTATTAGGTCTAGTACTTTTTTGATGGAGTCTTTAGGGTTTACTATGTACAATATCATGTCAACTCTGAATAATGACAGTTTTAGTATTTTTTTCCAATTTGGATGCCTTTTTTGTTCTTCTTATCTGATCAATATGGCTAGTACTTCCAGTATTATGTCCAACAGGAGTAGTGAATATGGGCATCCCTGTCTTGATCTTGCTTTTAGGGGAAATGGTTTTAGTTTTTGCCCATTGAGGATGATGTTGGCTGTAGGTTTGTCATATAAGGCTTTTATTATGTTGATGTATGACCCCTCTATTCCCACCTTGCTGAAAGTTTTATCAAGAAAAGGTGTTGGGCCCAAACCGGTTTGGCTCAGTGGATGAAGCATCGGCCTGTGGACTGAAAGGTCTCAGGTTCGATTCTGGTCAAGGGCAGCTGATCAATGTTTCTCTCTCTCATTGATGTTTCTAACTCTCTATTCCTCTCTCTTCCTCTCTGTAAAAAATATCAATAAAAATATTTTTTTAAAAGAAAAGATGTTGATTTTTTTCAAATACTTTTTCTGCATCAATTGATACGATTGTGAGATTTTTGTCTCTCAGTTTGTTTATGTGATGTACAACATTTATTGTTTTGCAGATATTCTACAATCATTGCTTCCCAGAATAAATCCCACTTGGTCATGGTTATGATCTTTCTAATGTAATGTTGGATCCAATTTGCTAGAATTTTGTTGAGGATTTTAGCATCTATGTTAACCAGGGATATAGGCCTGTAGTTCTTCTTTGTAGTGCCTTTATTTGGTTTGGGGATTAGGGTAAAGCTTGCTCCATAGAAAGAGCTCAGAAGTATGCCTTCCTCTTGAATTTTTTTGAATAGTTTGAGGAGGATAGGTTTTAGTTCTTTTAATTTCTGGTAAAAATCCCCTATGGAACTGTCAGGACCAGGGCTTTTATTTGCTGGAAGTTTTTAAAAATTATTATTTCAATTTAATTGGTTTTTATTGGCCTATTCAGATTTATTTTATTTTATTTTATTCTTCCTGATTGAGTTTTAGAAGATGCTTGATATAATTTTTATCTTTTTGAATTTGAAAGACTTTGCCTGTGTCCCAATATGTGATCTATCTTTGAAAATGTCCCATGTGCACTTGAGAAGAATGTATATTCTGTAGCTTTGGGATGAAATGTTCTGATGATTTCAGTTCCATTTTATCTAGTGAGTCATGTAGGATTGCTATTTCTTTGATTATTTTTTGTTTATAGCATTTACCCAGTGGTGTCAATGGGACATTAAAGTCCCCTACTATAGTTGTGTTGCTGTCGATCACTCTCTTGATATCTTCCAGAAGTTTTTTATTTCATTTTTAAAAATATGTATTTGGGTGCTCCTGTATTGGGTGCACATTTATTTACCAGTGTTCTATCCTTTTGTTGAATTGCTCCCGTTAGTATTATGCAATGGCCCTCCTTGTTTCTTGTTATGGCCTTCACTTTGAGGTTTATTTTGTCAGATATAAGTATTTCTACCCCAGCTTTTTTTATTTCCATTTGCCTGAAAATTTTTTCCATCCCTTCACTTTAGTCTGTGTGAGTCCTTTGTTCTGAGGTGGATCTATTGTATATAGCATATATATGGGTTATCCTTTCTTATCCATTCAGCTACCTACGGTATGTCTTTTGTTTGGAGCATTTAATCCATTTACATTTAAATGGATAGGTACTTGTTTGTTGCCATTTTTATTTTTTATGCCCCTATTCCTTCCTCCTTTCCTATTTCTTCTTTCTATAACAGTTGCTTTAGCATTTCTTGCATTGCTGGTTTGGTAGTGTTAAACTTCCTTAGCCTTTTTTTTGTCTGTGAAGCTGCTGATATCACCTTCAATTTTGAATGATAGCCTTGCTGGATAGAGTATTCTTGAATTTGGTTCCTTTATTTTCATCACTTTGTACACTTCATGCCCTTCCCTGTACCATTTGTGTGTTTTTGTTGAGAAATCATTCTATAGTCTAATGGAAGATCCCTTGTAGGTCACTTTTTGTCTCTTTCTTTCAGCTTTTAAGATTCTTTGTCTTTTATGTTTGACAATTTAATTATGTTGTGTCTTGGTGTAGGTCTTTTTTGGTTCATCTTGATTGGAACTCTCTGTACTTCTTGGATTTGTGTGACTTTTTCTTCCCCAAAACAGGAAGTTTTCTGTCAGTATTTCTTCAATAAGGTTTTCTATTCCTTGCTCAGCGTCCTCTCCTTCTGGTACTCCTATTATGTGTATATGGTTTCATTTCATGTTGTCACAAAGCTCCCTTAGACTCTCCTCCTGCTTTTTAATTTTTTTCCAGTTGCTGCTCTACTTGGGGTTTTTCTACCTTGTCTTCTAACCTACTGACTAATTCTAGTCTGATGTTGAATCCTTCCATTGTTTTCCCTATTGCAGCTATGTCATTCTTCATTTCCTCTTAATTCTTACTCATATTGATATATTTTTCAGCTCCTTATAATTCTCATTGAATTGTAAGCAATTCTCATTGAGAGGTTTGAGCATCCTTGTAACTATTACTCTGATTTTTTTCTTTTACAAATTACTTGCCTTCATTTCATTTAGTTTCTTTTCTGGTGATTCCTCTTCTTTCCTTTCAGGATTGTTTCTTTGTATCCCATTTTTTTTTCTGTCCCTTTGTATTTGTTTCTATGTCTTAGATCAAAGTGATATGTCACCCAGATTTTTGGGGGATGGTTCTATGTGCTAGGTGTTTTCTGGGATTAGATGGTGCAATCTCTTAGATTTCCTGAGCTGTGTATTTTAGGAAAGCCCCATACTTGAGTTATTTAGGTTTTCCTGATGTTATTGTCCCCCTTGTAGATGGAGTCTCCTCACAGGTTGTCTGACTATGTGGCTCACCTCTGACCTCATTGTGTAAGCTGTTGTGGGTGTGCTCAGGGTCCTATCTCCCATGGTAAGGGTTGGCGTGCAAGGCACTGCAGAGTCCCAAATCTCATGGCTGGAGTGGCATGACTCACTTCTGGATCCCAGAGCCCGCAATGGGGTGGCATGGAACTCTGTGACTCATTGAAGGGTCCTGAAGTCCTTGGCCAGGTGATGTGCACTCTGCAACTCTCTGTGGGGGTCCAGAACCCCTCTGTTGGGATTTGCTACGAGGGTCTGAGAATCTGTATCCTGGCTGGAAGGAGTTTCAGAGCCTACAGCCTGGGTGGTGCAACTCTGACTGGGTGGCATGCTCTGTAACTTACTGTGAGGGTCACAGAATGCATGCCACCCAGTTTTTGATGTATGTTTAAGTTTTTGATGTATGTTGCCAAATGGTCCTTCCAAAGTGCTGCATCAAGTTATTATCTTGAAAACAGTGAGTATTATTATTTGCCAATTGGTAGGTGATAAGTGTCAATTGTTTTACTTTGAGGATGAAAATTTCTTCATGAAATTACAGGTTATTTGATTTCTGCTTCCCTGTGATGCATGTTCAGGGACATAGGTCCAGAAGAAGTTTGTTGCTGTAAAACAAACCACAATTTATAGTTTGAATCAAGTTATACATTTTAAGCTTATAATAGCAGAAAAGATGCCTCAAATTCCTAAGGGATTTCTTTCTCTAGCAAAATGAGGCCTGATTTGGAACTGGCTTCTGTCTTTCCCTGTAATCCATTTTCTTTCTCCCAGCATCCTACTTTTCTTAAATCCTTTTGGGATCTCCTGCAAGTATATTTAAATATCTGAGGTTCTGGTCTTCTTTACATTTTTTAAAAAAATAGTTTCAAAATCTCCAAGCCCCTGTTAGCACGTTTGCCCTCGGCTTAGTCTAAGCCACATTGACTGTCTTCTGAGGTGTCACTAATTTCATTGCTAAGAACCACCAATCACTAATAACACATTATACTTGCATGTCTGTGAGGTCCTTTCCAATTCTTCGACTTAGATTGAGCTTCAAGGTTTCTAATTACATGACTTTTCAGCCTTATGGCACTTTCGTGTTCCTTTATCTCATGTGATCTTTATGATTCTCTGGTCACTTGTGAAAGAGGAAAGGGGAAAGGTATTATTCTCCACCTCATTTTATAGCAGAAATAAAAACTTCAAAAGGCTAAATGAATTGCCCAGGATCATCTAGTTAATGGTGACAAGACCCTTTGACTCTGAGTTCTACAACCTTTTAAGGTTCCTGATGGAAATAGAAATGTTTATATTTTTAATTTGATGCTGCAACCTGTAACTTCCTCTAATTCTTTGCCAATTGTGTGCATTTTGGGCAAGTATTTCCAGAACTTGCATACCATTTTAAAGAAGGAAATTGATGATTTTCTACTAACATCTCAAAATGTAAAATTTAGGTTGAAATTGAGTTTATATGATTTATTCTTTTTTTTTAAAGTCTGTAATTATATGTAGACTCTATAGAAGGTTAATTGTGTGTATATTTTGGCCTCATTTGATAGGAATTTAAAATTCATTTTGTAATGCATTTATTATAAGTCAAGGAAGAAAAGCATACCTAAGGAAACACATGCCAATAAGGTATCCTAGTACAGATGTCTTTCAAAATTAATTAGCTATAACTGATGATGCTCTAGTTAGAACCACGTGGGAAATATGTTAGCAGGGAATCAAGGGTGGAAAAATATATCTGCTTTTTATTAAGACTTGAAGTGTGTTTTAACTGGGTTGAGTTTCTACCCAGGCAGCCCCCTTCATGCTGACATCTGCAAAGGGTACATAAAACTGTGTTGAGGTGTTATTTTCTGTGGCTGCATGGACACATGATAATCAGTTAAAAACCAAGTTTTTGGGAGTCTTTCATGTTGATTCCTGCTAACCCATGCTGAGAAAGTTTGTGCTTCCCCTATTAGGGGCATTCCCATGTGTTTCACTATTGGAAAAGAATGGAAATTCTTTAGAGCAGATATTAATGTTTGGTCTTTGATCTGATACACATAAATGACAATAGTATAGATTTGAGAATGTCAGAATCCACATCAGATTTATAGTACTGTGAAAATACATTGTAAAATGCTCGTTTTAAGTTAAGTGGTGAAATGTCATGTTAAAATACATTTTTTTATTTGATTGGTAATGTTCTAAATGGAAAGCCAAGCTTAGACTTAGTAAAAAAGAAATGCTCTTACCTATAAAAACTGTTTTTCAAGTATTTTTAATGGATGAACTTATTATTACATATTTGTTGGCTGCCATATTTTACAAGTTATTAACAATTGATGTACTCCTTGCCAGACAACAGAAAGATCAGAGTTAATGGAACCAAGGAACCCATAGAATTTAAATCGAATCAATGGTTTGGAGCTGCAGTGAAAGCTCACAGAGGGAAAGTGGTGGTGAGTATGAATTGTGGGCTGTGGGGTGGTTCTGGGATGAAGTGTACATGGAAATGCTTTAAAAATCATATTTACAAAAATCATTTCTGGCAAGAATATGACTTTCAGTGATAAGCTTATCAACATTTTGAAACAGAAATTGAGTTCTTAAAATTAATCTATTTTTGTAGATTATTTAAATAATCTATTTAAAACCCTAGGTAATAAAGCTTTTTTTTCCAGAAGATCAATGAGATATTTTCAAAAACAACTAAGGAAGATAGGAAAAAAATAGCTCCATCTTGAGGTACATTTAAGAGCTGATTAAAAATAGACCAGAAAAATAGGACAACTATAGTTAGGATTCATTAAAAGTTAATCTATGGTGGTGTCATTGATCCTTTTAGGACTAAGGGAAAGTTTTATTTAAAAATATAACTACTGCCGAAACCGGTTTGGCTCAGTGGATAAAGCGTCGGCCTGTGGACTGAGAGGTCCCAGGTTCGATTCCGGTCAAGGGTATGTACCTTGGTTGCGGGCACATCCCCAATAGGGGGTGTGCAGGAGGCAGCTGATCAATGTTTTTAACTCTGTCCCTCTCTCTTCCTCTCTGTAAAAAAATCAATTATATATATATATATATATATATATATATATATATATTTACTACTTACATGGTTCTCTGAGTATATTAATACTTTTTAAAATATAAAAAAATCTCACTCCCAAATAGATAGCTTTAAACTTTAAAATACTATGACTTTATGATTCTATTCTCTTATTATTTTGAGCAATGATGTATGTCTAAATTATTGAGAAATAAATGACTGCATTAAGCTAATCTTATTTTTTTTTTGCTTTGTTGGGGGACTCTTTTAAACTGTTGGCTTTAATTTCCTCACAATAGTAAAGCAGTATTTGGCTTTTAGGATTTAAAAAAAAAATCTGTTTACATCATGATTTAATAAGAATAAGTATATAAAGAAAATGCCTTGCTTTATTTGGTATGTAGTTAACCCCCCAAAAGATTTTGACATAAAACAGGTAATATGTAAAATATACATAGTCCTCTCTAGTTACAAACCCAACTTTTACAATATGTGCACATGTTGTATTTGCACTGATATGGTTCTCACATTCCAGAATTGGTAAAAAAAAATTTTTATCCGGTAGTGGTGTATGACTTATGTGAATTACTATTGAAAAGCTAGTCTATATAATAAACTATTTGAGGTTAAACATTTTGTGGTGTTCTGTATTGATTCTTTAAGTCTTAAAAATATCTGTAACATGATTTTTGAGCTTTTATTCAATATTTATAGAAGGCTTCAGAATCACTGGAAAGAAAATCATATGACATACTACCTAATAAAAGAGCAATATGCAAATTAACCATCACTTCACTCAAGCCACACCCACCAACCACGCCCCTGACCAATCAGAGCGAGTATGTAAATTAACTCCAACAAAGATGGCTGCAGCCACAGAGCAGTTGAGGGGCTTGGGTTTCCCCAGCAACGGAAGCCAAACTTTCCACACACCCTGGCCAGAGTAGGCCTCCACTCAAGGATACAAAGTTTCAATTATACAAGTTAAATCCCAAGAAAAAACAGTGTCAGCCATGGAGCTGGAGAGAGCAGGCTAGGGTTGTCCCTGACAATGGAGGAAGCAAAGCTTTCCACCTGCCCTGGCTGTCCCAGGCCTCTGCTTTAGGCTACGAAGTTTCAATTATAGAAGGTACATAAGTCCCAATAAAAATGGCTGCCAGCCATGGAGCAAGCAGGAGCCTTGGCTCCGCTCCAGGCTACAAAGTTTCAATTGTAGAAGGTAAATAAATTCCAGATACCAGGGCCTCTGCTTGGGTTGCTGGGGGACATGGCTGACCTGCAAACCACCACATGCCCCTCGCTCAGGTCACCCCATTCCCCCAGGGAACCCCCACTCTGATCCGGGACACCCTTCAGGGCAAACCAGTCGGCCCCCGCCCATGCACCAGGCCTCTATCCTATCTAATAAAAGAGTAATATGCAGATTGACCATCATTCCAACACACAAGATGGCTGCCCCCATGTGGTCAAAGATCCTGCCCCTATGTGGACACAAGATGGCCACCACAAGATGTCCAGCAGGGGAGGGCAGTTGGGAAGCACCAGTCCTGCAAGGTAGGGAAGTTGAGAGGGACCAGGTCTGCAAGGGAGGGCAGTTGGAGGTGATCAATCCTGCAGGGGAGGGCAGTTAGGGGTGGCCAGGCCAGTAGAGGAGAAAAGTTGGGGGCAAACAGGCTGGCAGGGGAGAAGTTCAACCTCAATCAGGCTGGCATGGGAGTGATTAAGGGGTGATCAGGCTGGAAGGCAGAAGTGGTTAGGGGCAATCAGGCAGGTAGGCAGATGAGCAGTTGGGAGTCAGCAGTCCTGGATTGTGAGAGGGATGTCTGACTGCTCGTTTGTACCCGATCCTGGTGGGATCGGGTCTAAACAGGCAGTTTAACATCCCTGGAGGGGTCCCAGATTGGAGAGGGTGCAGTTTGGGCTGAGGGACACCTTCCCTCCCCCACACCTCGTGCATGAATTTTGTGCACTGGGCCTCTAGTGTTTATAATAAAAGTGGTTAATTATGGGGCATGCTTATATTTTCAAGGAAAATGCATAGGAAATAGGATAATTAGAATATATTCAAGTCTATATTTTTATTTGAGCACTAAAACTTAGCAGAATCAAGAATTAAATCCTACTCTACATGACAAGTATAAGAATGTTAAATTTTTGCAAGTAGAAGTATTATTTTGAAGATTACAGATATCAAGTTGTACATACTAAGTTTGGGTTGAAGCCCAAATATATCACATCAGATTAGTTAACACTAAAGGCCTGGTGCACAAAATCATTCACTGGAGGGGGTTCCCTCATCCCGGGACCCATAGGGGATGTCCACCTGCCAGCTTAGGCCTGCTCCCTGCAGGGATGGGGACTAAGCCAGCACTCAGACATCCCATCTCATAGTCTGAGGTTCTTGTAGTCCGGGACCCCTTGCTCCTTATCATCCGCCTGCAACAGAGGCAGGAGAGGCTCCTGCCACTGCCCCTGCACTCCCCAGCCATGAGCTCAGCTTCTGGCTGCACAACACTGACCACCAGGGGGCAGCTTCTGCATTGAGCATCTACCCCCTGGTGATCAGTGCACATCACAGCGACTGGTCATTCCGCCATTTGGATGATTTGCATATTAAGCTTTTATTATATAGGATCAGTGTGAAACTGTGCAGATATAAAAAGAATAACACTTTAGAGCTGACAGCAAGCAAGCACTGGAAAGAACTGTCAAGCTATTTAAATACTCTATGATGACAGGGAAGGTGAGGCCAGCTGGCACAGTATAGAATCACATAGGTGAATGCTTGCACTGCTCCAACCTCACCATTCGCACCTTATGTTAAATGTATTAGCCACACACCCTGTCAGTTCACTCAGAGGGCCCTAAGACAAGGGATCTTAAGAGGATTTCATATATCCTCTTTCACATTTGACATCCTTTCAAATACTATGCTCCTTAGAACCTAAGCTTCTGAAGAAGAACCAGAATGTTCTACAGATGAATCATGTTTTCCTTACTGTTGTTTAAATTAATTATTGGTTTAGCATGAACAAAAGCCAGTAAATGAAAAATAAAGCCAAGAACACTGTGATAAGAGATTAGTGTATCCAAAAGAAAGTCATTGTTTTTAAAGGTCGTTAGATATACCTTCAATGATAAACTAGGGGAATCCACAAAACAGAGGTTTACAAACTTGTCTGCATTCTTTGATCTGAGAGTAGTTTCATTTAAAACAACAGACAAAGAACAGAACCTGTTCTCATTTTAAGCCATCACACTGATTAATTCACTGTTTAAATAACCATTTGCTTTTATGTAGATCCAATTTTTAAGAAGTGTGAGTTCTTTGCTTTAATGAAATATTTACGCTTGCCAGGTTATTTTTATTTAACTTAAAATCCTCTGGGAAAACCGCATTTCTTCCTATATGTTTGATTTGCTCCAATTCCATGGTGCATTAATGTTAACAAACTGGCTTTGGAAGTTTAATAAACTGTGACTACTGAAGTACTCATTAGCATGCTCCTGGAGGCCAATTAATTCACCTGATAATTAATGTAGTTTGTCACAGACTTAGGCATATTAATCAACTAGTCAAATCAAATCATAGTATGGGGAACTTACATAAAAAACATTGCTTATCTTTGATGTTTCACAGGCTTGTGCTCCGTTATATCACTGGAGAACTCTGAAATCCACACCAGAAAAGGACCCAGTTGGCACTTGCTATGTAGCAATTCAGAATTTCAGTGCATATGCTGAGTACTCTCCTTGTCGGAACAGTAAGTTATTTTTATTCTTTGAAACTGAAATTTAGCTCAAGATTTTTCCTGTGGCAGACAGGGCAGGTAATGTCAAAATGCCGGAGGAAAAGAAAATGAGATGGGGGTAAAGATGCCTTTCTGTGACAGGAGGGCCAGGACATGGGATTCTGCTGATCCTCTTCTGTGTTTTAGAAAACTTCTGGGTTTTAGATATTTTGTGGTAGAATTGATTGGATCCTTATCTTAGGCCTTAAACTCTCACTTGGTATTCAAAATTCACACAACAATCTACGGAATGCTAACTGCTCACTTGTTAACCACAAGAATGGTGTTAGTGAATAATAATAATAATAATAATAATAATAATAATAATAAATATAAATGGAGCCACTTTAAAATGGAGCCGGAGCTGCCATCCCAGAGGAATGGTCTTACACATCTATGTGTGCCTCAACCCTTTGGAATGTTAAAACGGCAAAATACCCTGTGGACTGGGCCTAAAGCAACACTGTGTCGCAAAGAACTGTTTGCAAAGATAACAAGAAAGCAGATATTATGACTACCTGACTGATGGCTACTGGATTGGAAATTAAAAACATTGCTTAGAATTAGCGTCATTTATGCTTTCCTTCTATTTATGTATTTGCTCCCCTTCCCTTTCTCATAAATATCCCTTGCCTTTGTTTCCTAATCAGAACAATATCTGGGCTTTTGCCTGAACCAGTAATTCCCAAATAGCTATTGCTTTTACCTTTAAGTAAATGCTTGCTGCCTCTCACTTTGTAAGGCTTTGTATTTTTCCGTGAACATTCATGCTTGGACCTGGGGACACACTGCATGTCTGGTCTGTCCAGCCTGCGCTCTCAATGGCTGTTGCTTTCTTTGGCAGCCGTGTACTCAGGTTCTCTACATGATACAGCTTTCTCCTTTAGGTATCTAATCCCTGTTTTTAAAAAAAGACTCTCTGCACGTGGGGTCCTCGTCTCATTTGGTAGTTCTAGGAATCTTCCAGGGAGGCATTCTGTAAAGCGAGTCCATGAGTGTCGTCTTCAGGGCACTGCTGTTCAATCACTTCATCTTGGTGGCATACCCAAGGATGTTGGGACATTATTAGTGATTGTCTAATATACTCAGAGTACCCTCGAACTCTTCCATTTTTCTGTGTATCCTGTAGGTCAATGGAATTTATCAAGAAGCAAACAAAGGATTTTCATCCTTTTTCTTGGTAATTCGCAAGACCACATTGAGAAAAATGGCGTTAGAAAGATAATTCTAGTGGATGATTTCAGGGTATTTATTTTTAAAAACTCAATCCTAAATTAGATTCCCAAAACTATAAGTACCATTTCCCTATTTCAGTTACTATTTTTAAAATTCGAGATTTCTTTAGACAGATAATGATCAGGTATCAGAAATAAATCAGTGAAGAAAAAGAATGGGCAGTGACAAAAGAAGGTTAGTAAAGAGACTGCTGAGAGTTAGAGGTCAAAATGAATGGGAGTGGAACGGCTAACTTGGATGGTTTTGGGTGAGGATTTTGGCACGAAGAAGATTATGACTTCATGCTTTAAAATACTAAAATAGATTATCTACTTTCTTATATCATGACAAATGTCTGCTGAATGTATGTCAGTGAATTAGGATTTCTCTGCCCTGGCAGGCATGGTCAGTGGTGAGGAATGCTGGCCTGCAGATGAAGGGGTCGAGGGTTAGGTTCCAATCAATGGCACGTACTGGGTTTGCTCTATGGGGTGAGGGGTGAGTCCAGGAGCAACCAGACAATATGTCTCTCTCACATTGATGTTTCTCTCTCTCTCTCTCTCTCTCTCTCTCTCTCTCTCTCTCTCTCTCTCCCTCCCTCCCTCCCTTCACTGTCTCTAAAAAAACAAGGGAAAAAAAAGTGTCCTCTGGTGAAGATTAACAAAAATAAATTAGGATTTCACTTTAAATGATTTTAAAAGAGAGGTTTCTTATAGATAATGGAATCAATTATGTAATCATTCAACACATGTTTACAGAAACCATTGAGCACTAATTATTTATGTTTAGGGAATAAGGCACAAAAAGAGAAAACAAACCCCTGTCTTTAAGAAACTTACATTGGGGGGCGCGAGGGGACAACATACTAAATTATGAATATAAATAAGTTCAGATTCCACAATCCTACTTCTGAATATTTATCTGAAGGAAATTAAATCACAATATTAAAAAGACATCTGCACCCCAATGTTCATTACAGCATTATTTATATTATTCAAGACATGGAAATAAACTAAGTGGTAATCAACAGATGAATGGATAAAGGAAATATGGTATATATACATAATGGAATATTACTCAGCCACAAAAACAAGAAAATTCTGCCATTTGTGACAATGTGGATGAATCTTGAAGCCATTATGTTAAGTGAAATAAGCCAGTCAGAGAAAGACAATACTGTATGGTCTCATTTATATGCAAACTTTAAAAAAATAAAAATCAGACTCATAGATACGGAGAACCAATTGGTGGTTGCCAATGGTGGTGGTAGTGGAGGGAGCTAAATGGGCAAAGGTTAGTGAAAAGTTTCAAATTTCCAGTTATAAGATAAATCCTAAGGATGCAATGTATAGCATAATTTGTAACTATAGTTAAGAATACTATATCATATATTTGAAAGTTGCTAAGACAATATATCTTAAAAGCTCTCATCACAAGAAAAATGAAAAAACATACATACTATGTGTGGTGATGGCTATAAACTAAACTTATTGTGGTGATCATTTCACAGCATATACATCAAATTATGTTGTACACCTTGGTCTAGTACAATATTATATATCAAATTTTTCTCAATAAAAATTTTTAAAGAGTAAATAAGTTTCTAATATAATGTCAGGTAGTGAAGAGTGCTACCAAGAAAAATATAACAAGTCATAAGAGGGGAGTGACAGGGCCTGGGTGGAGAGAGGGACTCTTAACAGGACCATCGGAAGGCTCTCTTCGCAAATGCCTGTGGGAGTAGGGAAGTGGGGAGCGTACCAGGCACAGGCTACAGCAAGAAGTGTACTTTGTGTCATGTTCTACTGAAGGTACTGTGCTCCTGCATTCAGGAAGAAGTTGTTATTAGCTATAAAAGTCAGGGAGAAAGATAAATCCCTAGCCCATCCAGAAAATTCATGGTAGAACAGAAATTCAATACTGAATTTCTTTCATCAGTTTTTATACCTCTCCATATCATGCTTCTCATGATTTACTAAAGACACCGTCAGCAGCAGGTGCGGGAACGGCACCAGCTGTTAAACCGATGGGGTCAGACCAGACTTGGTTCAGCAACGTCAGTACTTGAGTTCTGGCTAGAAAAGAATTCAGAGCCAAGACTCAAACTAAGAGAACATTTACTTAGACAGTCAGAGGTGGAAGAAATGAGTGGTGGAAGAAATGGCTCAGGAAACAAGTTTCAGAAGCAAAAGAAGGGCCCTTGGAGTTCGGGGTTCCGGAGTGAGGAAGGTAAAGGTGACTCTCCTGTGGGGAAGGAGAGAGAAGGCAGAGGGGGAAGGTGCTGCTGGGCTTCCAGGAATGAGAGCTCCTGGGTCCTCTGTCCTAAGGTGGAGATTTCAGGGCAGGGGTGAGCAAACTTCTTGATTCGAGGGCCACAATGGGTTCTTAAACTGGACCGGAGGGCCAGAACAAAAGCAACCTGACCATGCTGGCACTCTCATCTTGGGCTGCTGGTGAAGGAGCGGAGGGGAGAGCAAGAGAACCCTCCGCTCTTTTGGCTCCGCGGGCCATATAGAACAGCTGAATGGGCCGGATCCGGCCCGCGGGCCGTAGTTTGCCCACAGCTGCCCCAGGGGAAGGATTCAATAGAATATTCAGCAGTTTTCCAGGCCTGTCCTTTCAGGGCAAGGGGTTCTTATTCAATGCAGCTGATCCTGAGGTCAGCCTGTGTGCTTGTCTGGTTTACTTCTTTTCTGGGTCTGGAGTGGAAATACAGCTGAGGCCGAGATGTTATGTCTAGAGAGGAAAGGTCAGGGGGCCTAAACTGCCTCCAGTGTTATGCTAGGGAAGGAAAGGTTACCCTGGGTCGAGGTCCAAATCTTCAATTGTCCGGTGCTAGGCACTAGGGCTTTCTGCCCTGGTGACCTCCTGTACCTGGCCATGCTCTGCTCATGTCTGTCTAATTGCCAACTACAATACTTCCCCATAAGACTAAACTATCCTAGCTAAAATGCTGAGCCCATCCTTCACATGTGTCTTGCCTTGATGATCTATTCTTCTAACTAATGTATAGGTTAATCATTTGTAAAATCGGTTACTGCTTTTTGTTCTGCCATTTCCCCCCTCACCTTATGATATGTTTATTGATTTTAGAAAGAAGGGAAAAAAGGAAGGGAGAGAAAGAGAGACATTGATTCATTGCCTATTGTAGGCACCCCAACTGGAACTGGACTGTAACCCAGGCATGTGTCCAGACTGGGTATTGAACCCTTGACCTTTCAGTGTACAGGACAACCCTCCAACCAAATGAGACACACCAGCCAGGGCCATTCTGCCTTTTTATCTGACTGCCTGCATGACGGGAGAGCTCAGATCAAAATACAACATGTGTCATCTAGATGTGTGGGGAATTCTTTCAACTCTAATATACACCCATATGGTTTCATATCCTCCTGCACTCTCTCTAACCAAGAGTATTTCTTCCCCCACCAATCCACCTAAGGAGCAGACTTCCTGTCCTCAGGAGTTCACAGTTTATTAACACAAAGCCAGCTTGTTCATGAGCATTTAGTCAATCTCACAGAACAGGAACATCAGCAATATTATTTTCAAAACAGAATTTAAAGAGTGCTCTCATGTTCATTCTACACCACAAACCCCCTCCACTGTTACTGTGAGCAATGTGGGTGCTAATGGGCTCATTCATATTAATGGAAGGCTGATAGCTCCTACTTTACTCATTCATAATCAGGTGGAGATGGTTTACACACATCCTTCATTCTACTTTGAAAGCCAACAAAGAATAGTGAATAGTCAGCATAATCCCCTTGACCTGAGTTCACTATGCAACATAACTCTAAAGTTTACAGATGCTCTGAAGTTCCAGGAAGAAAGATTCATTCGGCCATCATGAACTATAATTCTAAGACAGAAACTTACTTTATAAAAGAAGGAACTCACATTCTATTATAATCACCACTTAAACATTTGAAGTTGGCTATTTTCCTAATAAATTTTAAGAAAAATTACTATTTTCTCTTATTTTCTTCAATTTCCTTTTTAAAGCACAATCATATATTTCCTCTTTTGAATAATTTACACTGTTAAAAATAAAAATACCAGAGTTGATTTAAAAAAAGATTTTTAGAAAGGTTTATGCATTAAAAAATATGTGTCTTGCCAAAACTGGTTTGGCTCAGTAGATAGAGCATCAGCCTGCGGACTGAAGGGTCCCGGGTTCGATTCCGGTCAAGGGCATATACCTTGGTTGTGGGCACAACCCCAGGAGGGGGTGTGCAAGAGGCAGCTGGTGGATGATTCTCTCTCATCGATGTTTCTAACTCTCTATCCCTCTCTCTTCCTCTCTGTAAGAAATCAATAAAATATATATTAAAAAAATATGTGTCTGAAATATACTCAAGATTGCATAAATATGTTTACATAAGTATATACCATGTATCTACATATATTACTGATGCATTCAAGTATTTATACACAGAATTTCTAATGAGACATAGATATTTGATGTTATAGAGATGATCATTTAAGGAGCTTTATAGCCTTCATTACTAATGAGCACAAAATATAGTTATAAAGAACATATTTTGTCATTCTGGCTGATGTGGTTCAGTTGGTTTACTTTGAATTTGTATTAGTTCACACAAACACTCCATCCATGCTTTTGTTCTGGCCCTCTGGTCCATTTTAAGAACCCATTGTGACCCTCGAGTAAAAATGTTTGCCCACCCCTGCACTAGGGGAAGACTTGGTTCACAGCTTGGCCCCTTTTAAGCACCTCAAAGGCCAGTACAAGCAGCAGCCATCTGCAGGTGGCTTTGTAGTTCATGCAGGGTGGCCCTGTACCTCCCTGGAGGCTCTAGAGCCAGAATACCCAGTGGACAGCTTCAGACCATGTTGAAACAGCATCCAACCACCTTCACAAGTGACAGATTTAAGAGGTGGACTCAGTGGGACCAGAGCCCTGCTGAAGTGAGTCTTGCTTGTGGGGTGGGCCCCTATACAGCTGATCCTCTGTGTTGATCACAGTCAGTCCTTGCAGCTGACTGGCCTGGCGGTAAATCTCTCCCATTGAAATACCATCAGCAATTGAGGCTCAATTACAACAGGAGAATGCACAAAGCTCACATAGAGGAGGGGAGGGACATGCCTGAGTGTCCAGCTTGGGTGAAAGGTGAGGCTGTGACACTGGATCCTACAGGACACCTCCTATGTTAGGCCACTCTGCCAAGCCCAAAAGATGTATCAGCTCATTCTAATACATAAATACACAGGGAGGCTGGCAAAATGAGAAGACAAAGAAACATGGCCCAAATAAAATAATAGAACAACAATTCAGAAGAAGAACTAAACAAAATGGAGATAAGCAATCTACTGGATGCAGAGTTCACTGGTTACAAGCATGCTCAGTGAACTTAGGGGAAGTGTAGATATACTTAGTAAAAACTTAAACAGCATATAAATGAGCATGGAAACCATAGAAAAGAACTAGTGAGAAATGAAGGATACACTAACTGAAATAAAGAATAATTTATAGGAAATCAGTAGTAGAATGGATGAAGCTGAGAATCAATAAGTGATTTGGAATATAAAGAAGCAAAAAACAAAACAAAACAAAAACAAAAACAAAAAACCAAAACAAAAAACCCCCAATCAGACCAGAAAAAAGAATTTAAAAAATGAGGATAGCATATAGAGTCTCTGAGACAACTTCAGGTTTACAAACATTCATTTCATGGGGGTACCAGGAGGAAAAAAGGAAGATCAGGGAATTAAAAATCTATTTGAAGAAATAATGACAGAAAGCTTCCCTAACTTGGTGAAAGAAATAGACATATAAGTACAGAATGTACAGAGGGTCCCAAACAAGAAGAACCCAAAGAGGCCCACAAAAACACACATCATGATTAAGATGCAAAAGGTTAAAGACAAAGAAGGAATCTTAAAAGCATCAAGAGAAAAGTAGTTAGTTACCTACAAAGAAGCTCCTGTAAGATTGTCAGCTGATTTCTCAACAGAAACTTTCCAGGTCAGAAGGAATTGGCAATAAATATTCAAAGTGATAAAAAGCAAGGACCCACAACCAAGATTACTCTACCTAGCAAAGCTATCATCTAGGATTGAAGGACATATATAGAGTTTCCCAGATAAGAAAAAGCTAAAGGAGTTCATCACCACCAAAATAGTATTACATGAAATGTTGAAGGTCGTCTTTAAGAAGAAGAAAAAAGAATAAAAATATGGCAATAAATACATGTCTATCAACAATTTAACCTAAAAAACAAAATAAAGGAACAAGCAGTACAGAAACAAATCACAGATAAAGAAAATATTTTTATGGTTGCCAGATAGGAAGGATTTAGAAAGGATGGGTGACAAAGATGAAGAGTTTAAGAAGTACTAATTTGTTGTTCCAAATATTAATGGGAATGTAAAGTACAGAATAGGGAATATAGTTGATATTCTAAAAACTATGTATGGTGTCAGACAGGTATGCGATTTATTGGGATGATCACATAGGAAGTTATACAATGTCTAACCACTGGGGTATATATCTGAAACTAATATAATATTTAGTCAATTGTAATTGAAAAAAAATATTTAAAAAAGAAAATGTAAAAACTTGTTAAGAGAGTAAACTCATGTCAACTGTTTTTACCACACACACAAAAAATAACAACAAAAAGCAAGGGACACTATTTTTTAGAAAGTGATGGATATGTTATTTCCTTGACTCTGTTGGTGATATCATGGGTGTATGCATATGTCCAAACTCACTAAGCTGTATACATCAAAATATATAATTTTTTATATATTGAGTATAACTTAATAAAGCTTAAAAAAGACCTTAGCTTAAAAATACACAAAGCATTAATTGACATTTGAATTAAAAACAGATCTTATAAAAAAAACTACAATGTATGAGGTAGAAAACTATTTTAAAATATAAAAGCAGCATCTGGAAAGAATGGATGATGACAATGCTAAAATTAGCTAAGTAATGACAAAAGAAACCCAAACAAAACCTAAAACATTCTAGGAAGAGCTGGGAAGACCAAACCCATTTTTAAAAGCTTCTGGAAGATGCACATGCCCAGCCTATACATTTTTCCTGTGATGGTGTGCATTTCCTTTTCTGCCTGCTTATTTTAGTTTCAATTCAGGTATATCCTATCTAATAAAAATAATATGCAAATTGACTGTCACTCCAACACATAAGATGACTGACCCCATGTGGACACCATCTTGTGATGGCCAGCAGGGGAGGACAATTGGGAGAGACCAGGCCTGCAAGGAAGGGTAATGTGGGTGATCAGGCTAGCAGGGGAGGGCAGTTGGGGGCGACCAGTCCTGCAGGAGAGAGCAGTTAGGGATGACCAGGCAGACAGAGGAGGGAAGTTGGAGGGGGGAACCCAGGCCTGCAGGGGAGGGCAGTTAGGGGCAATAGCACTGGCAGGGGAGCAGTTAGGCATCAATCAGGTTGGCAGGGGAGTGGTTAGGGGTGATTAGGCTGGCAGGAAGAAGCAGTTAGGGGCAATCAGGAAGGCAAGTAGGTGAGCAGTTGGGAGCCAGCAGTACTGGATTGTGAGAGGGATATCTGACTTCCCAGTACATCCACCATACTGCTGATTTAGGCCAGTAGGATCGGGCCTACATGGACAATCAGATATCCCTCAAGGGGTCCCATATTGGAGAGTGTACAGGCTGGGCTGAGGGACCCCCATGCCCCACCCCTACATCCACCCCCGTGCACGAATTTTGTGCACCGGGCCTCCAGTCCTTGATAAGAGAGAAGTAATATTACTTACATATTCCTATCCAGCCATATTATGATTAAGATCATCCCAACTGAACTACATTTTGGTTTTAATTTCAGCACTTTAAAGTATAAGTGACAAGGAATAAATTCCTGATCCAATGTCCTAGAGACTTTTTATAACAATATCTAGGGAATCCACATGTTGGCCACTCTATAAGATCCTATTGGACATTCAGTTAGTAAATTATATTGGATAGAATACAAAATAAGCCATTACTAGAGAGTTTTCTCTTTGTGAACACTAGCATTGCAATGTTCATGTGAGATTCATTGTAACCAGAAACACAATTTCAAAATTGACTTTACTATTGACAATAGAATATTTCAAAATTAATTTCTTTTTAGAGATGATCAAAATTGAAAACTAATTGGTGACTCTAGCAGAAATCATCCACCCAGGTGACCACACTCAGCTCTCCCTTCCTCAATAGGACATTGCCTTTAGGAATTTCATGTCCAGCTTCACCAGGAACATGTGGGCAACCCAGAAACACATTACTGCCACTTGGAAAGTAGTTGAGAGCTGGAAATTTTATTTCTTCAAACAAACACGGGTTCTAAAACCCAATATAATAACTCCAAGGGACATTATTCCTGTGGATATTAGTCTAGAATCACAATGGTATTTAGGACAGGAAAATAAATTGAAATCTGTTTAATAAATTACTAGGAATGAATTTAGAAATAAATATAAACCACATATGGACAATTTTGAATTTAGAAGTCTATAGAGAAAGCCACAGAATATCCTGAATTGATTATTAAAACATATTTTGATTATTCTAGGTAATGCTGATCCTGAAGGCCAGGGTTACTGCCAAGCAGGATTTAGTCTGGATTTTTATAAGGTGAATTCCTTTGGTCTTTTAGCTTCTAATATTTTTCTTATCTGTTTGATTTTTATTTTACCTCTGCTTCTCACTCCCAATCCCAACCCCTACACCCCAGTAACCATCACCACCAAAAGAAACTGTATCTAGCTTCTTTTGACAACTTTAATTTTTTAAAATTTAATTTAATTTAATTTTTAAAATATATTTTATTGATATTTTACAGAGAGGAAGGGAGCTAGAAACGTCGATGAGAGAGAAACATCGACCAGCTGCCTCTTGCACACCCCCTACTGGGGATGTGCCCGCAATCAATGTACATGCCCTTGACCGGAATCGAACCTGGGACCTTTCAGTCCACAGACCGATGCTCTACCACTGAGCCAAATCGGTTTCAGCGACAACTTTAATTTTTTTACTTTTTATTTCTATTTATCTATGCACATGATAACTTATTAAAATTGTACAAAAGTACATATGATTAAAAATAACAGTCTTTTTTCCTAGCCCTTGAGGTTATAATTTTTAAATGAAAAAGAAATCTCAAAAACTCAATAGAGAAATGTGCTTCTGAAAAGTTAACAAGAATCTATAAATTATTTTATTTCTTCACTGTAATTGACTGGTTTAACATGCTAAAATTCACATATTCTCTCACCAAATTAAAAACAGAGTTGTCGAGTGAGAATATAGGCAGCAAATATTCCATGGTTTTAAAAAATAGTATAAGTTTTATCAATATCTCTGTCTTTTTTGTTTCCCGCTGAAAGTTAAGGGTGCAGAGGATAAAAGGTGGGGTTGTAAATAAGAGAGAAAATTTGCATTTGCTAGTTTGGGGTTTTTGTTCTCTCTCTTGTGAAAGTTGGGTTTGTAAGTGTATGGAAAAATTAGGCATTGCTGTGGCCTTGAGATAAATAGAAACTGAATTTCCATTTTATTGCCAAGGCTCAAAAGGCCATGTCTGCTAATTGTACATAAATATGTAGATAATTTGCTTACCTGAGGCAGTGCCAAATAACTGAAATTATATATTCTCAAGGGAGAGAATTCAACTCATTTAGTTAAGTCAAATTAAAAGTATATAATATAGCACACTAAATAATTGAAAGCAAAATTGGAAAATAAAATGACCGGTATGACTCAGATATAAAAGCCTCTTTTAAAAATTGTGTTGGTTTATTTTTTTATGTCCAAGAAATTACTAGAACAAAGGTTATTAACAGTGATTTATCACCCTTAAAAAAAAATCTGTTTTTCTTTTCCAATTATTGCTGTTTCTGTTTTGTAGAATGGAGACCTTATAGTGGGAGGACCTGGGAGTTTTTACTGGCAAGGTATGTCCTGTCAGCAGAGAAGACGTGCCTGTTTGTTGTTACTGACAAGCGGATGAAGCGGAGGAACATCAAACGTTGACTTTTTATTATGTTAATTTCATGTTTATGTTCAGAGTTTCTCAACTCAGTGAAATATTTCAGTTTGTATTTCGTTATACTGTTGCAACTTAATTCACCAACTATTTATTGAGGCTATGCCAGGCTTTGGGACAAAACAATGAGTAAAATCAGACATTGTTCCTGCTCTCACAGAGGCTACGACCTGGGGAAAGACAAAGGCATTAAAGGAATATTCATACAGGTATTAAGAAACCCCAGGCATGATACTCATTATGAAGGAAGGGTATGTCAAGATGGTGGCATGAGAGTATAGGAGGCTCCTCCAGGGTGGTTGTATGTAGGTGTGTTATGTCCTCTGAACACTGGTTGACTGGAAGCTGGACTGCAACCTGCGTTCTGCTTAGTAGGAAAACCAGAATTCAGGTGCAGGATAGCATCTGCACAGAGGGGATGAGTTACTTTGATTGTTAAGATTTTTAAATTTATTGATTGATGAGAGAGAGAGAGAGAGAGAGAGAGAGAGGGAGAGAAAGAGAGAGAGACCCTATGAGGGGTCAAGCTGGCATGTGCCCTGACCATGCACTGACCGGGAATCAAACCAGCAACCTCTTGGGGCTACACTGGCCAAGCCTGGTAGATTCTTGATAAGTATTCCAACTGGGGACCGAATCTGCAACTTGGCATATCGGGGCAATGCTTTAACCATCTGAGCTACCTGGCTAAGGCCCTCTGACTCACAGGTTAACCTATTTGGAAGCAGCAAATCCTGAACTGAGATCTGAACCCTGAGTGGGAAGTAACTAGATGAAGAGAGGAGGGACTGTGTGGAAATGGTCTTTCAAGATATTTGGTCTGATCCAAAATGTCTGGTCCATGAAGACATTTGGTCCACACTAACCTATTTAGCCAACTCCATATGGCTAAAAAAACAACAAACTTTCATAATGTGATAACTGAAGCCATGACTGTGGACAGGATGCCTAATGAGAGATTATAGAAAATATACACTGAATTTTGGCTGTAAAGTTTAATATAAAGATAGAGTAAAACCTGAGAAAGATGAATAATTGACTGAGGGTATTTTTTTAATTGCAAGTGACCTGATCATGTTTAAAAAGCAATGGGAAAGGTACAAGAGAGATGAATTTATTATAAAAGTTTAGATGAAGTTACTGTTAAGCTTAATTCACACATATACAACTATGAACATCAAATAATTAACATTTCAGCCTTTAAAATTATTTTGCAAATGAAAAACAATATAATTTATACAGTGGATGGATATAAAATTAAAATTGTATTTAAAAATTGTATTTAAAAAGATTGCCTTGTAATTCACTTGATTAATTTAATTTTTTTCTTTCCTTAAATTGGAAAATGCCTGATACAGATGATTTGCCAAAAATTAGTCCTATCAAGGGTGTATAGAAGCATTTCTCTGAAAAAGATAATTTAAAATTTTATTCAGTTTTAAGATTGTAATGTTTATAGAAGCAGCTAGAGGAAACAAGAAAAGGCAGAGTGGATATTTAGCTTTAACCTAGAGAAAATTGGCAAATTCAACATACATTGTTCAGAAATCCATGTGTAAATACCATTGTCTTAATATAAGAACAGTCATTTCAGGCACAGTCATTTGTATATATTTATGGCTTAGGTTGACAGTTTTATTATTTTTGGACTTTAAGCAAGACTGTGGGAATTATGTGTGAGTTCCCAAAGAATAACTTGGCTTTAACATTAATATTAAATGCTACTTTCTTGAAAGCATTCCTCTATTTTCCTCCTAAAGAGCATGATATTACACATTTTCCTTACCATAATAGATATCAGAAGGCATAAAAATTGTAGTGGGAAATTCCTGGCCATCTTTTTGACTTCTGTTCATCCCAATACAAGCCTATTTTAAGACTTCTGATAGTGGCTTTATAAGGGAGAGATTAACCCAAGTTCTGATCATATCTATGTTGGTGGCCATGGATTCCTCTTTTTGCTAAAATTCTGGATCTCACTATATACCTAGCTGTTTCCCACTTTCATAATATTATGCTCCATGTGTACATTTTAGCATAAAAAGTAAATGGCTCAAAGATTTTGTAATTTTTCCCTTTAACAAAGCTATGTTTCACAATTTTTAATTAAATGATTTAGATTTAAACCATCTGTATTATGTGAGAACAAAAAAAGTCTAATTAGAAAGAATGCCAAAGGAGACCTTCATTGTAATGCCAAATACCTAATAGCAAAACCACCATGTGACCTTAGAGAATGCACTGAGGCTCTTTAGTCTCAGTTTCCCCATGAGTAAGAAGTTATAACTTGGCTAGATGGTATCAAAGCTGGATCATGTTTGTTCTAGGTAGAACGTGCTAGAATAAAAGTTTAATCACATAAAATTTGCCTATAGATGTCTTCACTCTTAGATATGCTTGTCATTTGATGGAAGGGAGCTCTGCATGGTGAAGGGAGACACATAACATCTATATTTCATTCTTGGTTCTGCCATTAGAATGGAAAGCTCTCCCAACTGTAACCAACTTCAACTTGCAGTTCTGGTGGCAGGAAGAAATCCATCATTGAAAATGCAAGCAATGTCATGATCACTTTTAAAGGAGTGTGTGTTGTTCAAAGGTTCAGACATGCAGTTAATGTAATAATTTATTTGAACGCAGGTCAGGTGATCACAGCCAGTATTGCAGACATCATTGAAAATTACTCCTTCAAGGATATTCTAAGGAAACTGGCTCGAGAAAAACAGACGCAAGTGGCCCCAACTTCCAACGATGATAGTTACCTCGGTGAGATAACTCACTTCTGTTTCCTCAAAAGACAAACATATTAAATGTGTGGACACAGTTTATTCCTCAGTTACCTGATATTATGTTGGCATCTTATAAATGTTTTCTTTTCTTATTAAGCTTAGATGGACTCTTAACTTTCCTCTCCTTTGATTCAGCCATGATGTATAACCTACGATTTTACAGCCATTTTATAGGCTCCGTGATAGCCCCTGGCACATAAAACATGTTGCCAGTAATACGACCATGTATTGGTGGGGCTGCCTAGGACTACAATGCAGGCAACATGATAGTGGCCTCTTCAGTTTCTACAGCAGCATGAGACTTTCCAGTTGCTAGAATGTTTGAAAATTCATAATGTGCAAACCATGCAATGTCACTTCACCACTGTGGTTTCCCACCTGTGGTATGCTAACGGGCATTTTGATTGATCAATGCATTTAAAAAATAGTTATGTTTTGTGATTGTACCTCACTTTAGAGCTAAGTGAAATTTGTGAAAAACCATTATTAAATAAAATAAAAAATAGGCCTTGGTGGTGATCAGAGGTAGCAAAACCTGAGCACAAGCCTTTCTGAGTGACATGTCTGATCATGCTGAATCAGTGACTAAAATGCACTGGTTGCCATTGATACTTTCAGGTGGGTTATGATGCACTCCTACTTTAAAAGGTGATCTCAGACTCTGTTGCCACAGTCAGAAATATTATGCTTCCAGGATTTAGTACAAAAGTGTTCATATTGGTGTGATTAATTTTTCCCTTTATAGAACCTTAATCTTTTGTGCTACAATATTTGTTGAGATTTCTGTACAAAGCAGTATTACTGTAGATCTTTCATTTTTTCTAGATATATAGCTCATTTATTTATAAAGCTTTGAACATGTAATTATTTGTTTTTGTTTTCTTTAAAACAGGATATTCAGTTGCTGCTGGGGAATTTACAGGAGATGCTCAGCAAGGTGAGAGACATTGTGGACTGTAAGTTATTTATGAAACATGGGAGAAAGGTAAAAATGACCCCAAAATACCTTTTACTTTCTTACACAGAATGTATATAAATGGAATCCTAAAATGCATGTGAAATTTTGTAGAAAAACAAAACAAAAAATACACGCTGGCATAGATTTTTTAAGTCTTGAAGAATTGCATAAAAATGAATGCAATCTTTATGCAATCTAGTTAAGCAATGAAGTATTAGCCCAGTAGTTCCATGTTATGGTTAAAAATATAGATGATTAAATGACTTAGACAAAAGCCATACTCTTGGTGACTGTCAGGAGCATTTGACAGTTAATCTCTCCCTCCTCATTTCTTTCCTTGGCTTCTCAGACAGTGGCAACTTCTTCTCCATCTCTTCCTGATTGCCCTCTAATTTCCCCACCTCATCTACATGACCTCGGTTTAAATACTGCAACTCTTTTACTCATTGAACTCTCTCTAGTAATCTCATCTCGTCAATTCTCCAGTGTACACTGAATTCCAAGTTCATGTGTCCAACACTCAACATCTCTATCTTAATAGCTATCCTAAACTTAATGTGCTCAGAACCGAACTCCTGACCTTCCCCACTGACATGCTCTCCCCTCCATCATCTCCATTTTAGTGAGTGGTAATGCCAACCTCCCAGTTGCTCAAACCAGATACCTTGAAGTCAGCCATGAACTGTGTTCTTTTTCTCACACCCTTTATCCTTGACCAAATCCTGTTAACTAAACTCTTATATTAAGACCAGAATCTGAACACTTCTCACCTCCTTCTCAGCATCTGCTCTGATCCACTGACATAATAATAAAAAAGTCCCTCTATTTTTTAAATTGATGGCCTCTTCCAACTAGAGTATCAGCAATAGCTTCCTAGATGGCCTCCCTGCATCCCCCTTTGCCCTCCTGGAGTCTACCCTGCACCTAGAAGCCAAAGCGGCCCTGTAGAAACAGAAATCAGTTTGTGTAACTTTGCTTACAATGATATTCTGACTAATTGAGGGAAAAATCCAAATCTTCACAATGACCTAAAAAATCCTCATCATGAAACCACTAATTGCTTTGATTTTATCTCCTGCCCCTTTACCCTTCTCTCCTTCTACGCCAGCCACCATGGCCTCCTTGCTTTCCTCTGAATACTCCAGACGCACCTGTACCTCAGGACCTTTGCACTTTCCCCCTCTGATTAGCACATAGTTCTTCCAGATTTCCTTATTTACTTCCCCACTTTCTTCAGTCTTTGCTCAAGTGTCACCTTTTAAGTCATTCCCTGACTAACCTATTACATCACAAGTCCTTCTTCATCCTGACACTGCACTTCCCGTACCATTGCAGTTGAGTTTTCTCCGCTATACCCTTCTGCTTCTAACATACCATTTAATTAGCTCTGTTTTTCAAATTGATGGCCTCTTCCAAGTAGGTTATTAGCTCCATGAGATCAGGGGATTTGTGTTTTGTTCACTGTGTATTCTATGTGTGCCTATTAATATTTATTGATTAAATGAGTTAATGTACTACCAAAAAGTCCAACATCTAGCCCCAAATTAATCTCCTCTATTAATGCTAATAGCATGACCCCCAAATTAATCAAATAATAGTTGGATTTATAGAAATTAGAGCTGCAAAGATCTTTGATAATCAGAGATTCCAACTTGCACCTATCGTAGGGGAGTGAACAAAAAAAAGTCTCAATGACTCATCCCAAGTATACACCAGTGCAAAGAACCAAAACCATTTCTTTCTGCATCAATAGCCAGATCTGTATGCCTTGGCATGCTGCCTGCTTCTGGCCAGAGTTGTTTCCTGTATCTATCATTGAACCTTTCTTTCTTGGCTGGCAGGTTGGCCCCTAATTCTTCTGCCAGCAAACAGCTCTAAGGGACAGACTCATATCATGTTCGAAAACCAAAATTATTTTAACATTTTAGTGTGACAGGAACTGTTAACTTTTTACACTAGAACCAAGTTGTCACTGATGTGAAAGCTAGAGAAATCAGGGTCAGAGGTTTAACCAGATATCACACGCAGACCTGAGAGAAGCCAGGCTTATGGTCTGGAGGCAGAAACATGGAGACTGGTGACAGAGTCGGCTAAATCTCAAAGCACAGCCTTGGACTTCTGTTTTCTATTGTCTGCAGCAGAAACTAAATCCAATGCATGCAAGACTATGACTTCAAACTCCTAGCTCTCTACATGATGTGCTCATTTAAAAACTATCTTTAGCTGATTTGTTGTGTAGCTGTAAAGTAGGTATAGGTAACTTACCTTCTAAATGACCTTTTTATCACCAGAATTGGTTGCTGGAGTTCCAAGAGGAGCACAGAATTTTGGATATGTGAGTACTAAGGATTCATTACAGGATATTTTGTAATGTATGCACAGACATGTTTTGTTTCATACAACTTTTAACTCCTTTAAAATTCCCCTTATATAGCAAGCCCCTATTAAGTTGTACTTGTTTGTTTATTAAAAGAGAGGCTAGTTCTTTTTTTCTGATCTGAGTGCAGGAGCAGCCACATAAATGGTGGGACCCAGTGCAAGAAAATGCAGGGCCCCTTGCTCAGAAGTGTTAAGAGTTTCAGGACAGTGACGTTGGGCAATAATGCAAGGATGGGCACAGGTCACTCACCTATGAAGGCAGCCAGATCCTTGTGTGTAATCTCAGAATAATATCAGAGGACCCCAATGTTGATATGACCAACATTTTAATAGGTCTCCTGTGGTAGAAACAGTAAAATCAATAGCTATCCAACAGCTTTGTTCCATCTGTATCTGTGCATGTCTAGTCCTTTTCCTATAAGGACTGCAGGCATTAGATATAGGGCCTACCCTAAATCCAGGATAATTTTATCTCAAGATCATTAACTTGTTGACTCTACAAAGACCCTATTTACAAATGGCAGCATGGATTTTGGAGAGATACTATTCAATTCCATTATAACTAGTTGCTCCCAAAATAGGAAAAGGAAATAAATAGACCTTAGAAAAGGAAAAACTTTTTAAATTAAAATATTTTAAATAGTGTTTAATTTTTAGAAGTATAGTACACTTTTATTTTATTTTAAGTATATTTTTATTGATTTTTTTACAGAGAGGAAGAGAGAGGGATAGAGAGCTAGAAACATTGATGAGAGAGAGTCATCGATCAGCTGCTCTTGCACACCCCATACTGGGGATATGCCCGCAACCAAGTTACTAGATGCCATAAAAAAACTGCTAGACTTAATAAATGAATTCATTAATGTAGCAGGATACAAAATAAACACAGAGAGGAAGGGAGAGGGAGAGAGAGTTAGAAACATAGATGAGAGAGAAACCAATCAGCTGCCTCTTGCACACCCCCTACTGGGGATGTGCCCGCAACCAATGTACATGCCCTTGGCCGGAATCGAACTCGGGACCTTTCAGTCCACAGGCAGATGCTCTATCCACTGAGCCAAACCAGTTTTGGCAAAGTATAGTATACTTTTAATATTTCCAGATTTTGGGTTAGCTGAATAGAATGAAAGGAATAATTTTGCTTCATGAATAATATCTTTTCTCATAATAACATGAATCTGTACAAAATGAATCTATATAAAAAAATGAATCTATACAAAGATCCTGGTTAGATCAGTTAACTGACCATGAGATTGATTTTTCTTAGCATGCTTGAATTCAAATTTTATTTCTTCACTTCAGAGTAATAAGCATGTATTTTGTCTGAAAGGATCTCCAGACTTAACCATAAACAAAAAGTTCAATAGGATTTTTAAAAGGTCACTCTTATGAGCTTACATTTTAATTTTACATATAGCTAACCATTTATCACTCTTTTCAAAAAATTATTTAAGTTATAATTATTTTTTTCTTTAATTCTATATCAAATAATGTAATCTATCTAATTTCTATGCTTTTAGGTTTCAATCATTAACTCTACAGATATGACCTTTATCCAGAATTTCACTGGTGAACAGGTAAAGACATTTAATTTTTTAATTTTTAATATATTTTATTAATTTTTTACAGAGAGGAAGGGAGAGAGATAGTTGGAAACATCAATGAGAGAGAAACATCGATCAGCTGCCTCCTGCAAGAAGTGTGGCCGTAACTCAGGTACATGCCCTTGACCGGAATCGAACCTGGGACCTCTCAGTCTGCAGGCCAATGTTCTATCCACTGAGCAAAACTGGTTAGGGTGGTAAAGACATTTTAATATCAAATAATGTTACTTGGTCCTAATAGCATATAGTAATATTTATATAATTTATTCTTTTATAAAATATTTTCTGAGCATCTAATATGTTCTGAAAGCTATTCTAGGCACTGTTAATATATAACCGTGCATCTGACAGACAAGAATCCAACTCTCATGCAACAGTATCAAGGTGACAGTTGAGAAAGATGACAATTAATTAACAAATAAATAAATGCTCATTATAATTTCAGACAGTAATAAGTTATATAAAACAGATTATGACCCTTAAAAGCCAAAATGCCACTAACTGCTGGGATTTGAGAGCAATCCTGTCATACTGCGGCCCTGGATGCAGTGTGCCTGGTGGTGAGTTCTGGGCTCCCATATTCCATCTAAGAAGACTGAGACTTCTCATATGTCCCACTGTATTGGCCAGGATCAGTGATCCTGAGCTTTTTTCAATGAACACAGGGCATTTTTGTCATCTCCCCCCCCAAATTGTGGCTGTAGTCTATCCATTACTCTGCAATTTTCAACAAAGCATTTAACAATGGCTCTTGTGACCCTCCTGTGGTAAACACGAAGAAATAAGGCTGAGAAGATAATGAAGTTGGCTGGATTCATGAATTTAAACAACTCTTCCTAAGTAGTAATAATGGTTTAGTGAAGATCTGGCAAGTCTTCTCCTTCGCCCAGATTTGTTTTACACTTTATATTTGTTTTACATTAAAAGCTCCTTAAACATTACATTCGGCCTTTCTATAACTTATCATCCTTAATACCACCTAGCTCTTCAATCTTGAACCTGAGAACCTAAGTGATGAAATTCCTCTGGGTGAAGGCCACACAGTGCCATACCAGGAATAAGAATGTTACTGTATTTGGAATAGAGGAAAGAGGTGGGAGAATTGAATTGCTGTGGCTCTTGTTCACTCCTGAATTCATTCTCTTTGCGAAGAGTATCTTCCACCTGGCACCTCCCTTGAGTTAGATAAATCCTGGTCAGGCAGTGGAGACAGAAGGGTTAACAACACAGACCAACATCTTCTGTGGGGCACACGTTTAATGGGCTGATGGGAGGCTAATTGGGCTGAAGCACTGGATGGCAGAATATGGAAACAAAATATATCCTGGAAAGCTGAAGCAATGGGCCAAGTCTGAAAAGCTTATGAATCTTGAAAGCATAGGTTGAAACAAAAACATAAGAGCTAGAACATGTGGAGATTGTGGTACACTGGTTACATTCATAAAAGATGTAAGAAACTTACTTGACAATAAATTCGATATTAATTGATACTGAAATGCAGTTTCCCCCAATTTAAAAACATTTTTGTTCTTCAGTGATATAAAGGGGCCAAAGCAGAGAGTATAAATCCTATTTAAGAGGAGTGTCAGTGTGCTCTTGGGTTGTCACCTTCTCTTTGGGATCACATGTAGTATCTCTAGGAAGAAGGGGCCAGGATGGTATTCCAGCTAAAAATATTTCCATATGAGATTTCGTATGGCAGTGGAATTATATTTATTCTGTGAGGTTCGAAGCTGTAGAACTTATGGACTAGAAGTTACAGAATGGCCAATTTTAGTATAGAACATTCTAGTAGCTGAGTCCACAAATTGAATGGGCTGATTGTTGAACATCTTCCAAGGGTGTCCAAGTGGATATCAGGGGAATAGAGCGGGAAATTATGCATTGGGGTCAGGGGTTAGGTTAGATGACTCCAAGACTCTGTCTGTATTCAGAGTCTATGAATTTAAATGCAAAAATGTGCTGCAATGAGATTAATAATTCAGGGATAATTGAGACATGACTGTAAAAATAACTGAACACAAAATATGTCATCTTATGTCCTTTGCAGATGGCATCTTATTTTGGATATACAGTTGCAGTATCAGATGTTAACAATGATGGGTAAGTTAATAAGAATCACTTCACTCATCACGTATTTTACTCATCCATAAAAATGTTATATTTTCCCCTTAATGAAATACACTCTTCCATATCTCTTGTTTTAACTTGTTTTGTGTGTGTGGAGGGTGGGGTGGGGGATGGGATGGGGTGGGGAGAGATCAGGGCAAGAGGATATATACCCTAAAGAATTCTTTGTCATCCTAGTTTATGTCTTAACTGAGATTTCCCACATCTGCTATTTTTAGAAAAGGACTCTTTTAGTTGGTTTTATCTTAATTTTATGAATTGAATAGTCCTTGATGATTCAAATTCCACAGCCAATGAAGAATCTGCTAATGTGTCTCTTTAAATTATTTAGCAAGTGATACATTCATAAAACATTTGCACATAAATATTTTTTCTCTTTTAAAAATATTTTTCTCTTCACATTGCTTTAAAAAATATATTTATTGTTGAGAGTATTACAGATGTCCTCTAACCCTCCCCTCACGTAGCCCTCCTCCACCCAGATCCTGCCCCACCACAGGCCTTCACCACTCTATTATCTGTGTCCATGAGTAACACATATCCTATATAATAAAGATGTAATATGCAAATGGTCATTATGCTGTGAAGTGTAATGACCGACCATGTAACGACCGGATCACGGATCAACAGGAGGGTGGGCAGTGAGCTACAAGCAGGTGGCAGAGATCTATAGTGGGGGGCAGAGCAGCAAGCTATGAGGGGGGACCTAGGGTAGGGGACGTGGGGGGAGCTACAGGATGGCAGCAGCGAGCTACTGGTGAGCTACTGGCACACAAAATTGTGCACAGAGCTAATATATGCATATAAGATCTTTGGTTAATCTTTTCCCTATTCCTTCTTCTCTTTCCCTCTGAGATTTGTCAGTTTGTTCCATGTTTCCATGCCTCTGGTTCTATTTTATTCATCAGTTTATTTTGTTCATTAGATTCTTTGTTTTTTTATTTTCAATTATTGATAGATATATATTTATTGCCATTTTATTGTTCATATTTTTGGTCTTTCCCCCCTTTTTCTTCTTAAAGAAGACCCTTTAACATTTCATGTACTGGTTTGGTGGTGATGAACTCCTTTACTTTTTTAATCTGTGAAGCTCTTTATCTGACCATCAATTCTAAATGATAGCTTTGCTGGGTAGAGTAATCTTAGATGGAGGTCCTTGGCTTTTCATAATTTTGAATATTTCTTGCCACTCCCTTCTGGCCTGCAAAATTTCTGTTGAGAAATCAGCTGACAATCATATTAGTACTCCCTTGTAGGTAACTAACTGGTTTTCTTTCTGCTTTTAAGATTCTCTCTTTGTCTTTAATCTTTGGCATTTTAATTATGCTGTGCATTGGTGTGGGTCTCTTTGGGTTCTTCTTGTTTGGGACTCTGCTTCCTGGACTTGTAAGTCTATTTCTTTAACCAGGTAGGGGAAGTTTTCTGTCATTATTTTTTCAAATAGATTTTCAATTTCTTGCTCCTACTCTTTTCCTTCTGGCACCCTATGATGTGAATATTGGTATCCTTGAAGTTGTCCCAGAGGCTCCTTACACTTTCTTCATATTTTTGGATTCTTTTTTCTCTTTGCTCTTCCGGATGCATGTTTTCTTGCTTCCTCAGATTCAAAACCACTAATTTGACTCTCAGTGTCATCTACTCTATTGTTGAATCCCTGTAAATTATTCTTTGTTTTAGTTAGTGTATCCTTAATTTCTAACTGGTCCCTTTTCATGTCTTTGACTTTCTCACCAATTTCCTTGAAATTCTCACTAAGTTTTTTGAAGCTCCCATTAAATTCCTTGAGCATCCTTATAAGCATTGTTTTGAACTCTATATATAGTAGTTTGCTTGCTTCCATTTTATTTAGTTCTTTTTCTGTAGATTTCTTCTGTTCTTTTATTTGTTACGTATTTCTTTGTCTTTGCACTTTGGCTACTTCCCTGTGATTGTTTCTATGTATTAGGTAGAGCTTCTATGTCTCCTGGAATTTCTAGAGTGGCCTTGTGTAGTACGTGTCCTGTAGGGTCCCATGCCTCAGCCTCCCCACTCACCTGAGATGGGCACTCTAGGTGCGCCCCTGTCTAAGCTGTGTGCACTGTCCCTTTGAAGTTGAGTCTTAATTACTGTTGATGTCACTGGAAGGAATAAACCCCCATGTCAATTGGCTATGAGGACTGCAGCAAAAGAGGTGCTGTGCAGGAGACACCCCTATGGAGTAGGACTTGCCTCAATGGGGCTTTGGTATTCACTTTTCCCCTTGAGCATGCTATTTGTGGATATGGTAGCCTTGTAAACTGGCATGGTCTGAAACTGACCACTGGGTGCAGTAGCTCTAGGGCCTCACAGGAGGTAAAAGTCAGCCACTGCCTTTTACCTGTCAGGAGCAACCTGCCAGGGGCAACCTGTCAGGAGCTACAGAGTCATCTATTAATGGCTGATACTTGTGTTGGGCTTATAGTACCCCAAAGAGACCAAGTTGTGAATCTTGTCAAGCTGCTGCTAGTACCAGGCCTAGGGCCATTTATTGAGAGTTATAGGCACACTGAGTCCTGCTGCTGCTTGAGAGATTTTAGGAAAGTCTAAAACCTAAGCCAGAACAGACCATTCATATAGGAAAGGACACTGAAAACACCTTGGGTGGGACTATAAATTAGGTGGGGCGTAATATCAGTGTAGATGAATAGTGTAGGGCAGGTTAATGGAGATTCAGATATGGCACCAGTCAGTCAGCTCTGTTGAGGGAAGTCCCAGCACTTTAGTCTGGAAGAAAGCTACCCTGAGTTCTTTCCCTGATGCCAGACAATTTAGTTCCTCCCCATATGTTCCTGGATCCTTTCAAGCTGCTGCCCCAGTGTTGGAACTCAGAGGGAGTGAGTCCAGATAAGTCAGTGCACTAGCCCTTTAAGTCCCCTGCTGGGGACTCCTGCAGCCTCTGTGTCACTCAACCATAATCCCTGCTAGTTGTTACAGCCAGAAGTTATGGGGATTTCTCTTCCTAGGACTTGAAGCCTGGGCTGAAGTGTCTGGTGTGGGGTTGGGCCCCCTTGCTCCTCACAGGGTACTTCTGAAGCCAAGATATCTCTGCTGTTTTAAAAAACACCACATGTGGGTGTTGGACCATCTTGTTCTGGGTCTCTGCCCCTCCTACCAGTCTCTGCTTTCTTCTTTACTTCTCTAGTTGTAGAACTTCTGTTCAGCCAGATTGCAAGTGGTTCTGAATGATGGTGGTTCTGCATTTTAGTTGTAATTTTGATGTGGTTGTGGGAGAATTAGAGTATTGAGTGTACCTACACTGCCATTTTGGTTCCCTCTTCACATTGGTTTAACTGACATACTAGCAATGCCACACAGGAGATGAAATAATATATTTTCAGATTATGGCAGTAAATTAAAGTTGAGCTTGGACTACACAACATAATAAATTATGTTCTTGTTTAAGTCATTACTTCAAAAATAATATTGAACATCTTTTTGATTCACTAAAAGTACCTGACAGTTAAAAAATGATCAAATAATAAGACCAATAAAATGAAATGAACAAAATAATTATCCATCCAATTAACATTGTTGGAGCTCCTACTATGTGTCAGGTGTTGTTCTCAGTGCCCAGAATAAGTTTCTGTGCCCAAGAGCTCACATTTTTGTAGAAAGAAAATAGCGGAAGAATCCTGACTGTGTTCCAGGATCTAGGCTAAGCACTTTATATTCATTATTGTGGGACATTAGCTGTGACCTTTGTATAGGTAAAATGTGGTGGCATATGACTGTGGTGGCATATGACAGGAGATACATTTAGTAACTTTTGTACCTTTTGGAAAATATCTCTATTTTCTTTCATTGAACATATGTTTCTTTACCGTCTACTATATATTAGCACTGTTCTGCATGTTGGGCTATAGCAGAGAATAAAATAGAAACCCCTGTCCTCAACAAGGTTATCTGAGAGTTGGGGGGGTGGTGTGGAAGCTACAGACAAAAATAAACAAGTCAAGTAAAGAGTATGTTAGCTCATGATGAGCACTATGTAGGAAATAAATAGAAGGACTGAAAGCAACCGAGATGTCCTTCAGTAGGCAAAAGTATAAAACTATGTTACATCCAGACAATGGAACATTACTCAGTGCTAAAAAGAAATGAGCTGTCAAGCCATGAAAAAATATAGAGGAAACTTAAATACATATTATTAAGTAAAAGAAGACCATCTGAAAGGCTACATAGTGTATGATTCCAACTATATGAAATTCTGGAAAAGGCAAAACTATGAGACAGTAATAAGATTCGTGGTTACCGGGAGTAGCAGGGGAAGGAGGGCGAGTAGGTGGAGCACAGAGGGTGCTTAGGACAGTGAACCTGTTTTTCTGCAGGACCTACACTGATGGATCCACGTCAGTACACATTTGTCAGGACTCATATAATATGTAACACCAAGGGTGAACCTATCGTAAACTTTGGATTTGGGCAATTATGATGTGTCAGTGTAGGTGTCATTGATTGTCACGCCTGCCTCATTCTGGTAGGGGAGGCTGTGTCTGTGTGGGTGGGAAGGGTGTATATGGAAATTCTCTTTGAAATGCTAAATTTTGCTCTGAACCTAAACTTGTTCTAGAAAATAAAGTCTATTAATTAAACTTACACGGGGAAGAGTGTTCAAATTCCTGAAGATGCAGGGGGAAAGTACCAGTGGGAAGTGAGGTCACAAAGGTGTGTGAGCACTGCATTTACTCTAAATGGCTTTACACAGTGCCACACTCTGTCATGAATAGAATGAGTCCATTTCCAAGGACACCAATCTTGTGATCCATGGGATAATTCTAAGTGGGGCAGTGGCTTGCTCCAGCTTCTGTTTCGGCAGGCATGCACTGTCTGTTGGGTCTTGATGGCCAGAGGCCTTCTGGAAAGTCATTGCCATGAGCCAGGTGAGGCAGCACGGGGTGTGGGCCAGAGCCATAGCGGCAGCAGAGGTAGAAGTGGATGCACTCTGGGTAGAGTTGATGAGGTATATTTGAATGCCAGTCTTATTTGGAAGCAAGTGATGTAAAATTAAGTTACTTTAATCTTCAGTTGTCTGAGTTGTGGAAAGAAAGTAACAGTGAGGACCCCCATTCACAAGTTCCCACCTGGATGAACCACATTTGTTATTAGAGCCTTTTAGTAATTTAGGGGGAAAAATGGCTGAAGAAGAACTTGAGTCTCAAACATGGCATGTTGTCCAGATTTAGGAAGCCAATTCTTTAAGGGAAACAAAACAAAACCAAAAAGCCCCCAGTGGCCTGTGGGATATGTGTAAATGCATTTCTCTCAACAGATGGTGACACAGCAAGACAGGGGCTCCCTCTGGGAAGCCACACAGCTTTTGATAGGACACAGATGAGCTCCGTGTGGACTCTTTACACTGCATTTTATAACACATTTATCTTACTATTGCTATTTTAAAAAATAAAGTGGCCTAGATTATCGGTTTGTATGTGATTTGCTGTTGTTAATTATGTAGATGCTATGTAAACTCGAGGGCCTGTTAAAAAGGAGCACGCCGTAGAAGCCACTGAGAACCTCTGATCTCAACCAGAGTTAGCTAACGCGTGCGAGGTCTGAGGTTATAATGAAGGTGTAATTTGCTATCCCCTCTGCAGCGCCTGCTTTTCTAAAATAATCATTTGTGTTATTGGCTCTCACATAGACACAGATAAGAGAAGTATGGCATTTTGTATGTCTGGGGTTATACTTGATCCCAGATTGCGGGTCTGAAAACCACTAGGAACAGTGATAGCCAGTGTCCCCACCTCCTTGGATGTACTCACCCACAGGGAAGGTACAGAATAACCCATCTGGACAGTCATGAACTTGCAGTGCCTCAAAAACCTCAGTGGGCCGAGAAAAGAACAGCAGAAAATCATGTGTGGCAGTGACTTTTCCTAAGTCCCGTGATGGCTCCGGGTCAGACACATGTGGCATTGCTTTGAGAAAGAGTGCTTTTGTCTTTCTCAATTTCTGACCAGATTTCTGGCAGAGATCCTAAGGCTGCATGAGAGTTACAGCAAACAAATCCTTACCACCCTTTTCCTGGATATTATATATCTGGTCTCCCCAGTTTTCCAGTTTCAAATGCGGCAAACTCATTCTCCACAGAAGCTATTGTAGACCCTAATACTACTATTAAACAATAAGATGTTTATGATTAGCAAACAACTTTTTCTTCTCAGCATGCCTTCATGCGTAACATATCTAAAAACATACAACCATTCAGTACTGCAAGCCAGTGAAACAATCTAAAATTTACTCATGAGGAAACTAAGACACTGAATGAGTGAATTGCCCAAGATCACACACATCTTGACTAGTTCCTGAACCTTCTGCTATTTTCCCAACACGTTTTTTTCCTGTATACAGAGAATACTTTATTAAGCTCTATAAAATATATAATTTCAGTCTTCAAGGTTTTATAATCTGTAATTAGAACTTTTTTCTTCTTTTAAAATATGTTTTTATTGATTTTAGAGAAAGAGACATGGAGAGGAGTTAAAGAGAGAGAAGCATTGATCAGCTGCCTCCTGCACTTCCCACACTGGGGATCGAGTCCGAAACCCAGCATGTGTCCTGACTGAGAATTGAATGAGTGACCCTTTGGTGCAACTAAACTGGCTAGGGCTGTATTAGGAATTTTCAATCAGATAAGTGAGTAAAATAATGGCATACTCTCATTTTTAAAAGCTGGGGAATGAGAAAAATTAGTATGCTTGTCACTGAAGAAATCCAATAGCCTCTTATTTTTATATTTTAAAATAAACATTATATACTAAAGGTTTACAACATGGTGTTTTGATATAAATATACATAGCAAAATGATCGCTGTGTTTCCATCCAATTATCTTTAGCTAATAACCAACTATGTGATCCATTTGTGGGGTGGCAGGGAGGTGAGAGCACCTGAGATCTACTCTCTTAGCAAATTTCCACGATACAATGCAGTAACAGTAACTATAGTCCTCATGCTGCTTTAGACTTATTCACCATACATAACTGCAAGTTAGTACCCTTTGGCCAACATCTCATGTCTCATTTCCTTTACCTCCCCATCTCTGGGAACCACCATTCTACTTTCTATGAATTCAATATATGTGTGTACATATATTTAAAGATATGTAGAAATAATTTATATAGATTCCAGTAACCTTAAATAAAACTTAAGGTAGAAGAATAAAATATATCTATGTTTAATTCTATTTTGGCTGTTGATTAAAAAAAACTACATTTCTATTTATTAAGCATGCATTTGAATAATTTACATTATTTTTATGTGTATAGTCTTTACATTATAAAAATATTAGAGGTCCAATGTATGAAATTTGTGTAGGGGGTGGGGTGGGGTGGGGAGTGTGTGTCCCTCAGCTTACCCTGCACCCTCTCCAATCCAGGATCCCTCTCACAATCTGGAACAATTGGCTCCTAATTGCTCATGTACCTGCATGCCTAATACCCCTAACTGCTCCACTGATGGCCCTCCTGGCCTGATCCCCTAACTGCCTGTCTGCTCTCCACTCCTGGCTTGATCCCCCTAACTGTCTATCTGCTCTCCCTTTCTCTTAGCATCCTTCAGAGCACTGGTGCAGGCATGCTGAGAGCTCTCCTCTGCAGCCCCACCCCCATCCTGATTGGTCATTATGTGATGACCTTCTGGCCAATTTGCATATCCCTCTATTATTAATATAGATAACATCATAATTTCAAAGTTATTTCACTTAAAGAACTTTTAAGTTTGTCTTTATGCTAAAAATAACTGACCGGTGATTTTTGCTGTTGATAATCCTCATCTTAGGATATTTTTTCCCATTGATTTTTAGAGAGAGAATGGGAGGGAGAGGGGAAGGAGAGAGAGAGACAGACAGAGACAGAAAGAAACATTGATGTGAGAGAGACACATCAATTGGCTGTTTCCTGTACACACCTTGACTGCGCCAGGGATTAAACCTGTATCCCAGGTACATACTCTTGACTAGGAATAGAATTTGAGATCCTTCAGTGCACGGGCCAACAATATAAGCACTGAGTCACACCAACCAGGGCCTGACTGATGATTTTTAAAAATTTAGTTGTAAATGGTTTTTAAGTTCATGGCATATAAGAAAATCAGTTTGTTTGATTATATGAAAAATAGGCACAGCTGCATTTTACTGAGACCTCGGTTGTTATTCATAGGTAGTTTTACAGAGACTATGACTTCTATTTTTTTAAATTACAAATCCCTTTCTAGCTTTCCAAGCATTTATTTGTTATTAAGGAAGTATTAGTGAGCATTCATCATCACCCAGCAGAGTTCAGTACTAGATTTGAGATCTAATTTTTTATTTTGTCCAAATTCATATTATATGTATAGATAGGGTGAGTAGGAGTAGGCTCACAGTTGTTTGTATGGAAAATAATACAATAATTAATAAATAATAACACAAGAATAAGTTCTGTTTCATTTACTCACGACTGTACTGGTAAACCAGCTTTCCCCCACTCTCTATCTTTTCTGTTAAATCCGGGACCTGAGAGGATGTTGTGCAGTGACTCAGAATAGGATTAAGAACCTCACTCAGCTGGTTGGTTGGTCAGTGCTCAGAAGCTAGAACTAGCCTCGCTTTGTGTGATTGAACCAAACTCCCTCCAGCCAAGAGATATAATGAAGAACTATTGTGAATGAGGTTACCTAGAGAACAATGAACACTCTTTTCTATCCATTATGCAACAAAAGCAAGGTCCCTACAAATGCTCCAAAATCTCAACATCAGAGGGAAAAAAAAAAAGTCATTATGTAATGTGATCAAATAAGGACATTTTTGAGAATTTCTTCCCCTCCTCAATTTTTTATTTGAAATAATCTCCAGATATTATGGTTGGACTCCAAAAGTTTAGACCAAACAGTTTTGTGCATGCTGGTTGGTGGCTGATATTGTCAAGCCAGTGATTATTTTGAAAATGTAAACAAAGCTGGTGAAATTAACTTCAGTTTAGCTATCTTAAAATAGCCAGAGCTACAAACCCAGTCAATGTAAACTCTGTTTGGAATTTCTGGACAAACTTAGCAACAAATGGAGATGGTATTTTCATCTTGAGCCCAAGCAAGCAAATCTTTTTTCCCCCTCCTAATGGATTTTGAAAATTACAGTATTTATACTATTTCAGAAATTCACAGAATTACAATTTTAACCATTGTATTGTTTCTAGCCTCTGAAGGGCCAAAGGGAAATAAGTTTAAAGGGATTTCCAGCAGTTAGTCAACTTGAGAGTATTTTAGAGAATACTTATTTGAAAGGAAGCAGCTTTGGGAAACTATGTTTTGGTGCTAGATTTAGTTCATGTATGTTCTCTCATGTAAGAGAGATCATTATGATAGAAATAAGTAGATAATCTAGAAGACTAAAACATAAAGAGCCGAAACCGGTTTGGCTCAGTGGTAGAGCGTCGGTCTGCGGACTGAAGGGTCCCGGGTTCGATTCCGGTCAAGGGCATGTACCTTGGTTGCGGGCACATCCCCGGTGGGGGGTGTGCAAGAGGCAGCTGGTCGGTGTTTCTCTCTCATCGATGTTTCTGGCTCTCTATCTGTCTCCCTTCCTCTCTGTAAAATATCAATAAAATATATTTAAAAAATCATAAAGAGATTATAAATTAAATTGATCTGTAATATAATTGGTAAGCTATTTTAGTTCTTGCCTATCATAAAAGAATTAAGGTTGATTAGTTATACTGTCTTCTAATCTGCATTCTTTTAATAAATAACTACATTTTGAAAACGAGTCAGGGGCATTAGCATATAATATGTATTATTGGGGAAAAATGAAACAAAAATGTATATGTTAATGAACACATTAATACCATTTGGCTGCAGAAAACTTGAATCCAGATTTTTCATATTGAATATTCTCATTGGTGGATTCTCTCATTATCTCTTTTTAATTGTATTTATGCTCTGCTTTTCAGGAATATATTTATGTTGTTTCTATATCAAACATCATGTAAAGAATGAGAAATTGAGTTTTGCATGGATGTATAAATAAAAAAGAGACATAAGTGAAAGCTACACAGAAATTTAAAGAAAACAGCTTAATCATTAGACATTTCAGATAAAATGAAATTTAGCACATTTATCCTACTTTTATAAAATAGTAGGATATATCTTAGATCTCATCCAAAGCACCAACATGACCCAGACAGACAGAAAAGATGGCTTTTAGTGAAAATCTGATCACTTTTATTTCTTTATCATTGTTTTATATATACATATATATAAAACATATATATAAATGTATCCTACATAATAATCCTACATAATAAGAGGCTAATATGCAAATTGACCAAAACTGCAGAATGACTGGTTGCTATGACTGCTCAATGCAGGAGCTGCCCCCTGGTGGTCAGTGCACTCTCACAAGGAAGCACGGCTCAGACAGAAGCCATGCTCATGGCTGGCGAGCACAGTGGCGGTGGTGGGAGCCTCTCCTCCTCCGCAGCAGTGCTAAGGATGTCCGACTACCAGCTTAGGCCTGCTCCCCATGAGAAGCAGGCCTAAGCCATCAGTTGGACATCCCCCAAGGGCCCCTGGACTGCAAAAGGGCACAGGCCGGGCTGAGGAACCCCCCTTCCAATGTACAAATTTCATGCACTGGTCCTCTACTACATATCTATACTAATAAAAGGGTAATATGCTATTTAGAATGGATAGACCTGACATCCTTTTTGACAAAGCCAGGGGTGTGGCCGGCCTGCAAATCACCCCTTTCCCCTCTCCCCAGCTGGCCCCGCCCCCCAGCAGCGACCCTCCCATCCCAATCTGGGGCCTCATTATGTCAGGCAAGCCGGTCCCCACTTATGTATCTGGCCTCTATCCTACATAATAAGAGTAATATCCTACAAAATAAAATTGACCTTAATGGCAGAATGACCACTGGACCAGTCACTCTAAGGTGCACTGACCACTTCTTGGTCTCTTTCCCTGGCTGTCAGGCTCTGATCGCTTGAGGGAGCAGGGCTGGCAAGTGGGCAGAAACAGCCAGCCTCTCGGTCCCCAGCCATCAAGCACTGATCACCCGATGGTGAATGGGAAACATGGAGGTGGGTGGAGTCAGGAGGCAGGGTCAGCTTTGTGCAGTTGGGGAAGGTGGTCCTGATTGCAGGCCTGGCCTAGGGACTGTACCCACACATGAATTTCACGTGCCAGGCCTCTAGTATTTTCATATATGTACTAGAGGCCCAGCACATGAAATTCTGGCATGGGGAATTGTCCCTCAGCCCGGCCTGCACCCTCTTGCAATCCAAAACTCCTCAGGAGATGTCTGAGTGTTGATTTAGATCCGATCCCACAGGTTTCCCTGTGGGATTTGGCCTAAACTGGCAGTCAGACATCCCTCTAGTAATCTGGGACCACTGGCTCCTAACCACTTGCCTGTCTGCCTGCCTGACTGCTCCAACCACTCTGCCTGCCTGCCTGGTTACCCCTAACCACTCTGCCTGCCTGCCTGATCACCCCCATCTGCTCATCTGTCTGCATAATCTCCCCTAACCATGTTGCCTGCCTCCCTGATAGCCCCTAACTGCTCACCTGCCTGCCTGATGACCCCTAATTACCTCTGCTTCAGCCCCCACTGCTGCAGCTTTGTCCCAAAGGATATCCAGAATGAAGTTTGGAAGGTCTTTTGGCTGTCCGGTCTAATTAGCATATTATACTTTTATTATTATAGATAAATATAATATATATACAGGGTGTCCCCAGAATATATATATACACACATTTTTTGATAGCTCATTTGATGTTTCTTTTTTTTCATATTTAACCCATTGGATTTAATAATTATTCAAATGTAGAGTTAATAATTATACATTTTTAAATATACTATATATCACCCAGACTGTTACTATATATAGTCTCTTAAGATTGAATACAGCCGAAACCAGTTTGGCTCAGTGGATAGAGCGTGGGCCTGCAGACTGAAAGGTCCCAGGTTCGATTCCGGTCAAGGGCATGTACCTGGGTTGCGGGCACATCCCCGGTGGGGGGTGTGCAAGAGGCAGCTGATCAGTGATTCTCTCTCATCGATGTTTCTAACTCTCTATCCCTCTCTCTTCCTCTCTGTAAAAAATCAATAAAATATATATATTTTTAAAAAGATTTCACAAACAAATTTTGAGATAACCTAATAACTCACATAGCACACTGCAATGGTTTTCAACGATTTTTTTTTTTTTTGCCTTGTGGTCCATAGAAGGAAATGTATTTGACTTTGAAACCCAGTACACATATGTACAATTGAAACAAAAGCTTCATGGAACAATATTTACCATTATTATGTATAATTCATTCACTCTAATATTTTATATTAAATTATTTTTCATTTAAAAAATTGCTTGTCAAGACCAATTAAATTGATTTCACAATCCACTAATGAACTGCAAATTGAGTTTTAACAACACCAGCCTAAACAATAATATATGCTGTGACTCTTAAGTGGTATTGCTAATAGAAAAAATATTGACACTAAGTACAAAATATTCCACAAGACACATTGTACCAATTGAATCCAAGACAGTTATTGTCTCTCAACCTTATGAGAACACAATTATAAATTAAGAACAAATGTCTTCCTTCTTTTTTGGCATTTAGAACGTTTAGAAGTCTTACCATTAAGTATCTAGGAAAACATATTCCTAAGAAAATAAATCAGTGCTTTATAATGTTTTAAGAATCCAAAGACTCCTTGGATTTGCTGGTCTTTCACAATGATAGGTCAAATAATTTCTCATTTCTAGAACTCGGTGTTGGCAGTGATAAAAGAAGTGAGCCAATTGTGTCAGTCCTATGTCATGTTCATACACCCTCAGGGACCAATTACTATTTTTTCCCCTTCTTTACAGAATGAGAAAATGGCCCCACACAGCCTCTGTAATAGGGAACTGATGATTTTTTGTCTTTTAACTACAAGACAGCAACACACAGAGTTAGGTTTTTAATAAATTCTTCTTCATACCAGCCAAAAAAAACAACCAACCAACCAACCAAACAAACAACAACAACAACAAAGCACAGAAAGAGAGGCAGCTAGGTTCCTGCAAGGGAATGCCAGAGGCTAGATTGGCTCAATTTCTGCTATCCTCTCTGCCTGGAGCAAAATAGGATTGTAAGCAATGGTAATTTTTTTTAAAGTACTGGGACCACTAAAAAGTGTTTTATACAAGTATAGCAATCCAACTTATGTTTTGGAATCTGACACCAAAATAATAGCCATCCCATGAGCCTGTCTTTCACAGCCTCCCACAATTCCCTTCCTTCTTAGAGGTCGGTAAAGTCACTATTCAAGGTGCATTTCCATCCAAGTGTTATCTCCCTGCTGTGGATAGATAAGGAAGCCTGTTCTAGATGTCCCTGAAGCCCCAGACTCCAAAGCTATGTTCCACTTCTTTCTGGCTCCTCCGAGATAGGAGACAGAAAAGGAGAATGCATTTTACATTTTATAAATTTATTTATAAAGAGAAAGAAACATTGATAAAGATGGCCTCTTTATGTGCCCCAAACTTGGATCAAACCCAAAACTTGGGTATGTTCCCTGACTGTGAATTGAACCCACCACCTACTGGTGTACAGGACGATGTTTCAACTATCAGAGCCACACAAGTCCGGGCACATTTTGCATTTTAAAAAAATATATTTTATTGATATTTTACAGAGAGGAAGGGAGAGAGATAGAGAGGTAGGAATGTCGATGAGAGAGAAACATCGGCCAGCTGCCTCTTGCACACCCCCTATTGGGGATGTGCCCGCAACCAATGTACATGCCCGTGACCGGAATCGAACCCGGGACCTTTCAGTCTGCAGACCTACTCTCTACCGCTGAGCCAAACCGGTTTAGGCACATTTTGCATTTTTAACAGAAACCCTTTCTGTGTGTATTGTTATAATGTAAAACATTGTGTATTCCCATAAATGACTAGCCCAATGCCTTCATAATACTTATCATGTATTAAAAACTATTATATAATCAGTGTGTATGTACTCTCATTGGAGGAAGAGAGAGACAATCAGAGAAATCTTATGTGATGTATCTATAAAGTACCCTATTTCTATCTTATCCACATTTTAGAGGTAATGTGACTTGTTCAGTATGACCACAGCTAGTTACTAAACCAGATTTTAAATCTAGATCAGCATGATGTCAAAACCCATGCTATTCTTGGGATTAAAAATGGTGGTAGAGTAAGTGGAAGCTACTCTGGTACTCTCCCAGGACCAAAATGGAAATATAACTAAAATATAGAAAAACACACCCTGAAAAATCAACTGAAGACTTGCTAGAAAGAACCCTGATAATCCAGGACAGAAAATGGAGACTACATAGAGATGGTAGGAAGTGCAGAGCCACAAAAGGGGCTTCCACAGACAGCAACTGAAGGTCTGGAGAGATATCCCAGTTGTGGGAGGTTCCTATTGAGAACTCTGTGGTCTAAACCCCAAGCTGGGTGTCCCAGCCCAGAGAACCACAACTGAGAAAGGTGTCCACATAACACCTGGCTGTGAAAAGAAGCAAGGTTGCTATCTACCAGCAAGAGATAGCTGGAAATAAAGGCACCCTCTTAAAGGGCCAGTGCACAAAATTTCATGTATAGCCACCACCTTGGGATCCAGCAGAGGGAGGGCAGAGTGGATTAGAGTGTGTAAGGGGAGTTCAGGATTAGGGATTGGAGCTTGAAGGGCAGTCACTCTGGTTTCCTGTGCTGAGACATTATCTCACCTGGATGTAGATGACATCTTTCTCTGATGGACCTTTGCTATGCAGGAGGTTTTTGCCTGGGAGGAAAGCAGTTGCCACACCCTGTTGGAAAACCTCTCACTCCACCCTGTCGTCCATAGTCTGAGGACAACCAAGGCTGAAAACAACCAGAAACGTCCACTTTCACCATTCTTATTTAACATAGTGCTGGAAGTCCTAACCACAGTAATCAGACAAGAAGAAGAAATAAAAGACATCCAAATGGGTAAAGAGGAAGTAAAACTGTCATTATTCATATATGACATGATAGTGAACATATAAAACCCTAAAGACTCCACTGAAAAACTTCTAGATTTAATAAATGAATTAGGCAAGGTAGCAGGATACAAAATTAACACCCAGAAATCAATAGCATTTTTATACATAAATAATGAAATCTCAGAAAGAGGAACTAAACAAATAACCCCGTTAACCATTGCATCAAAAAAAATTAAGATACTTAGGAATAAACTTAACCAAGGAGATAAAATACTTATACTTGGAAAACTACAGGATGTTGAAAAAAAGAGATAGAGGAAGATATACAGGGGTGGAAAAATATACCATGTTCATGGATTGGTAGAATTAACATCATTATAATTTCCATAGTACCCAAAGCAATATACAGATTCAATGCAATCCCCATTAAAACACCAACAGCATATTTCACAGATCTAGAACAAATACTCCAAAAATTTATATGGAAGCAAAAAAGACTCTGAATAGCTGCAAAAATCTTGAAAAAAAAAGAACAAAGTTGGAGGTATCACAATACAGAATATCAAGTTATACTACAGAGCCACTGTAATCAAAACAGATTGGTACTGGCATATAGGTCAATTGAACAGAACAGATTTTCCAGAAATTGATCCATGCTGTTATACTCAATTAATATTTGACAAAGGAGGCAAGAATATACAATAGAGTCAAGACAGTCTCTCCAATAAATGGTGTTGGGAAAATTGGACAGATACATGCAAAACTAGACAACCAATTTACACTATACACAAAAGAAACTCAAAATGTATAAAACACTTAAATATAATTCATGATACCATAAAAATCCTAGAAGAAACCATAGGCAGCAAAATCTCCAACATCTCTCATAGCAATATGTTGATGGATACATTTCTTGGGGCAAAGGTAACTAAGGAGAAAATAAACAAATGGGACTACATCAAAATGAAACCTTTTACACAGCAAAAGATATCATCAACACAAGAAAAGGGAGCCACTGTTTGGGAGAACATATTTGGAAATGATGCATCTGATAAAGGGTTAATATCCAAAATACATAAGGAACTCATACAACTTAACAAAAGGAAGAGAAACAGTCCAATTAAAAATGGGCAAAGGACATAAAAATACACTTGTCCAAAGAGGGCATAAAGATGGTCAAGAAACATGAAAAATTGCTCAAAGTCACTGATCATCAGAGAGATGCAAAGCAAAACAACAGTGAGGTATCACCTCAGACCTGCCAGAATTGCTACCATCAACAAATCAACAAATGACAAGTGCTGGCAAGGATGTGGAGAAAAGGGAACCCTCATGCACTGCTGGTGGGAACACAGACTTGTGAGGCCATTATGGAAAACAATATGAAGTTTCCTAAAAAAAATTAGATATGGAACTGCCATATTACCCAGGAATCCCGCTTCTAGGAATGTATCCTAAGAAACCTGAAACACCAGTCATAAAGAACGTATGCGCCCCTATGTTCATAGCAGCACAATTTACAATACCTAAAATTAGGAGACAGCTAAGTGCCCATCAGTAGATGAATGGATAAAAAGTTGTGGTACATTTATACCATGGAATGCTATGCAGCTGCACAGAAGAAGGGTCTCTTACCCTTTGAGATAGCATGGGGGACCTGGAGAATGAAATAAGCCAGTCAGAAAAAGACAAGTGTCATGTGATCTCACTCACATGTGGAATCTAGTGAACAAAATAAACTGATGAACAAAATAGATCCACAGACTTAGACTGTGGAATCTCGGAGGAAGGATGGAGGAGGGTGGGGAATGATTAACCAAAGAACTTGTATGCATATATGTATAATCCATGGACACAGACAGTAGGGTGTTGAAGGCCTAGGGTGGAGGGTCTGGGCAGGCTAGAAGGGGTCATTGGGGGAAAAAAGAGCATATGTAACACATTCAACAATAAAGATTTAAATTAAAAAAAAACTCATGCTATTCTCAAGTTACCTGTACTCAACTTTAGCAATTATCACTTTTGTTCAATTGATAAACTATTTTTAGAGCAGATTTGAGTTTACAGAAAACTTGAGCAGGAAGTACTGAGAATTCACACAAACTACCTCTCCCCTCCACACTCAGTTTTCCTATTAATGTCATGCATTGCTATTGTACATTTATTAAAATTGTTGGACCCATATTGATACAATATTAACTGAAGTCATGGTGTATGTGAGGGTTCACTCTGTGTTGTACATTCTATGGGTTTTACCAAATGCCATGTATACACATATGGTATCATATAGGATAGTTTCATTATCCTAAACATGTCCTGCGCTCACCTATTCATCCTTCTGCTCACCCATCCCTGCCAACTACTGATCTACTGTCTCTATAGTTTTGCCTTTTGCAAAATGTCATTGAATTGGAATCACACAGTAGTAGCATGCACAACCTGACTTCTTTCACTTAGAAATACACATTTAAAGTTCCTCCATGTTGTTTTGTGGTTTGATAGTTCATTTTCTTTTTTTGCTAAAAATTATCCCATTGTATTATATACCATTGTCTGTTTATTCATTCAGCTATTGAAAGATATCTTGACTGCTTCCAGTTTTGGGCTATTGTAGGTTTTTGTGTGGACATAAATTTTCAACTTCTTTGGGTAACTATATAAGAACATGATTGTGAGATCACATGATAAACCTATTTTAGCTTGGTAAGAAACTTCCAGAATGTCCTCCAAAGTGGATGTACCATTTTGCATTTTAACCAGCAATGAATGAGAGTTCCCATTACTCCCCATCCTTACCAGCATTTGCTGTTGTCAGCACCACAATTTGTTTATCCATTGATCTATTGAAAAACCCTTTGGGTGTTTCCAAGTTCTCACAATTATGAATAAAACTGCTATTAACATCCATGTGCAGGTTTCTGTGTAGGCATAAGTTTTCAACTCATTTTGGTAAATGTTAAGAAGTATGATTGCTGGATTATGTGGTATGAGTGTTTTATTTTTTAACAAACTGCCAAATGGTCTTCCAAAGTGGCTGGCTGTACTATTTTGTATTCCCACAAGTAATGGATGAGAGTTTCTGTTACTCTACAGCCATGCCAGCATTTGGTGTTGTCAGTGTTTGGGATTTTGGCCAGTCTAATAGGTGTGTAGTAATATCTCATTATTATATGTTTTAATTATATGTTTTAATTTCCAGTTCTCTAGTGATATGTGATATTGAACATCTTTTCAAATGCTTATTTGCCATCTGTGTATTGTCTTTGATGAGGTGTCTATTCATATCTTTTGCCCAAGTTTTAATAGGTTGCTTTCTTATTGCTTATATTATCCTATATAATAATAGAGGAATATTCTAATTAGCTGGGATGTTATAACGTGACGACCACTTAGCAGGAGGCCTGCACAGCAGGAGTGGGGGGCAGGGATTGCCGCCACCAGGAGGGCCTCTGCCAGGCCTGGGGCGGGCACTGGAAGAGGCACTTGCAGGCCTGCCCAGTGCTAACATGTCACTGCTCAGTGCAGGGGTGGCTGAGCCACTGGTGGAAGTGCGTGCAGGCCTGCCCAGTGCTAACATGATGCTGCCTGAGTGTGTCCCCACCCAGTGCTGACATCACGCTGCCCGTGTGCATCCCTAGCCAGCACTGAGGTGAAGCTGCCTGCCTATGTCCCTGACCTGGGACATGGCAAAGCTGCCTAAAGCTGCCTGCCTGCGTCCCTGTCATTGGATGTGACACTACCCGGCTGTTTCCTGTCCTGGGTCGTGACACTGCCTGCCTGTGTTCCTGACCTGGGACTTGACACCGCCTGCATGCGTTCCTGTCCAGCACTGATGTGATGCTGCGGGGCGGGGGGTGGAGGGGATGGGTGGGGGCAGGGCTTGATGGGTGTGCCACCGTCCAGGTCTAGGTCTTGCCCAGCGGGGGTGGGGCAGGCCAAGTATGGGTCTCAAGTGATTTTGAGGCGTGCACAGGTGTGTGGGGACTTGACTCTGGGTCCCGCGTTGCACCCCAGACTCTGACAGGAGGGAGGAGGGAGCCTGATACCTGCACCCAGGACCCACACAGCAGGGTGGCGGGAACCCCATTCCTTGCAGAATCAGCCATTGGTCAGCTTGCTGTCAGTGGCCTGACAGCCAGGAATCCATTCACCTGCACCACAGACCATGAAAGCAAGGAGATGGGAATATGTCTAAAGACAAACTATTGGCAAAAAGTACTATCACCCTCTCTGGACTATGTTTTATTTAAATGAAGGTAACAATAGGAAATAGGAGGACAAATTTCTTTTTAAGTCTTATTACTGCCAAGAAAACTTCATAATTTAAGTGTATAGGTATATAACTTCTGAGAACCTGTAATCCACTTTTAGATAAACCTATTTTGGTCCTTCTGATATGTTTTACTTATGTATCTATAGTTTCTGGAAATGCATTCAAAGTGAAAAAGGTGAAATATCTGTGGTTTTCTTAAAGCAGCCACTTTTAACATAATTAAAGAGTTTGATGGGATCATTTAATAACCTTATTTACTTGCAGTGTTCTACTTTGTAGACATAACAGATTAATGAGAGAAAGATGATGACTGTAAAATGTCCCTTGCGAAAGGAAAAATACCAGTGGAAATGTACTAATCCAATTGATTTAAAATATACCAAAAAGAATGTCATCTCTGCCAGCGTGCTGACCTCTCTCTTTGTTCCCTATAGGATGGATGACATACTGATTGGGGCACCTCTCTTTATGGAACGTGAATTTGAGAGTAACCCTCGGGAAGTGGGTCAAGTTTACCTGTATCTGCAAGTGAGCGCTCTCATCTTTGAAGACCCACAGGTGCTCGCAGGCATGGAGGTTTTCGGGAGATTTGGTAGTGCTGTGGCCCCCTTAGGAGACCTGAATCAAGATGGATACAATGGTAATGTACACTGATGTGTGGAAATTGTGGGTGTGTCATAATTCAATGTTACCGACGCATGGACATTTTGAAGTATTGATAGTGGTGTGTATGATGCAGTTGATGTTTAATACACTATCAAAAATCTCAAGGCAACTTAAAATTTATATGTTTTGATTAATATAGGTGTTGCATAGAAATTTTCTCATGTTGATTTTGTGTGTCATGTAACAGGTCTAAGTAAAGGCAGTGATAATTTTTAAAGAGATTAGCCAAAGAACATAAATGCATAACCTATAGACACAGATGAGAGTGAGGTGATGGCCAGGGGGAAAAGGGGTGGCAGCTGGGTGGAGATGGGTAAAAGGGGAAAATTGGGAACATCCGTGATAGTGTCAACAATAAAAATAAAGTTTAAAAATTTATATTTGGATTTAGTGACTCGAAGAGAACTAGGGAATCTTCGTACCAAGTTGAAACAAACAAGTATATGTCTGTATGTTAGTAAATAAGGATATCTCCAGTATGTTATGGCCTTATGATTAACCTAGATGGCCTATATATGGGTGTTGCTAAATTTTTTAAAAAAAATTTTATTAAAGACTTTCAATGTTTACATTATTGCAGGTGTTTGGTCTGTAAACTTCAGCTGAAAGGCAGCTTCAATGATTGTAATAAAGTAGGGTTAAATTATTAGTTTAAGATTGTGGTTCTTTAAGTTAGGAATTTATAAATGTCTTGTAAGTACCCTGTTCTCAGAAAAACATGCATGCTCATGTAAAATCTTGCATATATTTTCAGGGCCTTTAAATTAAGAACCAACATATAGTGGGTTTCTTGATTGAAGTTGGTGGAATGATTAGGAATTTTCTCTAATAAAATAGCTTCAGCTATTGCATCAGCTAAGTATTCCTTAGTACTTTTGGCAGGTATTGGTATTAAGTATCTGGTACAGTAAAACCTCAATTTTTCAGACTTCAATTTAACAGACTTCATATTTAATGGATAGATTTCTGGTCCATATGTCATATGTGAAAACTAACATCCTATTAGTTTTGAAATGCCTCTAAAATTTGCTTATAATTAAACTAGAGGCCCAGTTCATGAATTAATGCACTTTGAAAAAAACTTGGGGCTATGCACCCCCACCCGACCCCTCTCACCACGAATCCTGGACCCTTATCTGCTGGCAGCCCCGCTCCCACCACTGCCACTCCCACGTGCTGACTGCACCAGCCCTGTTCACACCCACTAATGGCACAGAGTAATTGGGGTTGTTGCCAGCAGCAGATGTAAGCAAGGCTGGTACCATCAGCCAGTGAGAATAGCAGCTGCTGCCCCAATTGTCCCTCAGGAGCAGGGGGAGGTGGAGAAGTCCTCAGGGGTGATCAGGGCCAGCAGCTCCCCCCCCCCCTACACTCACTGATGACCCGAGCAATCTGGACCAGCAGCAGGTGCAAATGGTGGCTCCAGTGCTAGCTGCAGGTTTGAGCAGCAGCTGCTGCCCTGATCACCCCTCAGAAGCTAGGAAAGGTGGAGAAGCCCTGAGGGCAATTGGGGCTCTCACATGCTGCCAGTGCTGAGCAATCAGGGCTGGCGCCAGGAACAGGCAGCCAGTGTGAGCAGGGCCAGTGCCGGCAGCAGGTGCGAGCGCTGGCTGGGACTGTCCCCCTTAGGAGCAAAAAATTTTCAGTAACTGCCAGAGGCTCACCCCATTGACAGTGACTGGCACCCCACCTTAGTCTGGCGCCCCTGCTCACCTGCTCCACCTTCCCGCTGTGGCCGATGCCTGCCATGTTCCATGCTCTGCCACTTAATGCCTACCATATTCTGCGTGCACCCCCTGGTGGTCAGAGCACATCATAGTGACCAGTTGTTCAGATGTTCGGCTGTTCAGTTTATTTGCATATTAGCATTTTATATATATAGATTAATAGGTTACTTTTTGTTATTAATTCACTGTTATTTTTTTATTTTAAAATATATTTTATTGATTTTTTACAGAGAGGAAGGGAGAGGGATAGAGAGCTAGAAACATCGATGAGAGAGAGACATCGACCAGCTGCCTCCTGCACACCCCCTACCGGGGATGTGCCCGCAACCAAGGTACATGCCCTTGACCGGATCGAACCTAGGACCTTTCAGTCCGCAGGCCGACACTCTATCCACTGAGCCAAACCGGTTCCGGCTTAATTCACTGTTATTTTTAACAAATTTTATCAAATAGGGTAATGTTGGAAAAACACTGTAGTAATTTCACTGATATAAATATATATTACTATCTATTCATAGTCTACAGCAGCCGTGGGCAAACTACGACCCGCTGGCCGGATCCGGCCCGTTCAGCTGTTCTATCTGGCCCGCAGAGCCGAAAGAGCAGAGGGTTCTCTTGCTCTCCCCTCCACTCCTTCACCAGCAGCCCAAGATGAGAGTGCCAGCATGGTCAGGTTACTTTTGTTCTGGCCCTCCGGTCCAGTTTAAGAACCCATTGTGGCCCTCAAGTTAAAAAGTTTACCCACCCCTGGTCTACAGATTTAAATCCAAGTGTCACTGCTCATAAACAGTGTTCAATGAATGATTAGCATGTGATTACACCACAGCAAGAGTGGTGATTGGTTCTGTTGTCACGTGACTTTCTGCAGCAGTTTGAAAGTGTGCTGGCAGATGTTTGGAGTTGTGCTAAGCCATGCCCCAGCTGTGTGCATTTGTTTACTCGTGGTGACTGGTGCATACAAGCATTTACTAGACCTATTCAGTAGAAATTTAAAATTACTGTAATACATATAGAAAACTTTTCTGCGAAATTAAACTTTTCATACATACTTAATTTTAATTACATAAACATGTCTATGTACATAAAAACAGGTAAAGTAACTAGTTTGTCAATTTTTTAGCATACACATTAGGAAAAAATTTATTATATAATTAGAGGCCCAGGGCATGGGTTCTTGCACATTGAAAGGAAACTAATTAGAAGATGGTTGGCAGGGTGGGACTGGGTGAGATGGTTCAGACATGCCCTGGAGCCAACCTCCTGCAGTCCCTCCCCAGCTGGCCACATCTGGGGCAGCACTGTAGCTCAAAAGGCATCTGTGGAGTGAGCGGGGTCCCTTTGGCAGGTGGGGTCCCTCAGCCTGGCCTGGAGAGATGGGGCTGAAACCGGCAGACCAATATCCCCCAAGAGGTTCCAGAGTGCAAGAGGACCTGTCGCTTGGCAGCTCCTGCATGAGCATCTGCCCCCTGGTGGTCATTGTGTGTTGGGCGGCCAGCCGCTTAGGCTTTTATATATATAGATAGACTTTGGGCTTTAATGGACACCCCCTCACTTGAATTAGTCTATTATATTGAGGTTTTATTGTATTGTACCTTTTATGTTGAATGGAGAAAAGACAACAAATAACTTACTCTTGCTGCACAACAAATTTCATGGGAAACAATAAGCCCTGTATGGCACTGCTCCTTGATTGCACTTAATTCTATTTCAAAACATTCTTCTTTATTTAAAAAATATGCTCATGTGTCTCTGTAGATGTTGCCATTGGTGCGCCCTTTGCAGGCCAGGATCAAAGAGGCAAAGTGTTCATTTACAACGGGAACAAACATGGCTTGAACACCAAGGCTTCCCAAATTTTGCAAGGAGTGTGGGCATCACAGGCTATCCCTTCTGGCTTTGGCTACACTTTACGAGGAGACTCGGACATAGACAAGAACGATTACCCAGGTGAGATTTTCTTTCTTTTCTCTCAGTAGAGTTCTCCTCCTAGAAAGAGCCCATTCTCTGGGAAAGACCTTCTGCGCAAGCAGCTCTCTCAGACAGTGGAGGCTAAGCTTACCCACTGCCCAGGTTCTTGGTGTAGGATTCCAGAGTGACTTTCATGAGAATTTGAAGGAAGACAAAACAAACACTTCCTTTCCTGTCAAGAAAAGCAAGATGGCTTTTAAAAAACTGCATTGGACATAAAACTTGTTGACTTTGCAACAGAAGTTTTTCTTCTAAACCCCTCTGCAATTTGGTCTCCATTGAGAAAGACAGATACCTTTCTAGAACAATTTATTTTAATCCCATAATTTCTTTCTGATCACATACTATTTAATTTATGAACCTCAATGTTTCTGTCATAAAGCTCACATTTTTAGAGCACAAGTATTTTCCAGGTATATCTTGGGCTTTCCAAAGATACATTGAATATTTTAAAGTGAAGCAAAATTAACTGGTTTGCAAGAGAAATAATAAACTATCTTTTTGTTTCAATTAGAATTGACATACATCATTATATTATTAGCCAGTTTTGATTGCCTATTTTATAACTGAGGACTCATGGAAATCCATAAAGCAGAGAGCTACCATTCATGTTTTGGGCAAGCCATATGAAAATATGGATTGGTTTTAAAGAATTGTTTCTGTAATCAGGATTTTTAGCAGAGAATATTAGAGTTCTTGGTTTTATGGTTCAATTTTCGCTTTTATGTTGGTTATGTTAAGATGGTTTCAATAAATACTTAGAAGTCATTAATAGTTAACTGACAGCTTCAACTATTTATTAAAGCCTGTCTCTTTCCACCGCTCCTCCCCTAATTGAGTATTTCCCATATGTAGTAGAGCCTTTTCTGATTTGGGCAGTGTTCCAATCACTGACTCGGCTTTCTCTCCCCCCCTGGGATCAGGCAAAAAGGATCCTGCAACATGTTCTTATAAACTTGCCAGAAATATTTCATGGCACTAGCATAGACATTATAGTGGGCTCAACATGGATTAGTATTACATTTTATACAAATTTCCTTCCTACAGCAATTTTAAGAGCATCTTGTTAGATTTATATTTGCAGGCCATACTATACTAATCTAATCAATGATGGTTTTTGTTATTTGAGGGGAGGGTCTGACATGTATTATGTTCTGTTTTAAATGATCCAAAATTTAGATCCTCTATGTAATTTCTTCCCAACATATGTCAGGGTAATTAATCAACTCCTGGGTTGCAATTTTAGACAAACAGTTAATTTAGAAAGTTATTACTATTCATTAAGCAGTGCCTTATACTAGGCAAAGAAATAGAGTAACTATTAAAGAGCCAGCCCACCTACTTCCTTTGAAGTCTTCTAAAAAAAGTGCAGAGGAGAGAAATAGGAAACAAGTTATCTCTCAAGGAATATTTCCTTCAGTGAAGGGAGGAGAAAAAGGAGTAGCACAGGGAACAGAGAAGCTCTTTATTAATTATGTCTTTTTCATCCCATTTTCACAATTATAAAAGGTCATTTGAGGCCATTTGCTAGATAACACCTTTATCTCCTGAGGCTGATTCAATTTAGAGTGACTGATGATGTAAATGTTGTGTTATAGCCATTTGTATGTCAAGTAAATGTTCTTCTCTAAGGCAAGACCAAAGGCCATTAAGTTGAATTTTTATTCTTCAAGATAGTCTTGAGGTTTTCAGAGTTCCTATTAATTAGTAGACTGGTTCTGGTCTAGATTCTGCCTCTTAAAGGGTACTATAGGTGTTTTGTGATTTATGATCCTATACCATTTTCCCTGCTACTCATCTTCTCACAGAAAGAATGCCACTCAAAAAAGCCTTTTTATGTTGACGCCAAGTCCCCGGGGCCCTATCAAGAGAAAAACTGGCTAATAGGCAGGCAACCAGATTCTGTTAACTAGCGGAGCAGATTTGAAATTTGTAGTCATAACTCAGGAATCAGACATGTCACTTCCCTCATTTTTCTGTCAACGAATTCCATTTAGCGCTCAAGCCTCCATTTCCACAAAGGCGGAAAACCTCAATCTTGCAGTCACATCTAGATTCGGACTTAATTTCATTTAGCAGAGTGGCTGTGAAGGGACGTCAGACTGCCTGGGACTGGCTCCCCAGTTCTCACAGATGAGCTGTGGCAGTGGACAAGTTATTTGATTTCTCAGAGCTTCTATTTTCTTTTCTGGTTTTATGGGGCCAAAAATACCTACTTCACTGGGTTGTGTGCTTGCACTTTCTAGGTGTAGGAGGTTTTTTATAAAATGTTGTGAAATGGCTTACAATAGGAAAGAATATCAATCTGATGAACATGAACAAAATCAAAGCTGCTTAACTTTACAGGTATGTTAGGCTGCCAAAGATTTTGAGGAAAACATACATTCTAGGATTCTGGAGATGAACAATGTAGGTTTAAAACTTGACTTCACTGTTTTCCAGCTGTGTACGAGTGAGACAATTTCTTATCTCTCTGAAAGTCCATTTCCTACTCTGTAAAATAAAATAATAATAGGATGGTAAAAGATGAAATTTAATTTTTATGTAATGAAATGATATCTTTAGTTAAAATAAGATTATATAGAATATAGTTCAATAAATGGTGACTCTTCAAACAAATTTTAAAACACACTATCTTGGAGGTATTCTTTTTCTTAAGCACACTAATTTATATGATTTTATTTTGTTTATTTAATTTTCATAGTCCCCAAGCTTACTTTATAGTATGATATTTACTTTTCCTGCCCCAGACCCATAAGACTATGAGAGTAAGAACATAGCTATAGAGACCCTACTGGCTGAAGATCACTCATGATTTTCCTGTGGCTGGACCCTAATTAGAGAATTCACCTAACCATTTCATGCTGCCTAGCCATGAAATGATTCCACCACTCACCCACCGTAAGTGGGAGATGAAGCATAAGGGACTTCTCCCATATCTCACTACTGTAATTTACTGGGTACCAGAAATGAAAAGTTCTCTTTCCTCTCCCTTAGCCATTTAGGGGTATTTAATTTCTTATAAACTAGGCCCACATTAAGAAGATAACAATGGTAATTTAAAGGAAGGAACTGACAAAATAGCGTAAGTGGAAAATAGATAAGACTTGGTAATGACTGGCTGTGATGGAAAATAGAGGAGGTGGGGTGGAAAGAAGAGGGGATGTTAAAGATGACTCTGGAATTTTGATCTGGTGTCCTGAGAAGAGTATGGTATAATGGAGAGATTTTGTTTTAAAAATATAGGGATTCTATTGTAGAAATAATATTTGGAATAATTTTGCTTAACCTCTCAGTGTTTTTATACTTCTCAACAATAAATATTGTCATCGATACACATGCATAAATAAGAATCATAAATATTTTCATTTCTGGTACCCAAATTCTTTTTCCTACAAAAAATAGATGTGTTCAGATTTCTACACTGGTGCTCATTGGGAAATTATGGTCGACCAGAGGAGTATCTTGTACACATTAATGGAGTGAAAACGTTTCAGAGAAGAAACAGCTGTGATAGTCAGGAATCTTTAAAATGCAATGATCTAGTCTAATCCTGTTACACATGATTGTATAACAAGGTCATCTGCTAAATGCATAGTCCAGACATTGGGGGGAGGGGTGGAGGAGGGAATTGCTGGTTTTATTGAGGAACAGAAATCATACAGGCAATAAAAAGCAAAGGAAAACATGGGCTGAATGCCAAGACTATCATTGTCTTGTTCAAGCCTCTAATAGACCATGGTGATATCATGAAGCCATCTCAGACAATTATACCAAATGTAATAAAATGACCCATTTTATGTTTTAATGAGTGGTTGTATGTGTGTGCATGTGTGTGTGTGTGTGTAAACAATCCAGCTAGAGAGAAGATGCACATGAGAAGAAATAAAAGGGTGGCTTTAGCCAAGAGAATAATGCATTTTAATAAAAGTTTGAGCTCATCGAATTGATGTGAAGTTTAGTTGAACTAAGTTTAAATCTTATAGTCAAAGTTTATTTTAGCTTCTCAAACTGCTACCAAATTTTTTGTGAAAAGCAAAACATTCTGTTCTTTTTGAGCAAGATTTTCATAATTTCATTATAAACACATTAGAAATTAGAATATACATTTCTTATTAAAAAAAGACTTTATAAGTTTAGATTAAATTGAATAAATTAAGTCAACTGGAGGAGTTTTTGGATTTGAGTCCAGCAGTGTCATAAAGAGAAGTAAAAATGAATGGAGAGAGAAAAAAATCAGGTTCTAAATCCAGTTTGCCCAAGACACTTCTCTGGGCCTTATTTTTTTCACCTGAGAGTGACATGGATGTATGGGACACTTCTCCAAAGGTCTTCTTAAACTCTAACTTAGATTCTGTAAACCAAGATCTAAACTTACTGCCTCCTCAGATTTCTCTGTAATATTGGATAAATTATTAAGGCTCTATCTCGGGGGGTAGGGGACATTTAATGAAACATATAAGACTTTTTTTTCTTAACTTTTTCTAAAAAATAATTTTAGACTGACAGAAAAGTTGCAAAAATAGAGTCCCATAAACCCTCTTGTCAGATTCCCCTAATATTAATATACTAGAGGCCCAGTGCATGAAATTTGTGCATGGGGAGGGGGGGCTGTCTCTCAGCTCGGCCTGCACCCTCTCCAATCTTGGACCCCTCAGGGGATGTCCGACTGCCAGTTTAGGCTTGATCCTGGCAGTCAGACATCTCTCTCACAATCTGGGACCACTGGCTTCTAGAACTGCTTGCCTGCCTGCCTGCCTGCCTGATTGCCCCTAACCACCTCTGCCTGCCTACCTGATTGCCCCTAACCACTTCTGCCTGCCTATCTGATTAGCAGTAAACAACTCTCCTGATGGCCTGATCACCGCCTAACCATTCCTCTGCTGGTCTGATTGCTGCCTAACTGATCCCCTGCTGACCTGATTGCTCCCAACTATCCTCCCCTGATAGCCTGATTGTCCCCAGTGGCACTCCCCTGTCAGCCTGATCACCCCCAATTGCCCTCCCCTGCTGGCCTGATCATCCCCAACTGCCCTCCCTGTAGGCTTGATTGCCCCCTAAGTGCTTGCTCCTCTGTGCCAGCCTGATCTTGCCCCTAACTGCTTGCTCTTCTGCTGGCCTGATCACCCCTAACCCCCTCTGCCTTGGCCCCCACCACCGTGGCTTTGTCCAGAAGGAAGTCAGATGTCCAGAAGATGTCCGGTCAACCTGGTCTAATTAGCATATTACCCTTTTATTAATAATGATTATATAACCAGAGTGTACTTAGTTATTAGCTAATGTGTAAACCTATTAGAAATGCTAATAGAATTTCACCATCTGTGCCACGTGTGTTCTTTTTCTAGTGCAGAATCCAGTCCAGGATCTCACACTGCATTTGGTTGTCATGTGTCCTTAGTCTCCTCCAATCTGTGATAGTCCCATCAAGGAAAGATCAACTTTCCTTGCTGTCATAACTTTGAAATGTATAGCTAGACATTTGAAGCATGTCCCTGAATTTAGATTTGTCTGATATTTGTTCATGATTATATTGGGGTTATGTATTTTTGGCAAGAAAACACACACAACTGATGCTTTGTCCTTCTCAGTGCATCAATAGCTGGGAGTACATGATTTCTACTGTCCTTTTGCACTTTGATATCATCTAGGATTCCTACTGTAACATTACTATTTTCCCCTTTGTATTAATAAGTATCTTTAGAGAGATGCTATGAGACTATGCACATTTCCTATTTTTTCTCATTATGCCTTTGCACACCAATCTTAGCATCCATTGATGATTCTTCCCTGCAACAATTATTACTGCCTAATTGCCATATTCTATTTCAATTATTCCTTCTACATTCATTAATTGCATTTGTAATGTATGAAAAAGATGTCTTCCTATCCATCTATTTATTTATTCAATTTATTATATCTTTATAGAGCCATGGATATTTATTTCATGAGCTATAATCCATTATTTTTGTTGTTGTTGTTGCATAAATTGTCTTATACTTGGCCAGCGGGAATTCCTTCCATTTGGTTCCTCTGTTCTTTTAGCATTTCCATCGTCTTATTAGCATGTCCTTACTTTCTTACATGACAGGATAATTTGGGCTCATCTTGTATTTTCCTTGTCCAGTGTTGGAATCAACCATTCTTCAAAGACCTCTAGTTCCTTTTTGAAAAGAATGGCATCTAGAAATCAAGATGTCGATACTGGGAGCTTTCATGCCTGATAGGGTGTGAAGATAAAATTGGTAATGCACTGAATTCTACAGATTACCATGTTCCCTTATATTATGTATGGTTATATTTCAAGTCATCAATATTACTATAAATCAATAAATTACATTTTAACATATATTTTGTAAGTCAGTAATTTTACATTTTAGTTGTCAGTAACAGGTATGAAGTCAATTTTAATATTATTTAGCCAATGCTGAGAACAGCCATTTTTAAAGATGATGATGATGATGATGATGATAGTAGAATATTTACTGATTATATAATGTTGAAAAGCTTGTGCTTTGGAAACACAATTTGCCAACTTATTCAAGTGGCTCTCATGTGTCTGGCATTTTTCTAAGTTTTGAGGATACAGCCCTGAATTAAACAAAGATCCTGCCTCAGGGGCCTGAGTTCAAATTCTAGCTGTGACAATGGCTGACTATGTAACCTCACTCAGCCTCCTTAGGCCTCAGTCCTCTGGCGAAATTGGTAGATAGTGCCTAATAACATTCCCCCCTTTCAAGGGGTGTTGTGGATGTTTGAATCAAATTTCCCTGCTTACTTATAATATGGAGCTTCTTTCTATGTGCTTATTTAACATCTGTAGATATTCTTTGGTGAGGTGTCTGTTAAGGTCTTTAGCCCATTTTTAATGGGGTTGTTTTCTCATTTTTGAACTTTAAGAGGTCTTTGTATATTTTGGATAACATCTTTTGTCAGATGTATTTTTTGCAAATACTTTCTCCCAGTCTGTGGCTTGTCTTCTCATTTTCTTGACATTGCCTTTCACAGAAAAGAAATTTCATATTTTAATGTAGTCCAGCTTATTAATTTTTTTTTTCATGGACCATGTCTTGGTGTTGTATCTGAAAAGTCACAGCCATATCCAAGGTCATCCAGAGTATGACTTTTTCTCCTATGTTATTTTCTAGGAATTTTATGGTTCTGTGTTTTAAATTTACATCAATAAACCAGTTATTTATAAAGGTTGTAAGGTCTGTGTCTAGCTTTATTTATGTGTATGTCTTGTAATATTTTTTGATAGCCAGGCATGATGTACTAGGTCAGTCAAACTATGGCTCGTGAGCCACATGTGGCTCTTTGGCCCCTTCACTGTGGCTCTTCCACAAAATACCACAGCCTGGGTGAGTCTATTTTGAAGAAGTGACATTAGAAGAAGTTTAAGTTTTAAAAAATTGGCTCTCCATGTGTCCCAGGGGTGTGTGTGCCCTGGGTGAGCTGTGTGTCCCAGGGGAAGCAGTGGGACCCAGGGGGAGGAGTGGTGTGAACCAGAGGAGGAGCGGACTCTATTCGTGTGGTCCTGAGATAGTCACCATAAAACAAGCAGACTGCCAAATGAGGAGTGGATTCTATTCATGTGGTCCTGAGATAGTCACCATAAAACAAGCAGATTATCAAATAACAGCGGGGAGGGGAAGGAGACCTGGGGGGAGATAAGAGAACAACCGAAGGACTGGTATGCATGAATATAAGTACAACCAACGAACACAGAACTCTGGGGAGGGAGGGCATTAAAGGGAGGTGGGGGGGGGGCAATGGTAAGCTATGTACACATATAATACCTTAATAAAAAAATGGAAAAAAATATAGAGAGACCAATGGGGGGGGGAATTGGCTCTCAAAAGAAATTTCAATAGTTGTACTGTTGATATTTGGCTCTGTTGACTAATGAGTTTGCCAACCACTGTACCAGGTGAAAGGAACTGCTGTAATTAGGCTTGGGTGATGTGGTTGTAGGCATTGGGGGAGGAGAAGTGTTTTAGAGCCCTCGGTTAGGTCTCAGTCCTTAGTGAACCTGCCCTCCAAACTATGAACTTCATATGTGCTTCTCAGTAACTCTGCCCAGGCCCTGGATGGGGTAGGATGGCTAGAATGGGCTGGAGTTGGGTATTTCCATTCTTCGGGTCAGTTAAGCTCTGTTTGAATAGTTTCTCCTGAGGGCAGACCTTGTTGAAAAGAGCACAGTGCTCTGGAATATTTCAAAAATAGTTCCTTTTCTGCGCCATCTTCCAGGGAATTTTTCTGATATTCATTGTGAGAACCTGGTAGATATCTTGGAGATAAACTCACAAAAGTGTGTCCCCCATCCCTGGTGACTTGATCCCCCCTGGAGTTTTTAACTTAAAGTTGTCCACATGGAGCCTGTAGCAGTATTCACCAATTATAGTCCAGATCCCCACCAGCACTGGTTCCCATGGAGATTGCTGCCTTGCTAAGTGTGATTCTCTGTATTTGCCTATCAGTGTCTTCAATTTAGGGAACAGCAGCTGCCTTGTGACCTCACTTCTCTTATGGATCTATGAGTTGTTGATTTTACAGTTTGTTCAACTTTCTACTTGTTAGGATAGAGTGATGATTTCCAAGCTTCATATATGCTGGATCAGAAACTGGAAGTCAGTTGGTTTAAGTTTGAAATCACTACCTTCCAAACACTCACTCCTAGAAGCTGGCTTCTTTCTGAAACCTAAGGTACCAGTAAATATGGTGGGGCATCATTTATACTTGATCCTTCTTGTAAAGATATAGTTAATAAAAACGGGCTGTCTTGCCCCAGGGGATGGGAGGATGTGGAGGAGTTGGCGTGAGTTCCTGTTTTGGAGCCTCCACATTATTTCTGACCCCACTGCATGTTCTTTCTATAAGTCATTTTAATTTATTAATACACAATTTAAAAGCCATATTTTAATGTAATTCACTTGAAGCTTCCCTTCCGTCTTTGCACACCCTGGATGTTTTCCCAGAGTTCACTTCCCATTTAGGAACTCAGGTTAAATGTCGTTTCCTCCGGAAGCTTTCGCTGACTGTTGTCCTTCCTCTAAAATCTCAGATTGAAACGATATGTTTGATAAATGTCTCCTTTTCCCCATTAAACTGGATGCTTTATTAGTGGATGGCAAGCACTGGCTTTGGTTTTGCTCACTGTGAGCTCCCTAGTACCCAAAGCAATGGGCAACACTGAGGCACCTACTAAATATTTGTTGAATGAATAAGAGCAAATGAATGAATGGATTCACTTATCAGTTTTTTCACAGCCACACACCTTACCATATAAACTGTTGCTCTCCTGTCTCTTTACCTAGCCACCATCTTTCAACTGTATAAATCTAGTAAACTATTGTATTTGTGTGCAGACTAAGATTACAAATGTAAGTAAAGGTGATACCCTTTAAAATAAACTTGGACATCCTCTCCTGGGATCATGGGAGGCACCACTCAAGGTGGTGCACTCATTCTTGACAAGCAGAACCTTGATCCTAGCTCTGAATTCACTGGACAATTAAATGCCAGTTGCTATTCAAACTGCTAGACCAGGAGAAACAGTAGCCAGCATGATAGAAACAGCACCCAACTGGGAGTGAGGGGGCCCATATTACCATTTCTTCACCCATCATTTATCAGCCCTGTAGCCTTGGACATACTACTCACATCTCTGAATCTTAGCTTCTCCAGCCATAAAAAGAAGGTTATCAGACCACCCTCCACCCTCAGGGTTGCTGGGAAGGTGATGTGCAAACTCTGAAAAGTCCAATGTTGTTATTTCTTAATACAGCCCACCAAATGGGTGTGGGAGAGACTTGGGGCAATTTCTAATGCTGTAGTTCAAGCTTTTTGCACCACACACAGGCCTGTGCCTTAAGACGATGACTTGAGTAGTTTATGCCTAAATTTCCTAGGAAATGAGGAAGGAGAGATTTTCAAAATAACTGATGGCAGCAGAATTCTCTCCAGTCTTTTCTATTTGCAAACATTGTTCATGTGTGTTCTTCTTCCTATGTGACCATAATTTTGAATTTCTTACTGACATTTTCCTGTGAAACATTATTAATAGCTGCTTTCTTCAAAACCACCAAACCTACCAGCAGAGCAGCCCTCAGTCCAGATTGTGGAGTAGGTGAAGCTCAGCGCCTCTCATCCCTGGCTTCCTCTTCTTTCTGTCCCAAGGGACCTCCGCACCAGCTACAGAACAGCTACACTGTTTATTTCCTTTTCTCTAATGTGCAGTGAGGAAGGATCTAATATCATTAATTCTTCTCAGGATAGAAGTGACCCAGGGAAGTGAGTGGCACCCACTGGGAATGAGCAGACTTAGTGGGTGCTGGGTTGCACTTTTAACAAGGTCCCTGGGAGAGTTGACCGATAGCCTAAGTGCCCGGAGGGCAGGGATGTGTCTGTTCACTGCAGCTAGGACAGGACTTGGCTCATGGTGGTGAGTGTTCAGGGAGCTGCTGGATGAGGGTGCCCAGTGTAGGGAACCACGGGATAAATGTCTTCCTTTCCTTTCCTCCCTCCCTTGAAGCTCTATAAATTTGTCCCGCATGTCCTTACATAGCATCTTCAATAAGTTCTTGGAATTGCAGTGAAGGGTAGCAGAAGCAGTTTTACCACAGGCTAACTGACACAGACAAAAGTTTAGTTCTTATGGGATCTCATCAACACTCCAATGAAATGACGTTGAACAAAATGATATTATTTAGGGATCTCCTTTATCTTGCTGGGGCTGCAATAATTAAGCACCACACACTGGCTGGCTCAAATAACAGAAACTTATTTCCTCAGAGTTCTAGAGGCTACAAATCCAAGATCAAGGAGTGGAGTGGGCTGGTTTCTTCTGAGGCCTCTCTCCCTGGCTTGTAGGTGACTGTCTCCTCCCCGTGTCTTCCCATGGTCTTCCCTCTGTGTGTGTCTGTGTCCTGATCTCCTCTCCTCTTGGGGACACCAGTCAGATTAGATCAGAGCCCACCCCAATTTTAACTGAATTACCTTTTTAAGGTCTTTATCCAAATAGTCACATTGGGAGGTAGTGGGAGGTTAGGGCTTCAGTGTACAAATTTTGGGAGACACCGTTCAGTCCATAACACTTAGCAAACACATAAAGTCCCACGAGGTTTTAGCCATAAGATTTTAGGATTTTATCTGTCAGCCTGGATGTAAGGGGAGTGTTTTGTGAGATCCTATGCTTTTCTGGTATCTTCTGTGCAAGTCATCTCCAATAGACAGCCACTTTCAAACCAGACTGGTCTTAAAGAAACACATTTTTCTCCAGGACTTTGAGCAACTGATTGGACAGCACACATATTGTAATTATGGCCACAGCTAGGGCAAAGTGAAATACCTTTGAGTGATAAGGACTGCAAGTGAGCATTAAGCTGTAGAACAGGGAAAAGTGACTATTGCAGCCACAGGATGCTAATAATGTATAAAAAACAGTTTTCTTAAGTCAGACTCGTTTGATATTTCACTCTTATTTTTTTAAAGAAAAATAAACCCTGAGTAAGTTAGAATGTTGCAAACTAATACCATGTTCCAAAGCATAAATGTTTTTCTTCAGAGTTCATTTGGAAGCATTTCAGACAGATTGTTAGGATTATTACTTTTTGGGATAAAATCATGCATTTTTTCAAACATTTCTTCCTCAACTCATAACCTTCCTCTCAGTAATATTTTGCGTGTTGCAATAAAAACGCAAGGAAGACAGGCTGCCTCGGTCTATTTTTAGCTGAACACATTTGCCAAACTCTGGAGATTTGTTAGAGACTTGCCTAAATGCCTGCTTCCCACGGACATGAACTCTTTTTCCAGTGCCAAACACTTAAGCCAACTTCATAACCCACTTGCAGGTCAACATTGCCCTATTTACACACCATTTTTGACCCCATAATTTTACATATTATCTTTAATCCCACTCTTTCTCTTACCATGATCCTTGTATGCAAGTTAGCAGACCATGGGTGGGTCCAGGTAAACAACTGTAGTTGCCAATCCTCATTCATGCGAGAAGGCCCTTAGCAGATGAGAAGTGCCTAGGAAAAATGCTATGAGCTGTGAGCACAAACAGTGCCAAGACAGGAGTCAAAAATTTGTGGGCCACGAGCTCAGGCAGCTGAGTCATGGAGGTGAGCAGGCCGATGTCCAGGTCTGGTTAAGCCAGGGATAGAGCCAGAAAGTGGCTATCCCACCATGGAGACAAGAGAAGAGCCAAACTCTGCAGGAGCAAAGCTGGCTCAAGAGGCAAAGGAGAGGCCTGGATTGTAATTAAGAGCAGAGAATGCAGTTGTGGGACACCGTCCAATTCTACTGGACACATGGCTCTCTCATCTGGAGAACCCTGAGGACTTCACCAGAGATTTGACAATGAATGGCCACTTGTCCAGAATCATTAGGAAGCCAGTGGCAAAGTGAACTGAGATTTAGAATTCCTAATTTTCTGCCCTCTATTCAGGAACTTTCCACTTGAAACAAAAACATTTCATTGAAAAGAGGGCTTCAAAGATGTTAGAGAGATTCAACGAAAGACAATTTACATATAAAAATCACAAAACCTGTAAACAAATGTTCATAGCGACTTTCCAAAAATTGGAAACAACCTCTGTCCCTTAGCCAGATAAACAGACTGTGGGCCAGCCACACCGTGGAATACTATGAAGCAATAAAAAGGAACAAGCTTCTGACACATACTTCACAAATGTAGCCCAAATGCATTGGGCTGAGGGGAAAAAGCCCTAACTAGAAGGCTATGTACTATATGCCTCCATTTACATGACGTTTTCCAGATTAGTAGATGTAGAGGCTGGGTGTAGGGTTGGGCTTCACTGAAAGTGGCCTGGGGCATGGGGAACACTGTTGGATGATGGGACTGTTCTCCTCTGTTGATAACGTTTGTTTGTTTGTTTGTTTTATTAAATTTATTGGGATGTATGTCTATGTTACAAGATCTGTATGTTGCAGAGTGTGCCCACCACCCAAAGCCAAATCATCTTCTGTCACCACTTGTTAGCTCTCCATCTTCCACCCACCCACCCCTCTCTCTGGCAAATATCACATCGCTGTTTGTGTCCAAAATTTCAGTTTATATCTCACATATGAGTGGAATCATATGGTTGTTAGCTTTTTCTGCCTGATTTATTTCACTTAGTGTAATATTCTCAAGGTCCATCTATGTTGTCGCAAATGGCAGTATTTCATTTTTTTCTTATGGCTGAGTGGTCTTCCATTGTGTATATGCACCACATCTTTATCAGATCTTCTATCAAAGGACACCATGATTATCTCCATGTCTTGGCCACTGTGTATAATGCAATGCATGTAGGGGTGCATATATCTTTGCCAATACATATTTTCAAGTTTTTAGGGTATATAAGCAGAAGAGGGATTGCTAGGTCATATGGTAATTCTATTCTTAATGTTTTGAGGAATTGCTAGACTGTTTTCCATAGTGGCTGTTCCAATCTACATTCAGCAGTGAGTGAGGCATCCCTTTTCTCCACAACCTCTCTAACATGTGTTATTACTTATCTTGTTGGTAATAGCCATTCTAACAGGTATGAGGTAGTATCTCATTGTAATTTTGAATTGCATTTCCCTAATTGCTAGTGAGGTTGAACATGTTTTTATATACTTGTTGGCTGTTTGTGTGTCTTCTTGGGAGAAGTGTCTGTTCAGGCCCTTTGTCAATTTTTTAATCGGAATGTTTATTTGGTGTTGAGTTTTATGAGTTCATTATGTATTTTGGATATTAAACAATTATCAAAGCTATTGTTTGCAAATATCATCTCCATTCAGTCAGCAGCTTTTTTGTTTTGTTGTCAGTTACTTTGGCTGTGCAGAAGCTTTTTAGTTTGATACTAGAGGCTCAATGCATGAAATTTGTGCAAGGCTAAGCCCTCGTAGCCCCAGCTGCCTCAAGGCTCTGTGGCCCCACCCCCTGCTCACTACTGGTTCTAGAAGGTCATTCCGCAGTTTGGTCTAATTAGCATATTAGCTTTTTATTACATAGGATAATCTCATTAATTTAGTTTTATCTTTACTTCCCTTGCCTTTGGAGTCAAGTTCATAAAATGGTCTCTACAACCAAGGTCCATAAGTTTAGTACCCATGCTTTTTTCTATGTAACTTATTGTTTCAGTTCTTATATTTAGGTCTTTGAGCTATTTTTTAAATTAATTTTTGTACATGGAGACAAATTGTAATCTACTTTCATTTGTTTGCATGTTGCTTTCTAGTTTTCCCAGCACCACTTACTGAAGAGACTATCTTTACTCCATTGTATGTTTCTGGCTTCTTTGTTGAAAATTACCTGCCCATATACATGTGGTTTTATAGCTGGGATCTCAATTCTGTTCTATTGATCTGTGTGTCTGTTTTTATGCTAATACCATGCTGTTTTGATTATCATGGCTCTGTTGTACAATTTGAAGTCAGGTAGCATAATAACGGTAGCTTTGTTCCTTTTTCTTATGATTGCTTTGGCTATTCAGGGGTCTTTTCTGGTTCCATACAAATCTGATTATTTTATTTTTTTGTTCTATTTCTTTAAAGAATTACATTGAGATTTGGATGGGGATTGCTTTAAATCTGTATGTTTCTTTGGGTAACATGGCCATTTTAACTATGTTGGTTCTTCTAATGCATGAAGACCCCTGAATTGTTATATCTTTTACAATCTTTTTTAATAATGTTTTGTAGTTTTCATTATATAGGTCTTTCATGTTCTTTGTTAAGTTTATTCCTAGGTTATTTTATCCTTTTGGTTGTCATTGTAAAAGGAATTGTTTTTTTCACTTCTTTTTCTGAAGTTCCATTGTTAGTATACGGGAAGGCAGTGGATTTTGTACATTGATTTTGTATCCTGCAACTTCACGTACTTGTTTATTGGTTTTTGGTAGAGTCATTAGGGTTTTCTATGTATAGAATCATGTTATCTGCAAAAAGTGACACTTTTACTTCTTCCTTCCCAGTTTTGAAGCCTTTTTTTTTTTCTTTTCTTTCTGGTGCTTTATTGCTCTGGCTAGGACTTCCAGAACTATGCAGAATGAGTGGTGAGAGCAGGTATCCTTGTCTTGTCCCCAATTTTAGAGGAAAGGCTTTCAGTTTTTCACCATTGAGTACAATATTAACTGAGGGTTTATCATATATGGCCTTTATTATGTTGAGGTTCTTTCCTTCTAATCCTATTTTATTTAGCATTTTAATCATACACGGATATTGTTTTATCCCAATTGCTTTTTCTGCATCTATTGATAAGATTATAAGATTTTTATCATTTCTTTTGTTGATGTGGTATATTACATTGATTTGTGTAATATAAACCATATTTGTGCCTCTGGAATGAACAAGTGATCTTGATGTATTCATTGTTTTGATGGTTGTATTCGATATGCTTGTATTTTATTTAGGGCTTTTGCATCTATATTCATCAGAGATATGGGTCTGTAGTTTTCTTTTTTTGTGTGTGTTATCCTTGCCAGGTTTTGGTAGCAGGGTTATGTTAGCCTCATAAAATTTTTTGGAAGAATTCCAGAAGGATAGGTTTTAAATCTTCTTGGAGTGTTTGGTAGAATTAACTGGTGAAGCCATCTGGTCTTGGACTTTACTTTTGGGGGAGTTTATTTCAATTTCTTCGCAGCTGACTGGTCTACTTAGACTTCCCAGTTCTTTATGAGTTAGTCTAGGAAGGTTATATATTTCTAGGAACTTATCAACTTCTTCTAGATTATTTAAATTGGTGGCATGAAGTCTTTTATAATATTTTAGTATGATCCTTTGTATATCTGTGACATCTGTGGTGACTTCTCTTTCATTTCTGATTTTGTTTAGTGAGACTAGCCAGAATTTGTCAGTTTTATTAATCTTTTCAAAGAACCAGTTTTTGTTGTATTAATTTTTATATAGTCTTTTCGTTCTCTATTTCATTCAATTCTGCTCTAATTTTATTATTTATTTCCTTCTGCTGACTTTGGGGTGCTTTTGTTCTTTTTATAATTCTTTAAGTATAATATTAGTTTTTTTTATTTGTGATTTCTCTTATTTCTTGAGATAGGTCTGAAACAATATAAAGTTCTTTATTACTACTGCTTTTACTGGTACTGCAATCCAGAATTTTTCATATATTGTATTGTCATTCTCATTTGTCTCTATATCTTTTGATCTCACATTTTATTTTATCTCTGATCCAATTATTTTTTAGTTAGTATGTTGTTTAATCTTCACATATTTTTGGGTTACTTTACTTCCTTTTGCAGTTGATGGAACTGTGCTATTCTGTTATGGTGATAATCAGATGCATTTATCAAAGCTCTATGAACTGGACTCTAAAAATGATGAAATTCATTGTACGTAAAATATACCTTAATTGTAAATTATTTTAAGTAGAGAAAAATAGCCTGTAGATATGCCCCTGTGAGGTCTGTGTTTAAAGTTTGGCCTCCACATCATGGAGTATTGTAACAAAGGAATTAGTATATTTAACATGTTTAAAAAGCTAGCTTCTGATTGATATATCTTTGTCCAATATAGCCTCAGGTTAAATGCCTGGAAGTGAAAATGCCAAAGGTTTGCATTATCATATATAGCATCAAACTACCTTAAAGAAAGAAGACATACAAATGGCCAACAGACATGAAAAGATATTCAAGCTCAGTAGCTATAATGGAAATGCAAATCAAAACTACAATAAGATACTAGCTTATACCTATCAGAAAGACTATCTATCTATCATCTATAAGCATAATATGCAAATTATCCCCTTGGGAGTTTGACCTGGAGACTGGGAGTTTGATAGCTCGCTATGATGTGCGTTGATCACCAGGGGGCAGCATGGAACAAAAGAAGGCCCTGGCCGGCAGCCGGAAGGCCCTGATCAGCCCTCATCACTGGCCATGTCTAAGGACCCTAACCATGCACAAATTTCATGCACTGGGCCTCTAGTTATCAATAAGAAAGAAATAATAAATGTTGAAGAGAATGTGGAGAAAAGGGAACCCCTGTATACTGCTGGTGGGAATGTAAATTGGTGTAGGCTTTATGCAAAACAGTATGAAGTTTCCTAAAAAAAAAAGAATAGAGCTACCATGTAATCCAGCAATTCCTCTTCAGAAAATTCGAAACACTTATTCATAAATATATATATACTCCTATGTACATTTCAGTATTAATCACAATAGTCAAGACATAGAAACAACCTAAGTGTCCTTCTATAGATGATTGGATAAAGAAGATGTGGTACATGTATACAATGGCATACTACTCACCATAAAAATGATGAAATATTGCTATGTGTGATAACATGGGTGGATCTTGAGAGTACCAGGCTAAGTGAGATAAATCAGAAGAAAAAGAATAAGAACCATATGATATCACTCATATCAGCAATATACGTAAAACAGAAAGCAACAAATACAACAAACTCATTGACACAAATAATAGTATGGTAGATACCAGAAGGGAGAGGAGGGAGGATGAAAGGATGAAGGGTATCAAATTCATGAGACTGGACTTTAGGTCGTGAGCACACAAGACAATATGCAGATGATGTATTATAGAATTGTGCACTTGAAACATATAATGTTATTAACCAATGTTGCCCCTATAAATTTAATTACGTTTTTAAAAAATTGTTCAAATTCATACTCACACAAACAGAGCATATGAATTCTTGGTCCTTGGCTCTCTATCCAAGAGCACCTAGTACTAATCTTTGTATCTTTTCCAATTTGAAAGATCAAAAGTGATAGCCACAAGTTCATTTTATTTGTATTTCTTATGACTAACAAGGTTGAAGATCTTTTCATATATTTATTGATCTTAGCTTTTTATTTTATGTGAATTGACTATTTGTAGTCTTTGCATTAGAATGCTTATCGTTTTATTCATTTCTGAGTTCTTATTATGAACTAGAGGCCTGGTGCACAAAACTCATGCAAGAGTAGGCTTTCCTTCCCCCAGCTGCTAGCACTGGCTTCCCTCTGGCACCAGGGACT